>CM070771.1:144587785-145187785 GCA_036346955.1 Dipus sagitta
TATAATTTTAAATAATTATATTCTTGGAATCATTTATATTTTATGGTGTATAGTTAAAGAAATAAAAATAAACAAATAGATAAACATATTTGTAAAGAAGAAATATATGAATACAATGTACAGATATACACCTCTAAGAATACGATCCACAAAGAACAAAGGAAAAATGTCTTTGTCTTAAATCACTTATTTTTTGAGAGCTTGAAGCATGCTGCCTTAAGCCTGTGTTGGTCCAATGAGAGAGTGCCATCTATTGGATGACCTTGAAAAGGTACTTACATTTCATAAAAGCTATGTATGGAAATGAATCAGCAAAGAACTATCATTTAGCATAATTTATAATTATATCATTCTTTGTCTATATGATTCAGTATATGCCTGAAATCTATGCTAATGCAGGAGTAAGAAACCTGCATATCAACATTTTTTTTTGATAAAATACTTATATGGTAACAGAAGACTCACACTCACCACATTGTTGTCTGATTAGGCTATATCATTTCATATATCAAATATTTTATAGGCTTGAAATTCTAATACTCATTTTTATTTCCTCAGACACACCTTTGTTTACTTGTGACTTAAGTAAAGGAATCTGAGAACTGACTGCCTGAGCTTGTAGTTTGACAAGGATCTGTTTAAATCTTCTTCAGAGTGGGATTGCATTAAATTTAAACAATAAGGAAGGTAAACAAAACACATTAGCTGGGGTTTTAAAAAAGCAATGCTCTTGTTTTATCTTTCAGCCCAAGAACTTGCCAGGCAAGATGAAAAACTTCTTCTAATGGAATCCAGCTTGAAAGCTGCTCAAGAGCGGCTAAGTGAGCAAAGAAAGCAACAGTTCGCCAAGAACAGAGCAGTAGAAAAGCCCAGGCCGAGCTGAGCACAGTGACAGAAGGGATTATGGCTTCTGAAGAAGAAAAAAAATGATTACAAGTGAGTTGTTTTTGAGTATATCAGAAAGCTTTACTTTACATACTGAATTCAAATGAATTCTTGTGACTTTCATTGTTAAATATTTAGCTCTTTGTGTCTTTCAAAAGGTTATGAGTGTATGTGCTAGCTTATACATTTTTCGTTTTAAAATAGAAAAGCATTAAATATTGCACTATTTCTAAACTGTAATGGCACATGTTGAAAATTATTACAGTCCTGTTCCAGATCCTAAGTAATGATGTGGCATTCAACTTTCTTATTAACTTTCGGCCAGCCTTGATGGTGGAAGCAAGGGAAAGAACACACCGTATTTGTGCAGCACCTATCTGCCAGTAGCCTTCTCATCTTTCTTCTTTTGGAGTCCAAAGGTTACATATGGCTCCTGTTGCTCAGCTTTTTTGTTAAAGTAGCTGCTCTGAGCAAGAGACTATTAAATTGTGAGACATTTGAAGTACACTTTTGGGTCAGACCATCTAGGCATGTAAAGGAATATGAACAAAAGTAATAAAAATCTATGCTAGCTTTGAAATAGTCATGAAAATTGCTCTGAGTGAAACATCTTTGAGTTAGTTTCTGTTTTGATGATCCAAATATTTATGCAATAGTTATATCTAATAGAGTGTTTTAAGATTTTATAATTTATTTCTCAAATAAATTTTGAAGAAGCTTTTGAATATTTTCCTATTTACGTGCTCTGTCATCTCTCCTCTTTGCTTGATTTTCTTAGCATGTAATTTAAAAATGATGAAAGTGCATTAAATCACATAAATTCTCTCTCACCCCCTCTCACTTTCATTCTTTCTCTGACTCTCTCTTTTTCCATCTTTCTATATTTATCAAATATTACAATTTACTCACTGATCCATGGTCAAATTGAGAAGTCACACTTTCATAAAAAACACAGGCACAGAGGTAAACTATGTTTTTCTTCGAGTCACCCATACCTTTGTACACAGTCCTTAGCCAAAATTAAAATGTATATCTGATATTAACTGAATTTTAAAGACCAAATATCAACATCTCATAATTTATTAAATATCTATATGTAACTATTTACCTTATAACTTATAAATCTGACAAATAATGTTAAAAGAAAATTTTAAATCTTGCTCATAAAAATTTTATTTTTGTTTTCCAATCCAACTTTTAGTATTAGGAATAAGTAAATGCATAATTCTACATTCTATATTGACATAACACATGCCTCTAAGAAAAGTAAAAGCTCTTTGCCATAAGAATATCAGATATGTGAATTTAAATAACAGCTATATTTAGCAAATATCAAAATTAGAAATTGGTAAAAAGAACTAAAAGCACATAGGGCAGTTTTTTTTTTGCAAATTCTAAACTAACATCATGTTATTATAATTTGATTGTTTAAATACGACACATTTTATTAAAGAAATCATAAACTTTAGATATATTTAGGGAACAATAAATATATGAAAATAGTTGTGAATTTTAGTGTGAAGCTAACAGTAGTGTTTGATATAAATGTAATATTATGAAAATAATTCTTATTTCCCCTAAAGTTAATATCATGTTAAAGCATATTTTTAACACACTCCCAAATATATTTCTTTTGACCTCAAAATCAGTATGCAGTGATCTGCTTCCAATCTTTAATTTCAATAAATTAGACACTGATTTATCCAGCTTCAATACAATTAATAATCAAACTTAAATTCTATATGCTTGATCACTTCTTTTTATTTTCCATATAGCCCAAATTATGAATTTAAGTAGAATATTCTTTCTTAATGTAAATGGTCTGATGTGTTAAGCAAATAAATAATAATAATTTAGAGTAGCTAGAATACAAACTAACTTTAAAAGTATTAGTGTTTGCATTTAGATGAGCAATTAAGCATCCTAAATTCATTAATTATAAATATTATGCTAGGATATAAGAAAATGTTGAATGGGAAACTGAGTTATCCTCCTCAAAATGATTGTTTCTGAAGAAAAATAAGTTTACCATTCATTATTATTATTTTATTACAATATTTGTCCTAGAGATAGATTTTTACTATGTAGCCTTAGATGGCCTTGAACTGAAGGTCCTCCTACCTCAGTCTTACTCCCGCTGGAATCACAGGTGTGCTCTACCACATCCTGGACAACTTTTCTTTTAAAAAACAGCTTAGCACAACATTGTCCCAAACATATCTGCTTATTGAATGAAGTGTATAGATATGAAAATGAAAGAAAAGTGAGATAAAATTGAAGCACTTTAGGCTCAGATAACAGAATATCAGCTATTCTTTATTTGTTTTTCCAACTGTATCCATGGATGGCATGAACTGATAAAATTAACTCTTGTATGGTTATTGGGCAATACCAGACACTCTGGTGCATACCTGTCTGCAGAAAGATATGCCAGGTAACATAGTACAGTCAAGCATCACAGTTAGTTTTCATAACCAATCAGCCTTCAATTGGAAAATTCTGTATTGTGACTAAGTCATGTAGGTGACATGGTCTAAGCACTTGAGCCCTTTTTAGAGTTGGCAATTGTAGTAGGATTGTGCAGCAGAGGTCAGGGGATGCCACTAGAACATAGCATTCTGCATATTTTTCTTCAAATAGGAGAAGCATTTCTGAAATTATTTGTTTATAAAAGCAGTCATAGAATCTGATATATGGTCTTTAATATATTTTGTAATTAGTCAAAAAATAACAACTGCAATTTTTATTTTGTGGTATATACAAAATATGACAAGCCCCTATGTTTATGCTTTTAGTGTTCATGCTATCTCAAGGGATATTTCAAAATACCTTTTTCTTCAATCATTGACTAGGGGATAGTCATTCAGAAATAGCCAAGTGGCCATACCATAACAATCCATTATTAGTTTAATCCATGAATTTCTAACTATCAAATAAGCTGAAAAGAAGCATGTAAAATTTGGTAAGCCAAAGGAAAATGTGTAAAGCATTAAAGTTGACTCCTAATTTTGTGCTTCCATAAAGTAAGAATTTTAAGAAGTATATAGGGATTAGAATTATTTTCTCTACTCCAGTTTTTGAATTGAAGATAGAGAACACACACCATCCACTCAGTATAAGCCTGTTACACTTGAAAGATTTGTTCTGAATGTCCAGTGGGAACCTGGAAATCGTAATAATTTGTTGTATCGATTGAGTGAAGCTATGCAGCTGGGGTCTCCGGTGAATAGACAGGAATAGACATTTTATTGATTAACTTTTACAGTCATATTTTCAAGACTCTGCTGCAACATAATTTTCACTTCCCAGCTTTGTGTTGCTGTATCATGAAACTTGGATTCTTCTCCCTTAACATTTACCCACTTGAGGAAAAAAGTATGGACATGTCTTGCCAGGGTTGTGTTCTGCAGAGATACATAACTTTCTCTCAAATACTACTCAACCACAAACCATAGAGAGAAACTGGTTCCAACAGTTTTTGGAAAATCGTTACGGCAGCTCTTTGGTAATTAATTGTTTCATTTTTTTCTCATCCTTTTCATGTTTAAGAAATCAGATTTCCCTGCCTTAAATTTATGCATGTAACTGTCAAAAGGAATTAGCTAGTGATATATTTATTTTCATTCATTTTTGCTTTATATCCTATATCATATGAGTATCAGAAGAAAATATAATAACAGTCCATATTATAGTATGAAATGACAGCTATCAAGTACTAAATAATTTTGTCCAACATTTCAAAGTTGCAACTTTGTCCAACATTTCAAGTATGCAAATGCAAACGTATTTGACATAGTTGATATTTCTGCAGTCCTTTGAAATCATTGTGCTTATTTAAATGAAAATGTTACAGTTTCACAGGTGAATGTATTGGAAGTATTGTATGTATAGTTATATGATTTTTTTAATCTCATGTTCCCTATAGCTATGCAGTTTGATCACTGGATAAAACTGAGATTTAATTAAAAGTTCACATGTGTGGAAAATATTTTACTGTAGTTTTATGTGAGTGCAAGTCTTAGATGGTTGCATATTAAATTAATTTTGAAACAGGATATTTTAAAAATAATGCATCAATTTCTTTTTTGCTTACATCTTTACATTTTTGATTTAAAAATTTGATGCTACAATAAATTAAACCAAAGATAAGATTTAGATGCTGCTTGTCAGTAGATGAACTGGAAGATATGAAATACAGTCAAGTTAGACCAAAAATTGGCAGCATGTATTAACAGTTCATTAACATAATTCATATTCTTGTTCATTTAGGGGCTTATTTTTATTCTGAATGATTGATGATGAGTGTAGAATGCGATTCCAAAAATTGACATATTTGATTTAGAAAGCATCTGAAGCATTTTAAGCTTTTGATTGTCCTTTTATGAAATTGAAAGTGAAAAATAAGAGTAAAATATTTATTCTCATTTTATTAAATATTATTTTATGATATTCAGCAAGCCTGTCATTTGTTTCCAGTTGGTTTTCAAAGACACATCTATTAAAATTTTGCATAATCTTTTCTTCCACAGAGCATGAGAGTTCAATTGGCAGTTCGATGTATAATCCATATGTAGACAGTTCGTGTGAAAGTACCAAAATTATTACCATTACTGTGGCACATTAAAGTGTTTCAAGATTTTCAGTTACATTCACGAAGTAGGTTTTTTCACAGTGTAACAATATCTAACATTTATTTCTTTCACAGTAATATAATGAGAATAATGTATGAAGAACACTTGTTATTTTAATGTCTTGCAAAATTCTTGCTAGGAGACTTTTGCTTGCAAAGTCATGTTTTAAACTTATCAAAACAAGAAGCACAATTAAGGCAGATCAAGTAATAAGCCTAGAACACAGAAACTCTGAATCGAGGTTGATTTCACCATAATCCTGTAGAGGAATCCCCACTTATTGATCAATGTTAAAGCCCATACATAGCACTTAGAAAGATAAAGTAAGCAAGGTCAGATAATCAAAGCATTTAAATAGTAAAAACAGCAACTGCCACTGTAGACTGCTAAAATAAATCCATAATATAAATTGCTTTAGTAAAAAGTGGATGAGCAGCTGATGTTCCTATTGAACTCTGATGCTGTTCAGTGACCACACTGGGAAAAGGATTGGGGGAAATGCCTTGCAGATCAATATCGAGTGAGATGTAGCAGGGATTCATTTTGAACATGAAGGCATCACAGGTGTGAGGACGCAGACATTTCAGGAGATGCCTCCAAGTGGAGAAGGTTTACTGCAGCTCAAAACTGCTTTGTATGCATTGCCAAACGAGTCATAGAAATGTCTTATAAATTGTCTCACAAACTTTTTGAAGAGGTTTAAAACAATTTGAATATTGGATTTATAAAAAAGTTACATTTTACTAATAAATGTAGTGTGAATACTTTACAAAGTAAGTTAATATTTCCTTAAGAATATATTTACATAACTTCATGTCAGTCATACATATCCTAGGTATCAAGTAATTATGTGATGGTAGTCAGATTCTATATAAGCATAAAACTTAAATACCAGAGAATGGAAGAAAATTTATTAGTATTTCTATAGGATGAGAAGACTTCCAGGGAATCTCTTTTGATACTTGCTGGGATTTAAAGTTCTATTTTAATGAGTGTGACTGTGTTTTAGTAACTAACTACATTTTGGCTTTTGAGAACTCCCATATGAGCCCTCAGTAGATAGATCTATGACCACCATGACTAAGTTTTATGTTATATTTGTATCTTACAAAATTTGATTCAAATTTTTGTACTGAATGAGAAATATGCATGGCTACAGTGAAGTAATTCAGCAAATAATATAATTTATATTAAGTTCATGTAGGTTATTTTGCTTTGGAATAAAATTATTCATTAATAAAGTTGGACTATAATGTGACTTAATTTCTACCTACTTTTCCTCAGGTTCCCATAGGTGTGTTATCCTTACATCGTTGTCTGCTTAGATGACTTCCAATTTCATCTGCATGGTCACTGTATAAATAGCATCATGTCCTGACAATAAGGTTTTCATACAATTTTTATTCTGAAAATTTTGATAGACTATAATCATAGTCCCATGGTAATTTAAAAAAATTTTTTGTTTATTTATTTATTTGAGAGCAACAGACACAGAGAGAAAGAGGCAGATAGAGAAAGAGAAAGAGAATGGGTGTGCCACGGTCTCCAGGTACTGCAAAAGAACTCCAGATGCATGCGCCCCTTTGTGCATCTGGCTAACATGGGTCCTGGGGAATCAAGCCTAGAACCAGGGTCCTTAGGCTTCCTAGGCAAGCATTTAACCGCTAAGCCATCTCTCCAGCCCCCATGGTAATTTTAATGTTATATTTTGATCTTCAGAAAAGTGATTGCTTGTATATTATTAACATTATTTCTAAATCCAATCCATTAATTAAATGACCTAATATAGAATTATACTAGCTCTTTCTATTTGAATAGAGAAGACAGAAGCAGAATGGAGCTTATTTATTCTTAAGACAAAATTTCCATATCAAAATAAAATTTAAAAGTCACACTTAGGGCTTAAAAGTTGTATAACTTAACTGATTTTTTTTCCATTCCCTTTATACAGTAATGAATAGTTATCTACAAGTATTGTAGTCTCCATATTTACTGGTTGAATTGCTGATAGCAGCAATTTTAATGCTAAAATTGTGAAACAGTATTCATAGTTGTCAGAAAAAGGTCATTCCATTTGCATTCATTAGGAACCTGGAGGACCATGCAGTTTGTTTCCTTTGGGATGTTGCAGGTATTGATTTTTATACAGCTATAGGAAAAATTAATTAGGATTATATTTCACTTGTTACTGCAGGCTGTGTAATAAGAGGAAAAAACACTTTTTTATAGAAAGTTGAATAGAAAACACCTAAATGGGATCATTGTTTCTTATATCGCAACTATTTTATCATATGTATTTTTCTCCTATAATGTGGTTACAGGCTTATTGCTTTTGTGGAAATTTAATTAGAACTTTGAAATATGGATATTTTAGCCCATACACTATAATAATGATGGTGATAATTTGGATTATGCTTAAAAGACATTTTCCCCTTGTTAATTGAAACTTTCCTGTTTGTGAGCTAAGTCAATGCATATTTATGTACTGTGAAGTGGAAGGAATTGAGTAGATTTTTTTTTGGCAGAGTTAAATAAAACACGGACTAGGATCAAGTGAATTCTCATCAGAAATAGATCCCAGAAATAAGAATTTCAGAAATGAAAGAACAAGGTAGGGACCCTTGCTTCACTTGAATGTTAGTAGTCTCAGGAGCTGACTATAATGAGGTTTTTCTGTGAAGTAAAGACTCAACTAACCTGGGATGTGCTGTTCTTTGATTATCCTCAGTGAGATAAGACTTCAGGCTTCCTTACAACTATATGTGGCTTCTTTCTATGAGCATCACACATACTCTAAGAGGAAAATAATTGAATGCAGTCCTCTACATTGTTTATATGTGACACATGTTTGAGATTAATCAAATTGTAGTCACTTCTAATTAACAGCAGACAATAATTTCAAAATGGGACAGAGCCAGATGACAAAGGATAGCTTGTGTGTTCAAGACATACTTTATGAATGGAAACATATGCCTATTGTGACATTTCTAACTTGAAGATTTTATTAACTCCTCTATTGTCTTTTCAACATGTATCATTTTAAGACAGCCCAGCCTATGGTGGGTCCTTTGGTGGGTGTAGAATCAGCATTTTGGGGGAAGGGTGAGAAACCAGTTAGTTATCTCTTAATGCTACTCCCAAAATCCCAAACTGAAGTACCAAAATTCATTTGGTATTATCTCAAGATCTTAAGAGTTCATGATATTGTTTATAAAAAGTCAATAGCAAAACAGTATAAAGTCAGACTTCTATACATTTAATGGATTTATTATCTAAAAATTTATTTTATATGAATATGATTAAAATACATTACTCACCTTTCTAATACTTACACATGAAAATATCAAGATATTACTCATGTGTGGTAGAAAAAACTTGGTGACCATATTGTCTTTTTCTTCTGTTTCAAGTGGTTGGTATCTCTTGCAAAGAAAGCAGTTTTTACCTTAGAAATATGTGGTTCTTCCTTTCTAGAGTGAAAAATATTTTTTTGTGTGTGTGTCTGTATGTCTACATGTATGCATGTATAGATGCATACTAAGATGTCACCCTCAGTAATACTATCTACCATTTCTTGAGAAAGAATCTGTTACTTGCCTGGACCTGCCAATCAGGTTAATCTGGCAAGTAAATCCGAGAGGACCTCCTGTCTCAGCCTTTCCAATGGTAAGATTATAAACATATGCTTTCACACCTGACATTTCACATAGGTAGGAAGGATCCAATTCAGGAGGTCCTCATGCTTACAAGACAGATACTATACTAACTGTGCCATCTCTCCAAGCCAATACATGTCATTTTAAACCATTATACATGTCACATTTCATTACAAAAAAATAACAGGTAGTTATGGAAGATTCACTCCAAACCCCTGTGATGAATTGCATACTGGACCTAGCTTCCTGTGTGTGCTCAAGATAGTATATCTCCAACAATTATTAAATAACTCAGGTATATAAAACCTGGAACACTAGGGTTAATTTTTTTTAATTATTTAGCTAAAACAAAATGATCTGAGCTGTATTTTTTAGAGCAATTTACTGATCAAGTTACATAGCAGTATATAATATATTGAAAAGGTTAAATTTTAAAGATGCTTCTTTAGGTTGTAAGGAAAACAATCCAACAGCTCATATGTGGTTCTTCAACATGGAGTCTTCCTATGTCAGAAAGTGGAAAATTCATGAAGGACATGGTCATAAACCTAGGTAGAATGTGATATATACTCAGTTAAATAAAGGGAATTCACAGGGGTTTGGAGCAATCAGTGAATGTGTTCCTTCTAAAAAAAAGTATTAAAGAGGCAATAATTGAGAATTTTGTATCTGAGATGTATATACACTTGATAGAATATTTCACAAGGCTATAAAGACTACAAAGAAAAGTCACAATGATGAGAAAGCACATTTATGAGCGGAAAAAGTAGTGTTTCATTTTGTGCAGAATGCCACGATGTTTAGAATGGCCAGTTGAAACAGTTTGGGTGGGTTTCCATGCTACTCTTCCAGATTTATGAACAATTTGGAAGCAATGGGGAGATTATGAAGACAGGAAGTATGGATAGTTAAGATAATGCTAGAAAACAATATTCATACTCTCCCACCTTCACATTTCTCCAATCTTTTTTTTTTTTTTTCAGTTTATCAAGGTAGGGTCTCACGCTAGCCCAGGTGGACCTGGAATTCTCATACTTGCCTTGAACACACAGCAAGCCTCCTACCTCTGCTTCCCGACTGTTCAGATTAAAGGTGTGCACTACAATGACAGGCTAACATTAACATTTCTCCTATCTTAGTCCTAAGCATGACTAAGAATTAACTGCTTGGTTTATCTTTTCCTTGTTCATTTCTCATCACTCATCTAGAGGGAACTGTATTACTTGCTATCTGCCTCCACAGCCACCAGATGAATGTCTTATTATAGTGTTTACCACACCTCAATACAACAAAGGCCTGTTTCCCATCCTGGCTGGTTTCTATTGTCTTCCTAAAGCATTACAGACATTGATATTTTTTGTGAGCTATGAATGAAAAGAATTTAACTATGTGCCTGGTCTAACTTGTTATATATCACATGTGAAACATGTTTGAATTATAGACATGACTCTTACCATTTATAGGGAACAATGAAAAGTTATCTTTCTTAAAAATGTAGTAGCAATCCTTAATAATGAGCTTAAATAGGCATGAGAGATGGCTTAGTGGTTTAGGCTCTTGTTTGTAAAACCTAAAGACCCAGGAGCAATTCCCCAGAACCTTCATAAAGCCAGATGCATAGAGTGACACATGTTACTGAAGTTTGTCTGCAGTTACAGGAGGCCCTTGCATGTTCCTTCAATCTTTGTCTGTTGGTCTCTCTCTTTCTATGTTTGCAGATAAATTAAGAATTAGGTAATAAATGCTTCAGGCAATTGGTCTACCACTGAGAAAAAAATGTGTTGGGTCAAGAGAAGCTTTATTAAGATTAGATGAGAATTAGGGGACATGGTAGATGGCAAAAATTGTGAAATGTATGCTCATAACTTCTTTTTTACATATTTGATAAAGGAAGAAAAGAATAGGGAGTAGCAGATTAAAAGTTTTTTTTAAAATATTTTGTACAACATGATTATAATTGGTAACATGTATATGTTTCTAAATTGATGAATAAATTTCAAGCATTCACATTGCATAGGAAGGTATTCAATGTCATGACTACATTAATGATTTTCATTTAGTTATTCCCCATTGTAGACATATGGCAAAACATTACTTTTTACACATGGATATATGTGATTAAAAGGCTGATGGAAGCCGGGCGTGGTGGCGCATGCCTTTAATCCCAGCACTCAGGAGGCAGAGGTAGGAGGATAGCCAAGAGTTCAAGGCCACCCTGAGACTCCATAGTGAATTCCAGGTCAGCCTGAGCCAGAGTGAGACCCTACCTCAAAAAAAAAAAAAAAAGGCTGATGGCCACTTTAGGCTTCATGCAGTGCATGCTAGACATTGAGCATGGAGAGATCCAACACTGATGGATATGCACACACACAAAGAATAACCAGATAAAATATAGGGTAAGAAGGAAGAGTATAGTAGACATTTATGAAGTGTAAAGATTGATACTTAGATATTAAGCCTGAGAAAAAAACAATAATGGATAATAAGTAAACATGGAGGGGAAATTTGAGGTGCTGCCAATAAAATGAGCACAGGTTTTGTAATGAAAATATTCTCACAGAATCAGTGAGGCAGGGGTTTAATGGTCTGTAAACAGAACAGTGAAATACTGGCAAAACAATGAAAGGAGTATGAGAAGATAGTATGGACTAAGGTGAGCTAAAACAGTTAAACGCATAAAATATTCATCCTTTATTGGACTAAGATTATCTTGGACCAAGCAAGTTAAATATTTTAAATTTTCTTAATGCCTACTGAGGACCTGACATAAGCACCGAGTGTAAATTTTTGATGTTTATGAATTATGTTACTGTAGATCCTACAGACAGTGAATACTATTCGCTCAGCACCTACTATGCTCCCAAACACTGATGCAATCCCTGTGTGGGAACATTGAATAAAATAGTCAGCAACACAGTCTCTGCCCTCAACAGGTTCTATTTTGGTAGAATTATGCAGTATATGCTATAAGTCATGGATTTATTCATATTTCCTCATTTTAAAGTATTTGTCGTTGGAGTGTGGACTCCCATGTATAGTATGGATTTTCTCAGTTTTGAGAACATTTTTACACAGGAAACATCCCCTGAGATTTTATTATTTATGCACTTTTTGAAGACTAAGCAAGGTAACTTTAATGGTCATAATAAAAGCCCTGGCAACTTTTATACACATGATTGACAAAATGTTCAATATATTCTGAAACACACATTTATGATTTATCTTGCTTCTTTCTCTTCTTTTGACTCTCCATCCTCTTCATTCATGCATTTGCTGCCATGTTGTTAAATTTCACTTTTTTTAAACTTTTTTTTTTGTTCATTTTTATTCATTTATTTATTTGGGAGTGACAGACCGAGAGAAAGAGGCAGATAGAGAGAGAGAGAATGGGCGCGCCAGGGCCTCCAGCCACTGCAAACGAACTCCAGACACGTGGGCCCCCTTGTGCATCTGGCTAACGTGGGTCCTGAGGAATCAAGCCTCCGAACAGGGGTCCTTAGGCTTCACAGGCAAGCGCTTAACTGCTAAGCCATCTCTCCAGCCCCAAATTTCACTTTTTAATTTGGTCATTGTTTTCTCTGCTTGCAGATTTTAGATTGAAGCCAGAGTCTTGGTAACAGGTGCCTTACCATTGGGCAATAATTTCACCCCCAACTTTTTCTTTTTATCTTTTTTGCTTTTGTTTAACTGCTCATTTTGTGATGATAGAATCCCATCTATTAAGACTGGCTTTGAAACTCTTCTGTAGCCCAGGCAAGCCTTGAGCTTGTGATTTTTCTATCTCTGCTTTCTGAGTAGTTAGGTTTGTGAACCTATATCACCAGGCTTGGTTTCTCTTTGCTCTCCATCTCACGATTTCACCTATAGGAATGACTCTGAAACCTTAAAGCCCCATGTACTATGCCATATAGATATCAAGAACTTTTCCCTTCCTGTGCTATTTCTGTTCTAGAGGACCTAAACTGATATATTAACATTTCATCCTTAATCACAACTGCCACTGAATCTAATGTTTTGGAAACAAAATGTAGAGAAAATTTTTTTCACTTCCATTGCATCTGGTCACCTTCCTCTTCTTTTGTTAATAGAGCATTTACACAGACTACATTCAAAGTATTGATCACTACCATGTACCTAGGATTTTCTTGATTTCAACTATTGCAGTATGCCTAGTCTATGATAATTGACTGGGCAGCATCTCAAAAGAACCCAGAAGAATCTACTTACATATTAAATTGTAATTTAAAATAAAAACATTTCAGGATTAAATAAGAACAGATAGAACCAAGAAAAATCCTTGGATTTAACTAAGACAGTAACACGACTTAATTATATACTTACATAATCTAATCGTGTATTTAGTCCTAAGCATACCTATTCCAAATTGTTAAAAATTTATGTTTTGTGTTTGTTTTTTCATGCTCTTTCTGGAACTTCTTATTCTTTTTTTTTTGTTAATTGCTTTATAAACATTCTCAGCCTCATGAAATTATGGACTTAATTATTTTCTAATTACTTCAAAAATAGAGAGGGAGGCATCAGAACACTGTGATCATCCAAATTCCTCCCATGTTAAATCTTAACTATTTTATAAATACCTATTTATTTCCATCCAAAGTATCATAAAACAATTGTTTCTACAAAAGAAAAGTTGGAGAATACATGACCAAAATATCCACAGTTTACTTCTTGGTAAATCTGAAAAGGTTAGATATAATTAGCAGAAAATCTGGTGGTATCACATACCAAATATAGATATGGAAATAAGAAATATGTTATAGATAAGGCTCTGTGTAATTTTAGTTTGAACTAAGGTGAACTTATTAAAAAAAGAGAGGTGCTAATGAACATTCAAAAAAGCCTTATAAAGATAATTTTAGTTATTGAGCATTTAATATGGACAGATTCCTTAATCATTCTTGTACATACCACACTTGATTAACTACTCATTTCAAGAATTTGGGTAAATATTATTGCTGTCATTTATCTTTTTAAATATTTTATTTTATTTATTTGACAGAAAGAGACAAAGAGAAATGCAGGCACACACATGCACAGAGAAAGAGAGAGAGAGAGAGAGAGAGAGAGAGAGGCATGCCAGGTACTCCAGCCACTAAAAATCAACTCCAGATGCATGTACCACCTTGAGCATCTGACTTTATGTGAGTACTAGGGAATAAAACCTATTCCTTTGGCTTTGCTGGCAAGTGCCTTAACCACAATGACATATCTCCAGCCCATATTGCTGTCATTTCTTAAGTAAAGATAATAGATTAAAGGATTTTCTGGTATATTTTTCAGTGAAGTATAGCTTCTTAAATTTTATTAGTGTTAATTAATTAATTAAGAATTAATTTGTAGTACAGGACATCAAACTTAGGGCCTTATGGATTGTACTAGTTTGAATAGATGGTCCCCAATCTATTCAGTGTTTTATTACAGTTTTTAATCTAGGTCTGCAGCCACCTGGCTAGAGGAGGTGTCACTGTGCTGGATCTTACCCTAAGGTGTGGTGGTAGACTTGAAACTCCAATCAAAAGTTATGCAAAGTGTGCTGTGTGGCTTTTGGCTTGGCTTTTGGCTTCTCCTTCTCTGCTTGGACCTGTGAAAGCAGGCCAGCTTTTTCTGCAATTATGGAACTTTCCCTGGAGTGTAAGCTTCAATAAACATCCCTTCCTCCATAACTGTGCCTGCTCTGGAAGTGCATCTTAGCAAACCTGAAGCTGTCTGCCTCATGGATGCTATACTAGCACTCTATTATTGAGGAACTTTCTTGGGCCTAATGTCCTAGGTATACAACCTTGGAATATACATATTTGTTAACTAACTGAATAGCATCAACTTAAAGCTACAAATTTTCAGTGAAAAAGAAAACCTTTATGGGAGCAGAAGATATAGTATGTATGTTAGCAGTAGATTTTGGAAGTGGAGAATTTATTGCAAGTGTTATGAATTATACCAATAAAAATCATATTGTTACAGTTACAAAGGTGATGAACTCCAAACAATGGGATACTATAAACTAAAGATTAAGCACATAAAAATTTCTAGGACGTCTATTGTAGGATATTGAAGACTAAAGCTGTAGCAACAGAGCAACCATTTATGACCAAGGGACCATGTGACACAATTTAAAATCTTTGAGCCATAATGATGGTGTCTTCTCACTTGCTTGGAATATTTTCAAACAACATTATTAGACAAATGTATACATGCCTCCAACAACCACAGTTTAAATCAGGGAATTATACAATCTGAAGAATCTCAATTTTACCTTGTCTTTACAAATGGTTCTACCATCAATTCTTTGAACTTTAACAGAACCAAGGTTGTTATATATAATATAACATATATTATTCATACTGTTGCAAAATTCAGGGAAAATGGAGAAATGGAGATGACTGGAAGTCAAAACTCCTTGTTTTTTGCAGCAAAAATAAATGACAATAAAACAGAATAAAACAAAGACAACAGAAACAGCATAGAAAGCAAATGAGTAAAGTGAGCTCTGTAGTCACCTCACATTGATTTTGTTTTAATATTTTGACTGAAAAAAGTGAGCTTGAGTTTTTCTTATTTTTAATAATATATTTGTTATTAATTAGTTTTGTACTCAGTGAATAAAGTCAAGTTGGTACGATTGTTAGCCTCCTGCATGTCTTACCCCCTCCCCTTGGCCCCTCCATGTTGAGGTATATGGGTCATGCATTGTGGAGCTAGCCCACAGTTATGGGTAGGAGAAATGTCTCTGCGTATCATGACCCAAAGTGTGGCTCTGACATTCTTTCTGCCCTGCCTTCAGCAAAATTTCCCTGAGCCATGTTGGGTTCATTTTTGGCCTGATGATGCATAAATCATGAGATTTCCCCTTGTGCAAAGACATGTAGGGGGAACCTGGAATATTGAGGTGAAAGGAACAACAATTATAAAAGGGGTCTTGGCCTTCCCATCATGCTAACAAAATCTGTTACTACACTAGAAGATGATATGAATTCCAATAGGAAAATTAGGAATGGATACAAAATTGAAAGACTGGTGAAGGTTTACAGGGGATCTAGTTCAGTAGCTCAGAACTTGTCTAGTAAGTGTGAAGCCCCTGGGTTGGATTATTAACACCTCAAAAACAAAAATATTCAAAATGATTATGTCAAGTCCTGAGGCTTTAGGACTCAGTGCAAACTAATGTGAAGTTTTATTTTCTTGGAGTCCAAATGCAACTGGGATCACTTTATAGGCTAACAAGTTTATGTTTCTTTGCTAAAGTGGTTCTTTTTCTTTTTTGATAACTCACTCTTTTCTTAAAATTATGCACTTATCCACATATACATTACTTTTCCTAGATTTTTATTCCCAGGGAATGTCATTATTATAGATCTAATGTCTTTGGTCGAGAGTATTTTGTTGAGGAGCCAACACAATTTTGTGAAATGGAATCCCACAGGAGGAGTGTATGGGGCACCCTCTAGTCACAATGCCTTCTTGGGTCTTCCAGACCTAGAGGTGAGGGAGACAGTAGTGGTAGGTAAGCCTTTGGTGGCAAAGAGAAGATACTTTGGGGCAATGAACTTTCTTAGCAATATTTTTTAATCTTTTGCCTGACGTGCCTAAAAATCTAAAGCTACTTCTAATCTCTACTTTCTATCTGTGGAAAACCATAGGTGTCACAGAGCATCCCATTTTATAAGGGAACTTAGATTCGAATTTAACATAATAAAACTTAAGCAAGAAAGGGAGAAAGTGAGATTAAAAAAATGCCAACCAGCTTTTATATTGCATTTTAGCTTTATATGTACATTTGAACTTTATATTATTCATGTAGAGAATTTATGTGTTTTAATGGTTTAGGTTTACAGGAGGCACTTGCTTGTTCTCTTTTTTTCTTTCTGAACAAATGGAACCAATGGACAATTGAAAACGTTCAAGTCTATTGATGGGCTACATACTGGAAATGCTTTCCTCTAGTCTAGATATTCTTCAAAATAGGACTGGTAGTACCTGCAATCCGAGTTTTATAAAAATGTCTTTAGAATAGTCTATTTCCCTTGCACACAGCTTAGTATGAGTGTGAGAGTTGAGGTTCAAAGCAGAGGCAGTAAGAATGCAGAGTGTAAAACAATTCTTACCCTCAGGTGAACGTTTCAAATATGTTAGTTGGTGTGTTAGGTTAAATTTTTGCACATGCAAGAAATAAATTGTGCTTAGGTAAAATTCAGTGCATTATTTTCCTGTTTATAATTAATAAGAGGCCTTGAGGAACCAAAACTGCTGAGCAGTATGAGAGAGCACTTCTGACTGCAGATGCATTTATCCAAAAAAAAAAAATACCTATTTCACTGCAAAGAAAACCTCTTCAACTAAATTGTATCACAAAGCTGATTCTTTCTTCCCACTTTTATAATGCCAGAGCATGTAAATTACCCCAGCAACACTCAAAACTGAGCTTAGCTGTACTCAGAAAATATGCCGCTTGACACAGAAGCATTCAGATATCTAGGCTCAAGTATTCTTGGTGGGATTTGAGTATTTTAGAGAAATGAACATAGTACTCAACTACTCATAGAGGAAACAGACAATAGATGAAAAAAAATGGCCTTTTGGTTAGTTATACAAGAACTATTCTTACAGATTTTTTTTTTTCTGTCAGTGACTATGTTTCAGTGCCTGCACATGAATTTCAATTTGGACTGTAGAAATTATGAAATTAATATCTCAATTTTTTCTTTAAAAAACATATGGGGTAACTCCTCCTCTCCTCTCACTCTATTGCTTCTTTCTCCTGACCTCATTCTAGTTTTATGCCCATATTCCTGGTGCTTACTAGCACTTACACTCCTCTCCAGTTGATCCCAGTTAGAATATAGATGAGAAAGTACATGACAGTGTTTGTCTTTCTGTGCCTGTGCAAACTTGCTTAGAGTGATTATTCACAACTCCATTCATTTACCTGCAAATTTCAATGTTTCATTTTTCCTTATCACTGAGTAGAATTCCATTTTGTGTATGTACCACATCTTCATTATCCATTCCATAGTTGTTGGGCATCTGGACTAATTCCTGTTCCAAGCTGTTATGCATAGAGCAGAAACAAACATAGATGAGCGAGTATCTCTGTAGTAAAAAGCTCTATGCCCAGGAGTGGTACAGCTGGATCAAATGGTAGATCTATATTCATCTTTTTCAGGGGGTCTCCATGCTGTTTTCCATAATGATTTTATGTTTACACTCACACCAGTAGTGGGTAAGGGTTTGTCTTTCCCCACAGCCTTGCCAGAATTTATTGTCATTCAGTTTTATTTTTTAAATTAATGCCATCCTGAGTGAAGTGAGACAAAATGTGAGTCATTTTGATTTGCATTTCTCTGATGACTAAAAATTTTGAACATCTCCTTAAGTGTGTAATGGCTATTTATATTTCTTCCTATGAGAATTCTCTGTTCAAATGTATACCCAATTTTTTAATTGTGTTGTTTGATTTTTTTATTGTATAGTTCTTTTTTAGTTCTTTGTAGATTCTATATATTAGATATTTGTCAGAGGTGTAGCTGATGAAAATTTTCTCACATTCTGTGAGATATCTATTGATCCTGTATGATCCTGTATATATATATATTATATTATAATATAATATATACAGGATATATATAGGAGATATATATAGAGATAGATAGACAGACAGATAGATAGATAGATAGATAGATAGATAGATAGATAGATAGGATATATATAGATATATATAGTATATCTATCTATATACATATATTTATATTTACATGTATTGTATTTGTAAGGACAGGAGAATTAATAGGCACTCCAGGGGCTCTTGCTGCTACAAATGAACTCCAGATGCATTGCTGCTTTAAAATCTGGCTTTAGGTACTGGGGAATCAAACTTAGGTCAATGCAGTTTGGTAGGCTTTGCCACCAAGAGGCTTTAACAACATTGAGTCATTACCCCAGCCCAAGACAATGTAATTATTAAAATGTTTCTTTTCATAATAAAATTATTCATGCATAATTTATAATTATTAGCCTAAAACAGTTATTGATGAACTAAAATTGTGAGTCAAGCAGGGTGTGGTGGCACACGCCTTTAATTTCAGCACTAGGGAGGTAGAGGTAGGAGGATCACTGTGAGTTCAAGGCCACCCTGAGTGAATTCCGGGTCAGCCTGGGCTAGAGTGAGACCCTACCTAAAAAACCAAACAAACAAAAACAAAAAAAGTTGTGAGGCAGTTTTCAAAAGTTATTAATAATGAAAAAATTATGATATACCAAAAAATCATTTGTTATATAAAATGTGTCATATTGTAGTGGAATGTATAATATCACCAGCAATGTATTTTGTAGAATAATAAAACCTTATGATGAATTATAACACAAGAGCAATAATGTTAAGAACATAATGCATGTTATTGTATCTATAACTATATGGATATTAATGCAAAAAGAATAAATGCTTGCAGACATGGAAAGAAAGAAAAAAAAAACATATAGGGGCCTGGGAAGAGAGCTCAAGAGGTAAAGTCAATTCCTTTTAAAGGCCCAGTTTAAATTCTCAGGCCACCCACATATGACAGATACTAAAAACTGACACAAGTGTCTGGTGTTTGTTTTCAGTGGCAAGAGTCCCTAGCACTCCCATAAACACACACACACACACACACACACACACACACACACACACACAAATAAATAAATAATAAATAAAATAGAACATAGTGTAAGCCCTCAGATACTTGAGTAGTCTTTCATGATGCACCAAGAAGGGAGGCAAATCTGGCCTTGAGTATTAGGTACTATTACCAACTTCAGCCTTAAATGACTTGACTCTAACACTCAGAATTTTAATCTGCTCTATGGATTTAATGCCTTCTATATAGACATGTATAGAAGGCATGTACTGGGTCTGGCACGGTGGGATTCTCGACAATTGATAGATATTATGAAGCTAAGACTCCATTATTGTCTGATCAAGGAGGCTATGTGATTTCTGATAGCAGCAACAATATCACTAACGTCTGCCTTTTTCAATGATACTACAAGACTAAACAGGGTATCCTAGTTGGAAACTGTTTTCCATATCTGCACCTTGATGAATGGATATAAAACAGATCTTGGCATCTTCCCAAGGAGGACTTTTTGTTGTTGTTGAGTTTCAATACCATGTGGGTTAGCTGCCGGCACAGACTTCAAGAGAATGAGTTCTGCCTCCCAACCCAGCAGCATCTTATTTACCCCATTGTTAATATATTTCCAGTGAAGTTAAATATGGTTTCCTGAGGATTGTTTGGAAGTACAAATTGTGTAGTTGGAAAACTAGTTAATGTGTATGTATATATTTAACATAACCCTTGAAAGAAGGAAGAGATTGATTAATGTACTGCTGACAGGAGTGCACATTCTTTTTGTTTTTTTCCCTCATAAGATGCATCTGCTTCCTATTCTGCACCATGGCTTTACTTACAATCTAATTGCCTCATTCTACACTGCTCTATTATTTTCTGTGTCTGAGCCTGCAGTGTAGGCCTATCATTGAAGACTCCAGAAAGAGAAGACCTGGAAATTGAAGGCTACATATATACATACTAGTCTCATTAAATACACATCAGTATAGCTGCTTCATATTTTGTAAGTATGAAATTCTATGGTTTGGGCTTATCATCACAATTTCCTGAGATAGGTTAGAATTATTGACTCCATATGAAGTGTGATATGTGTCATCTAATGATAAATGGCTGGATTATTTAAGCACTCTCTTTCCAACTCACACTGGTACTTTCATTGAATTTAGGGCTTTATAGTCAGAACAGTTTACCCAGATGTAGAAGGAAACAAAATTCAGGCTGCATTCTTTCAGTGTTTTTAATACCAAAATACTACTATATGCAGAATTAATTAAAATCTAGAAAATATGTTATAAAATGTGAGATACCATTCAGGAAAATATCTCTTTGGTAAAAGCTGAATTTCAAATTCAGAGTCCATCTTCTTCAGGCTGATAGGATGAGTTTAAGCTGTGTTGCAATGGTGCCCACTTCCTGCTCAACAACCATTAAAGGGTGTGTATCTCCAATGTAATAATCATATGGTGAATCTAGCAAAATTGAGATGAGGAGACTTTGGGAGACTTGACTCTTGGAGGCAGCTTTATTGCAGAACTTGGTGCCTTTGTATGAATAAGTTATTTTTTAAATGTTTGTTTTGTTTTAATTTCTGCCCTTTATCTTTAGATATCAAATCTTTAATTGGGAACAAACAAAACATTTTTTTTCTGTTTATCCTAAGAAAACATTAGTTAAATAGATGAATTCTCTCTCAGAACAAATCCACTGACACAAGGACCTTTCAAGAAAAATCAATTCAGATGTATCTTGTCAATCACTCTTTTCTGTATATCAGTTTCCTCTATCATATCTCTGGAATCAGTAGTGATATGCTAAAGACAGAGCACTGAGTATTTATTAAAATAAATACCTAACATGTCTTGTAAGAATGTTTTTGGAAATGCTTACATTCCATACAATACAAACCTAAAGTGCATTATTTTACAACCACATAAAATGTTCAGAGAACTTACCTTCAGTGAAGTCCATAAATGAAAAACTTCAGGTTAGAATTTTCAAACTAGAATATATATCTTCATCATTAGCATTTTTCCAATATGTTATATATGAAACTCATAGTGCTGTGAGTATTAAAGGAATTTTGAAAGGAAATAAAGATTCCGTAATTAATCATTGTTTTTTTCTCTAATAATTCATTTACTTAGAAAACTCTTCAGATGTAACAACCCTTCCCTCTTCATCTCTCTGCTCCTGCATCTAGTATTATGGTTTCAAATAACTGTTGGTTCAAATGGGTGAAGACCATTCTTCACACCAAATATATGGCAAAACTCAGAGTTGTCTCTGCAAAGCATATATAATATGTGTAAATCTTCCAAAAATAATAGAAATATCCAACTAATCTCGATATCACAAGGGAATTCTCTTAAAAAATACACTGGGCTTATTCAAAGCAGTGAATATTTGCCTGTCAGTTACAATTTTGCATTTCTTTCTTGACCTTGGTTTGAATTAAAAAATATTTTAATAAAGCTCTAGTATGACTTGTAGTAGTTTAATGAGCAATAATTAGAGTTTGCTTTTTGTATTCTATCTCATATGATATAATGTTCTGTGCACTGAAGTCTACAAAATAAAAAGTAGGAGGAAGGCTAACCCCACAATGCATGACCCATATATCCTAATAAATAGGGTGGGTCCCAGTGGAGGGGGAGGACAGGGAGGAGGCTAATAATGGTACTGACTTGAATGTATTCACTGACTACAAAAAATAAATAAATAAATAAAATAAAAAGTAGCAAGTTGAAACTCACTAACTTTTACAAAGAAAAAAAAGAAATTACTGATAAAGTATATTTAAGTTTAAAAAATATATTAATGATAAAATTCTCCATAATTTCACTTTCTAGTAATATTAGTTAGTCATAAGAAGCTCTTCATGGTCTAGCATTTACCTGAAGGCACTATAGTTCCTGATAATTATAAAGGAAATCAGTTCAGGCATGATCAGCTAAAATTCTGTATTTCTGGCTTTTAGTAACATGAAAAATATTATTGATAATATATAGAGGCTGTATTTTTCAATTTTTGTTTTATTTATTTATTTGAGAGAAAGAAATAATGAAAGAAACAAGGAGAGAGAGAAAGAGAATGGACAAAATGGGCACTCCAAGCCTCTAACGCCTGTAAACAAACTCGAAACACATGTGCCACCTTGTGTATCTGGTTATATTAGTGTTGGGGAATCAAACCTGGGTCCTTAAGCTTTGCAGGTAAGAAGATTTAACTGCTAAGCCATCTTTCAAGCCTAACTGCATTTTTATATACATTCAGATGATTTAGATATGTCACAAAAAGTCACTAACATATTCTTCTCTTTGATGATGTCTATGTAAATGCAAATTTACCTATTTATATAACTATATTGTTGATATCATCAGGGAAATCATAGCATCTTATTCAAATAAAGATCAGAAATACATATATTGACAAAAGCCCTGTTCTTCAAAGGGGTGTCTAAAACTATGTATTTAGGGGCTAAAGGGATGGCTTAGTGGTTAAGGAGCTTGCCTGCAAAGTCAAAGGACCAAGATCCTATCCCCAAGGACCCATGTTGGCCAGATGCACAAGGGGATGCAAGCATCTGAAGATCATTTTTAGTGGCTGGAAGCCTTGGCACGCCCATTCTCTCTCTCTGTCTCTCTCTGCCTCTAATAAACAAATACATATAAATTTTTAAAAATATGTATTTACCCTTGCTATGTACCTAGAAGCTTTTAAGATCCCAGAAGGCTATAGCAGAAAATCAAATAGACAAAAAAATAATTCCTTACAGAGCTGATATCAAGCTGGAGGGACAAACATAAGATAATGTTATCTTTTCTATTTATGAAGAATTTTGCAAAAGAAAGGCCACTGTGCATTAAGAATATATATTAAAAGAATGTAAATATTCACTGGTGAGTCTTTTTAATTAAAAAAAAGTCAGTAATGGTTTGATTTGAAAGCTTAAGTACTGTCTTGCTTCTGCAGGCAATAGTCCTGAATGTTGTTAGAGGGCAGATTTCTCTCTTTCTCTCTCTCTCTCTCTCTCTCTCTCTCTCTCTCTCTCGGTGTGTGTGTGTGTGTGTCTGTTTTCAGGTTGTTATATCACTTCCCACACATGGATATTGATTTTACAAAATAAACTACATAATATTACAGCATGAAAATTATAATAATGGATTTTCAGTTCCTTTCCTTTCAATAAAAAAAAGAAAGACTATCGTCAGCATGTCATTTCTACCCAGATTTTCCAATGTGAACCTAAAAGTGTTACAGTAAAGAGTAAGAAATATCACAAAACAGCTCATGAATATTTATTTGGAATTTTGGCCACATAGGTCATGTTGCTGAACAAACTGAGGTATACAGAAAGGAAACTAATACATTAGCCATATGAGTCAATCCCACCTCAACATGAAAGTCTATAAAGAGCATTCACAAGAATTCATAACACAAAGAAACTTGGCCAAAATTTTCATAGAATAAGTATGTAGAAAACACATTATCAGCTTTTAAAAACTTTTAAATGTCAGAATTATTGTATTTGAAACATTTTTTAATCAAAATTACTCATGGTGTTGTCTTCACAATAATAATTGTCTTACATTGGATTTCTGGAAACTGATTGTCTAGTGAAGGGTTCTCTGTAGATCTATCGTGGTTGCTATGGGAGATCCATGAGGGCAAGAGTACAGATAGTGTGGAGCACCCAGCTAAACTTTAATACTGATTTCACCAATGGACCTCCCTTTCTACTATCAGGGGACCTCTACAGCAGTCTCAAGTTGGGGAAAATCTGCCAAGCCTCATATATCTCTGAAACCACTACCCAGGTTCCCATAAACAGACAGACCCTTGAGCAGTGCCTAGTGAGGAGGTTCATCTGTAAACTGTCAGTTTTGATAAGAATTTCCAGCAGCTAGAAGGTGGATAGATGCTGGACTATACAGAGCAAACACTCTAAAGCACAATAGCATTCATTCCCACCATCTGCAGTTGTGAAATATAAAATATAACTTTGACAGCATTCCTTCATCTCAAATGCAAATAAAATACATGTATATGAAGACTTGTCAAAAATTTCCCATCTACAGAACTTCTATTATAAGTGCATTTTACAACTCAAATATTAGAGGACCTCACTTATCACTAATAAGACAGCAAACTCAAAGTAGAGAAATAGAAGTATGCTGAATGGACAAAGGGGTAGTTTAATAGCTACTTTAAACATAGCAAGGACTTTTATAAAGCTCTTGCACTATTTTTATTTTGTTACTCAGTATACAGACTCATAAATTTGTATTTTTTACTAATGAATAAATTGATGCATAGAGAGATGAGATGATGTAAGTAAATGACCAAAATTTGAATTAATCATGTCTTGTCATGTCACTTCTCCATGGAAAGAAATAGTTCCTCTTTAAGACCCAAGGCTTTATTTCATTGGTAGCCTTTAAGTCTGTTGATTGTGCATATATTTATTTACTATTCATTCATTCATTTCCTTACTCATTTTGTAGATGGTCTCTTCTATGTTGTCCAAACTGGCCTCTAACTTCTGGGCTTAAAAAAAAATTCCTCTCCTTCAGTCTCTTAAAGGGTTGGGACTACAGTTTGTTCCACTGTTCATGGGCTGCAAATATATGTGAATTTTTAAATTTTTGTTTACCTATTTATTTGAGTATTTATGTGTCTGGCTGCGTGATTGAAATGCATGCACCACATTGTTTCTGGCTTTAATTGGGGGCTAGAAATTGAACCCAGGCTGACAGGCTTTGCAAACTCTTTTAACTGCTGAGCCATCTGCACAATCCCTGAAAATCTATTTTTGATGAATGCATATTCATCTTGTATGTAAAAATCTACATAACCCAAAACAATCAAGATTTTTTAAAAATTCTTATGGGGTCATGCTGTATAGTTCAAGTTGGCTTCACATATGCAGTCTTCCTAGTCCTTCATCCTAAATATTTCAATTACTGGTGTGCTTCACCATGCCCAACAACTCAAGCTTTTAAGGAACACTTCAAATATCAAAAACATTTTACTCATGTAAGTTTATTTTAAAATACATTCAATTGTTTATGCTTTTCATGGTCAGGACATGTGTGTCTCAAATTTCTAAAGGTAGCTACAATAAACATAATAGCAAGTTAGCTGGTTATTATACACATAAGTCAACCAACACTAAGAATGTGTACAATGTTACATTGACTATTCCAAACATGAGTAAAGAATAGATGAGGCAGGAGTGTCATTTTCATCCTTCATGAGACTGATACTGTGATGTGGAAAAATATAAATATGGAAACTGGTTGATTAGAGAGAGTAGAGATGCAATTTAGGGGAGTGTATACCTCCAGAGTATGTATGCTTGAGGTAGGTTGCAGTGTGTGTTCTAGCAGTCAGAATGAAAACTAGTGAGGAGGCTTGGGGGTAGACCTTTACAGGCCAGATCAGAGAAAATTCTTTGGACCAGAATGAGATGAAAAATTGAAGTCTACTAAGAAAGAACTGAACTTAAACTGGCATGTGGTCTCATCTGATGTTTTAAAATATTACTTGTGCTGCTTGTTGCAGAATAAAGAAGTGGAAGGCTCACCATCTGATGATTAGGTGTAGCCTCAAGTTTGTCTATTTTTATTTCAAATCAGCTATTATAGTTACCTTCACGTTTCTGGCAGAAAGCACCAAACTAAAAGAAGCTTGTGGAAGGAGAGTGTTTATTTTGGCTTACAGACTAGAGGAGAAGCTCCATGATGACAGAGGGAACGTGGCATAAGCAGAGGCTGGACGTCACCTCCTGGCCAACATCAGGCGGATAACAGCATCACTCAATTGTGTCAAGCACTGGCAAGGGTAAACTGGCTGTAACACCCATAAAACTGCCCCCAACAACACACTGCCCCCAGGCTCCAATTCCCAAATTGCCACCAGCTGGGAACCAAGTACTCATAATACATGAGTTTTCGGGGACACCTAATTCAAACCACAACATCAGTGATGTTTCTGGAGCTGAGAAAATGGCTCAGCTGTTGAAGGTACTTGCGTGCAGAACCTGTAAGCCAAGATTTAATTCCCCAGCCACCCACATAAAGCTAGAGGTTCATTCGTTTGTAGTTACAAGAAAACACGGCACCCCAACTTCACCCCTTACATACACAAATAAATAAATAAATGAAAATAAAACTCAGATAAGAATAAAACAGTAATGTCTTCATTATTTTGATAAATTGATTAAATATATATATGTATATATATATATATATGCATATACATATATATATAATATCAAAATAAAATAATCCCATGAACATATCAATTCTACCAAAGGTAAAAAAAATATATCAGAGCTTGGATTTTAGGTTATCACAACTATATTAAGTACAATTAATACCTTTTGGAAATTATATTGAAGATTTTCTTGTTGACTGTATTTTATGTGCTTGACGTTTTTTGGAAAATTTTATGTGTCTTTTTTATGGTCAAGCTATAGTCAGAAAAAATAGTTTGCCAACCATTTTAATGAATTTTGAATTTTATTACAAATATCATTGATTCACATGAAAATGCCAAACCTTGTGGTGGGAATATCAAGGGTAGTAGATACTTGCTATTAATTCTTCTTACAGTGTCTATTTGTAACTTGTACAACAAAGGTTCTTCTACAGGAATTTATCATGATTTTACAGTATTCACCTTGTACACTTACTGTGAGTTCTGTAAATGGACATGCAAACATTCTTCTTTGTCTTGAATGCTATGATTGGAACAGAGTAGGTTATCATTACTATTTTGTGAATGGATTATTACATGGTGAATTAATAAATGAATACAATGAAAGTGTGTCCCAACAGAATAATGGCAGATATCTCTATTTTCTCAACAAATGTCAAAACCAGGCATTTTTTATGGAATGGCTGTTACATGCCAAGATTTAAAATATATATATTTATTTACTTATTTTGAGAGAGAGAGAGAAAGATAAAAAGGCAGAGAGAGAGAGAGAGAGAGATTGAGAGGGAATGGGCATGCCAGGGCCTTCAGTCAATGCAAACAAAACCAGACGCTTGCGCCACCTTGTGTATCTGGCTTACATGGGTACTGGGGAATGGAACCTGGGTCCTTAGGATTAACAGGCAAGTGCCTTAACTGCTAAGCCATCTTTCCAGCCCCATATGCTAGGTTTTGAGCAGAACTTGAAGCATTTCATTAAATGAAAGGAACTTCATAGTCAGAAAAATATGTAACTATTTGGTTTTAAACTTCATAACTTACAATTTGCCTTATCAAAAACCTTTCTTTGGGGAAATTTTCAGTATGAAGTGGTCATAGCATTGATTTTTTTCAGTTGGACTTCCAAAAACATAGCTCAATGGGATTATTCCTCAGCTCAACACTCTCCCACTTTAATACTTATTTTAATCTTGTTTATTTTCAGTATGTTTTGTTCAATATTTTTCTTGAAACCAATTTCACTTAAATCACAGTAATTTTTTCTGGCTGAAAAAGATCCCTCTATTCACTACAGCTTTTGACTGACATATGAAAACCAGTATAAGTATATTGATTTATAGAATTTTAATTAAAATATATAACCTAGACTGTAGTTATTTCACTTAAATGATCATATAAATTCGTATTATTTCTGAAATATTGAAAACAGCATAGAGTTTAATAGCATTACTGTAGAGAATTCTTTTGAGGATTATAATGGGAAGAGCTCCTTACGAAGGTAAATTTAGTAAAAGGTCACACTGCACGCTCTGCAGAGGAAAAGATTTCATTGTCTTTGTTCCATAGTTGGTGAACTTCCTTTGCAAAGTGTCAAGTACTGAACATTTTAGACTTTGCCAGTGAAATGGCACTTTCCATAGCTAAAATGGACCTTTCCACCTTAATTAATCTAATCTAGATAATCCCTCAAAAACCTGCTCAGAGGCTAACCTAATCTAATAATCTAACAATCTTTTGAAGGTGACAATCAATATGAACCATTTCATTATCCTTGTATTTGGATTTCTGTCCATCAGCTTACTATTTGTTTTAGATTCTGCCCATTTATTTTTACAACGGGTGCAATAGTGCTATTTATTTTTACAAATGGATTTTGAATTTTCCCCAACTTAAAGTATTCCTTTCATCTGATTTATTATCTTCATTTGTGCTACATGATATAAAACATTTTATTTTTCCTCCAGTTGCATGCTAAGTATTATTATTTTATGTTTTTTGGACATTGAAATATGCCTCTTTGATTATTTAATGTCTATGAAATGTTATTGCATTTATTTATTATTTCTATATTTATTAGCATGTGTATGTGTGCGGGGACAGGGTTGCCAGGGTCTCTTGCCATTACAAATGACTTGTGATACTCCTTGTGTTTTACTTTACATGGGTGGGGAGGGAATTCAATACTGGGAAGGAAAGCTTTGCAAGCAAGTGCCTTTAATGACTGAGCCATCTCTCAAGTCCTGAATGATGCTATTCTTAACTGTTGCATGCATAACACTAGCATCTCAGCTATAGTTCAACTATATTTACTTCAAACTTATCTTTGAACTACTGAGATTGGTTGTTCTTATTATTGTTTCTGTATTTTTCTCATGTATTTAAACCACAGAATAAAGTGTTATTATGGTTTTGTTCAATGGATATTAATTATGTTTGGCATTGCAAAATTACCCTCCAACATTATTGTTCCTTAATTTGAAATATCTGTGTTAGATTTTTTTTTTCATGTAGGTTCTTGGTCTATCCCAGGCTGACCTGAAATTCACTATGTAGTCTCAGTGTGGCCTCGAACTCATGGCAGTCTCCTACCTCTGCCTCCCACGAGGCCTGTGCCAGCATGCCTGGTTCTACCCTAATTTTTGAATGTAAAATGTTCCTTGGGCAGGCTTATGTCCAGTAGAAAATGGAGGACAAACTTCAGTAAGGTAGGACGTGAATGGTAGGGAATGGATGGCAGGTGTGGTGTTCCTGTCACCTCATTTACATGTAGCATATTGTTTTATGGGGTCTCCTTGTAAGAACAACTTGAACTTTACTACTTGTTCCTCAGCAATGTGAGACTCAAATGATTTGTTCTGCTGTCAGTGGTCTGAATGTTGCACTTTCACCCTAAACAATTTCAGAATTGGGCAAATGTTCAGGCTTTCATTGAGTTTGGTTTTCTCGTTCTGAAACTGACAAAAGCTTTGCTATTATCTCTGTTCCTGCCAACAGAAGCCTTCCACTTAGATTCTTATCACTGCTCAATTTGCAGACAACTAACATTTCCACACCTCAGTTTTAAAGGGAAAAATAAACATGTTTAGGTTTGGAAGTCGATAAGCAAATCCATACCTAAACACTGAAGAATGATAGAGGAATATGGCTGTTTATTAAAATAATGTCACTGTGGAAATGTCAGATACTTTAATAATTAAAAGTACTCTTCAGATTTTATTTGTCTTCACAGAGATAGTATGGTGGTGACACACTTTCCAGCATTTATGAAAATTGGAGCTACTTTAATTCAGATATGTTGCTAGGCTCATGGTCATATGCTTTGGGTACATTCATGAATAATGGATGATCAGAGTCAACCTCAGTTTGTATATGGGAAGAAACAAAAGCTTTATCAATAATGTTTGAAACTACTAGAAATCTGAACTAGTAGTGATCAGGGAATAGACATACTTTAGAAAGTTGCACACTATTTGCTATGAACTAGGGGAATCAATTTAAAAAATATTTTATGTATTTATTAATTTATAAAGAGAGAGAGGGAGGAAGAGAAAATGGGTGTGTCAGGGCCTCTAGCCACTGCAAACAAACTCCAGATGCTTGTGCCACCTTGTACATCTGTCTTATGTGGGTACTGGGGACTTGAACCTGGGTCCTTAGGCTTTGCAGCCAAGTGTCTTAACTGCTAAGCCATCTCTCCATTGCTCATTTTTTTTAAAAAAGAAAAATATGCCCAATTCTTCTAACCTAGAAAACTATAATAGAATTACTTTGTGTTGGTTTCTAATTGTTTCTTTTTAATTAATTAATTAATTAATTTGAGAAAGCAAAAGAAAGAGAGATTGAGAGAAAGAGAGAGAGAGAAGCAGAGAGAGAGAGAGAGAGAGAGAGAGAGTAAGGAAGAGAATGGGTGCACCAGGGCCTCCAGCAACTGCAAATGAACTTCAGACACATGTGCCACCTTGTGTTTTTGGCTTGTGTGGGTACTAGGGAATCAAACTGAGGTCCTTTGGCTTTTCAGGAAAACACCTTAACAGCTATGCCACCTCTCTCAGCCCACATTTATTTCTTGAATTTGTACTTCTTATGACACCTTAAATTATAAAGATATAAAATATACTTGTTGCAGGAAAACTGTTTACTGCTAGAGGGTCAGGATCCACAGATCCTTTCTCAAAGCCAATAAAGGTTAGGAGGAGTCTGGAGAAATGGCTTAGCAGTTAAGTCTCTTGTTAGCAAAGCCAAAGGACCCAGGTGAGATTTCCCAGGACCCAAGTAAGCCAAATGTACAAGGTGGCACATGCCTCTGGAGTGGGTTTGCAGGCTAGAGGCCCTGACATGCCCTCTCTCTCTCTCTCTCTCTCTTAAATAAAAAAAAATAATAATAACAAAAGGTTAGGAGGCTCCATTTATAAAGGCAGACTTATAAAAACAGTGAAAAGCAGAAGCAGCAAACTTCATTGTTTGGTTGCCAGCAAAAGCTCCCTTCAAAAAGAGAGAGGCCCCGGAGTTGGGAGTCCATTGGAGTGAAATTGGTGACTCACTCTAGGGCTTGGGTCTCCATCCTCCCCTACAGTCATGATAATGAGGGATGAGAGTTTAGCTCATCCCTTTAGCTCCCTCCCCAAAATGCATAAAGCAGTAGTCTTTTAAATAGTTGGCCAGTTTAACTTTTCTCTCTTTTCTAACTTATGCTTTTATGGTTTTCTCTCCCTGTAATAAACTATAAACAGAATGTTTGAATTCTGACTCTTTCCATTCCCATGAGTCAGCAGTCCCTTAGAGCTTTACCTTGCCTACCTATGCCCCCCAAATCCCTTTATACTAAGTAAAAATAATGAAATGTTTCTTTTAAAAATAGGAGTACAATGATGAATGCATGATTCATCATTAAAGGATCATGTTGTTAGAAATGGTCCCTCTGTGTGTTTCCAGGTTCTTGGCATCACATTTAAAGAAGTAAAAAGTAACACACAAATAAGGAAGCATCGAGAACCTTTATTTGAGGGTAAAGCAATCTTTGGTGAAGCAGGGTAGCAAATAAGAGCACACTCAAGGGCACTGGAGTACTGTCTATTTTTAGATGGCCTAGAGAAAGAGGAGCTGGTTCTGAAGGTTCATGCTGAGGTTGGTTCTGTTTAATTGGTAGACTTGGGTTACTTAGGCTTATACATGCATACCTTTTTCAGGATGCATTTGATTTTAGTCATATATATGTCCAATCATGCATAGGCATAAGATGCTAAATAGGAATCTTCCTAGGAGTTCACATAGAATACATAATTTGACTTGCCGCACATGTGCTATAACAGTCCAAGCAGATTGATCTTCCCATCCACTGTTCCCCAATGTATCTTGAATTATTTAAAAAGATACAGTGTTATTAGTAAGGGGATGCTAAGGAGAATAACTTATTTCCATTGTTTAAATTGGATATAAATGCAGCTTAAGACAAACTGGGGTCTCCATGTTGGCAAGAGGTTGCTAGGTACATTATTAAGGAAGGGATGCTGCCCAAGCCAAGTGGCGTCCAGAGTTACTAAACTATTTTCCTATGCTTGTCTGCCTTGTTGGGAATTGTATATTTTCATCTTATATAAAGAAATAATGATTTTTAATTAAGAAAGATTCTTGGTAAAAAGATTCTTTGGTAAATAGATATTATTATTATTATTATTCATGTTTTTGGACCGTATTAAAGAATAGAATGCTATTTATTAACAAAAATATTGCAGCATTCACTATTCTATCAGACAATTATCATCGACTAGTTTGCATATGTTGCTATGGGACTCTGCTAGTAGAGGGTATATGAGCCTCAGTCTTGCAAAGAAATCACACACAAAAAAATCTGCTGAGCCCTCTGCCCAGGCCCCAAATCACAGAGGGCATGAAGCTGAGTTTGATTCCTCAAGACCCACATAAACTCACATCTGTAACCCTGGTCTTGAGGGGAGCAGAGACCAGAGAATCATTGGAGTTTAGGAAAACAATAGCTCCATGTTCAAGGAAAGACTCTTTCTCAAGGAAATGCATGGGTGACAGAGGAAGGACACTCAACAGTCTCCTCTGTCATCCCTGTGTCTGCAAGTATCTGTATATACATGTGTATGCACCCCCATACACACACACACACACACACACACACACACACACACACACACACACAGATTGAGAGAGTCACAACTACCATATATATTACCCATGAAAAAATATCTGTGATTTCAGTGCTTGACCAATTCATTACCTAATCTATGTAATAAAGAAATGGTATTGGTAACCAGCATATTCTAAAGCATTATTTTACTTTATGTTATATTGGTCAGACTTCTCCAGATAAAGAAAAACAGTGGGGTATATGTGGATCTTTCCTAGGGAATTTACTGTGGGAATTGGCTCATGTTATTATGGAGAACAGAAAAACTAATGATCTATCATGTGCAAGATAGAGAACTATTATAGCCAGTGGTATAATTCAGTCCAAACTCAAAGTCTTGGGAAACAAGGGAGTCAATTGTAACTCCTAGTCTGTGTCAGCAAAGCTGAGAAAATGGGAAGAGGGACATTGGTATGGCTTACAGAGTCCAGTGGCATTAGAAACAGCTCCAGTGTCTTATTGCAGAAGGTAGATGTCTTAGGTCAAGAACTCACACTTCCTTTTCCTTCTACTTTGTAACTACTCACAATAGACTAGCTCAATGTCTGCTTACATTGGTAAAGCTGGATCCCCTTTAATTATTCTACTGATTCAAATATTAATCTCTTCTAGAAACAACTTCATAAGTACACCCACAGGTAAACTGTACTTTACTAGCTATTTTGGTTTACTGTACTCCATCTTTTGACATGTAAAATTAACTATAACTATGTACATTAAGAAAAAATTTCCACATGATAATTACACTTATTCAAACTCTCATATTGCATTTTATCCAGTAAAAAGAAATTGATTCAATATTGTAGAATTTCCAAGTTTCATTTGCAAATGATAATGTGTGAGTATTCCTGTGAGTGTGTGAATGTATGTGTGTATATGTGTGAGATTGTGAGTTCATGTGAGTATAAATGTGTGTGTATGTGTGTGAGTGTGTGTGTGTGTGAGAGAGAGAGAGCATGTAAGTGTGTGTGTGTGTATGTATATATGAGTGTTTGGGTGTTTGTACATGATAAAATCACTTAAATGTCCATATTCAAAGACGTGAGGCAGAAATGAATTGTAAATTGAAAAGTTCTCATATATAAATCAGGGTTTCCTCACTTTTCCACTTCTAATTTGGATAATAATACCTATATAGAATGAAAAAATTATTAATTTTCACACCATAAGTCACATCTCTGACTTAATTCACATAAGATTTCTCATAATCCTTACTGGAACTTATTATTTATCTACTAGTCCTCAAAAATCAGTATCTACTCAGGAGCCCCCTCCATATTTTTTCTTTCCGATCATTACTTTCCTTTGGTTGTTTTGTTGTTTTGTTTGTTTCAGGGTAAGAGAGTTTTACTATAAAGCCATGAGTATGGTTGACCTAGTACTTGTTACCTAGATAAGCAACCCTTGCTCACTCACAATGATCCTCCTGTCTCAGATTCACAAATTCAGGGATTACAATATGGACCATGTATCTGTCAGGAAACTTCTATTTCTAGAAAAATATTGACTTAAATATGACAGTGAGAAGTACACTATGATAGATTCTAGGCATATAAAATTATATAAATATATAGTATATATTTATATATGAATATAAATTATATAAAATTGTCCTCATTTTATGTTCCTTGAATAGTAGTATCATTTTTCTTCTGTTGTGTTCTTGCTTGGATTAAAGCATGATAGTCAGAAGTAGCATGAAAGCATTTAATCAAGAACTTCCAGCACCCACTAAGTGAATATAATCTCAATTGCCGCAGGAAATCATGTGTGATTTTTTTGTTTGTCCATACTCAAATAATGATGGATTTAAAGTTAATAAATAGTATTTTATGAGACATTATGTGATACTACAGTGCATGTGTACCATGTGTTCTGATCAAATTAGGCTCAGTTGTATCTCAGTTTCTTTATTATTTATGGTTAGGGCCTTCAAGATCCTTTCCCCAGCTATTCATGATCGAAGTGATTAACAATAATACTATAATACTATAACTTTCTCTGAAGCCAAACCTGATTCATTTTTATTTTATTTTATTTTATTTTTATTTATTTATTTGAGAGAGAGAAAGATGCAAGGGGCAGGGGAGAGAGAAAGAGAGAATGGGTATACCAGGGCCTCCAGCCACTGCAAGTGAACTCCAGCCACATGCACCACCTTGTGCATCTTGCTTATGTCCATCCTGGGGAAACAAACCGAGGTCCTTTGGCTTTGCAGACAAGCGCCTTAATCTATGAACCATCAATCCAGCCCAATACCTGATTTAGAATTGAATGATTAGAAAAAGAAAGAAGCATGCTGTTAGTATCATGAGGTATGGAAATGAGAAGGAAAAACAATGAGGTTTGCTGTTAGACCCTGTGCTGATTGGCCTTGGTCGGCCTGCTACAGACAGTTCTTAGTTGAACTTGTGGCTCTGGACTCAAATGTTTTATTATATAAAACAAGTCACAAAACGCAGGTCTGTGTCTGGTAAGAGACAAAAGACAGAGATTCACTTAACATTCTGAGAGGGCCGGAAAGACAGAGAAGATGGTTTGTGACTCCTTATGAACTCTAGACACATGTGCCACCTTGTGCATCTGTCTCACCTGGGACCTGGAGGATTGAACCGAAGTCCTTTGATTTCGCAGGCAAATGCCTTAACTGTTAAGCCATTTCTCCAGCACCAATGGATATTTTATTAATTATTTTTGCTCTTAATAACACATTCTAGTCTAATGTTCTGATAACCCCTGAATCTAAGTGTTTAGCAGCACTATCTTACAGACGAATATTGACTATGGAAACATTTATTTCTTCTCTCCCATATTACATCTGTTCTTCACACATGGTGAAGTATTTGAAATTTCGCTACTATGCATGAAAATGTGTATTTTCAATGTTATTTAATTTAAATAACTCTATGTGACCAGGATCTACTCTGAGATAGCAGTTTTAGAATGTTACCAAAAGTTAAAACATGGCTAAAAACTGACTCACTTCTATATAAACCATGCTATTTTTTTTCTGAATTCCCAAGTTTAGTCAATTTTATCACCATTCACTAAAGCAAAATGCACAGATGATGTGTGATGTATTAACATTTGTTCCGAAATGAAAGGAGCATGACCTTTGAATCAAACACACCTGGCTTCAAACAAGCCATCTCCATTTCCTTGCCATTTGACCTTGGGCAAATTAAATAACCTAACAGTCTCCTTTTTTCATATATATATATATATATATATATATATATATATATATATATATATATGTGTGTGTGTGTGTGTGTGTGTGTGTGTGTGTGTGTGTGTGTACTTTCATATATATTTCCTATATATACTGTGTGGGCGGTGTCATGGTGTATCCCTCTGCAGCTCCCCATATACTTTCCTGCATTGGCTAGAGCATTCTCATGCTCTTCAGCCCATACTTATTTTATCTGGAGTCTCTTTACTTATACTGAAACTTGCTTATTCTCATGAGCTAGGGTGATTTCCTGATCTCTGTTGGACCAGGGTTACAGGTACATGTGGCCATACCCACCAATTTACTTGGGTTCAGGGGATTCACATTTCCGGAATTGTCAGGTATCTTCAGGCCCTGATGTTTATGCAGGAAGCATACTTACCACTGAGTCATATCCCATGCCCTGCTTTGTCATTTGGCTCAGTGCTTTGAGGCATCTTATAGATACCTGATTTTAAACTTGATTTGATCTCAACTACATAAGTAATTACATACTCATACTATTACCACTTATTAGCTTGATGTTTTTCTACTATTTTTTTGTTATTTTTATTTATTCATTTGAGAGTGACAGACAGAGAGAGAAAGAGACAGATAGAGAAAGAGAGAGAGAGAATGAGCATACCAGGGTCTCCAGCCACTGCAAACAAACTCCAGATGTATGCGCCCCTTATGCATCTGGCTTACATGGGTCCTGGGGAATCGATCCTCAAACCAGGGTCCTAAGGCTTCACAGGCAAGCACTTAACCACTAAGCCATCTCTATAGCTGTTTTTCTACTAATTTGGAATATTTATACTCTCTATCTTGGTAATGAGGCTTCAGAGAAGGATTATTATCAATAATATTTCTTAAATTCTTATTTGTTGTTGTCTGTCACATTTATATTTGAAACTTGTTTAGCTCTTATTGGTCTTTAATATCATTTTATGCCTTAAATATATTACTTCCTGTTCTTCTAATACAAGTTGTTACTGCTTAAAGGAATAAAGACTCTATTTTTTTCTTTAAAAAATGCTTATATCTTAGTACATGTCCTAAGGCAATTTTCTTTTTGTATATATGAAAATTATAATAGAAGTTTGGTGTTTTCTTTCTACCATAAATTTCCTGAGTTATACATCATATTATTTCAATATGATTTTTTTTAATTTTAGAAGACTGCATGAATTACAATTTCCTTTAGTTTTCTCTTTTACTAAATTTTATGCTTAAACAAACCCAATGATCTGTGTGTGTTCTTTATCCATGTTTAATATTTACTCACTTATTTCAGTTTACCATTATTTTTATTTATTGTACGTTTTTGCATTAGAACTATCATATACAAATAAACTGTAATTTTGTCATGTACCTGTCTCCTCCTCTTTTGTCCCCTCTCTCTTGTCTCCATTCAAGGACCCTCCTCTTTCAAGGTAGTCCTTTCTCTGCTTTGTTGTTTTATTTCCTTATCCTCTTCAATCATTTTTGTGAAAATGTTTGTGGGCTCAGAACAGTGCAAATAGTGGGGTATCATAACTAACGTGGGGTCATGAATGCACTAGTTGGTTCTTGTTGGAGGACAGCACCCCAGAGTACGCCTTCTCATCCCATGGCTCATAAATCTTTTAACTTCCTCTTTAGTAGTGTATTCTCTGAGCCTTGGAGGGTATCATAGACAACTTCTTTCATGTTGGGCTGTTGACAGCCTCTTGTTTTCTGCTTTATGAGTCTTGACTACTGAGAAGGTCATCCAGCAAGCAGAGAGATAAGTAATCATTAAATCTGCCACTTTCTCCGCAATGAACCCTATGCTCTGTGTGATGTGATGACTTGTACATTCCTAGGCCACTAACTAGGCTTTCTCTTTTCACTTTGATGAGGCTTGGTTTCCTTGATACTTCCCATGATCTGTTAAAAGAAAGTTCTTTAACCAAAAGTGAGAACCAGCATTAATCAATTGGTGTACCTTGCCTGGCTAGTTGAGTTGGTAGCTTACAGATTCCACTTCTTGTTCATACTATTGATGACTTTTCCTCCCAGTAGTCCACATATTGATTTCTAAAACTATGAGGTTCTAGCCAACAGCAAGGTGGCCTCTATCTAAGTCCAAGGTTGATTTCTCAATATCCTGCAACTGCAGTCTGTGGTGTCTTCAGCACTAGGATCTTACCATCTAGTTATGGCAGGTAATGAAGTGCATTTACAATGACCTGCATTGTTTTGAAGTCTCCATGGGCTTTCCTGACTAACAGCACCCTGTGGAGGGGACTGTCCCATCTTCAGCACCAGGATTTACTTGCAACAATCTATGAGCCAGGCTAAAGCTTCCTCCACCCTAGCAAGGTACTTCCACCCAAACTAATCTCCATCATTTTAAAAGAAAATTATGTATTTTAATTAGCTAATGAAGATGTAGCTTTCTAAAGCACTCATTCATACCATCATTAGATTTGTGCATCCCTTTCCACACTCCCACATCACTTTTGCCTGTCCCCCTACAGCCCTTTCAAACCCCTGTGTTTTGTCCCTCAGCTTGTCTGTTTACCATCCTTTCTTCTAATCTCTCCCACTTCTCTTTCTAAAACTCATTCTAGCTTCCTGAACATAACTACTAATGCTTACTATGACTTACGATCAAATCTAACTATTCTAAGCTCAGATATGCATATGAGAAAAAATATGTAGTGCTTGTATTTATGAGCCTGGGGTTACCTCTGTTAGCATTATTTTTCCCAGATCCATCAATTTTCATGTGAAATTCCTAATTTTATTTTATTTACAGCTAAACAGAGCTCTATTGTGTATATGTGCCATATATTCATTATGCATTCATTAACTGATGGTCATCTGGGCTGGTTCTATTTCCTCGCTAGTTTGAGTGGAGCACCAATGAGCATGGCCGATCCAGTACTTCTATAATAAAGTGGAGAGTCTCTAGGGTGCATGCACAGGAGTGCTCTAACTGGTTCCTATGGTAATCTGTTTCTTTTCTAAGACAAAGTGTCTTGAATATTTTGCCTATCTTATTGGGTTTGTAATATTCATTAACAGCAGGGATTTTCATAACATGAAGATCACTGCTTTGTGTTATAGAGGAGGTGAAAGTATCATTTCCTGACCTGGGTTTTTTCATCCCCCAAACAGTGTTTTTGAAAAGCAGAAATTAATAATATTGATGATATTCAGGTAATGACATTTTTTCTTTTATGGGTTTAGCTTTTGGTGCCATATTTAAAATATCAGTGCCAAAACTAAGGTCATGAAAAGCATTTCTCTTGAATTTTCTTTTTAATGGGCAGCCAATTTTCCTAGCACTATGTTTTGGAAAAGATTATTCTTTAAATATTTTTATGGCCTTTTCAGAATTGATTGATCAGTAGTGAGTGAGTGTGTGTGTGTGTGTGTGTGTGTGTGTATGCATACACACATGCCCAAACAAATTGGTCTGTTATCTATGTTTTAGGCCAATATTGTACCCTCTGCATTATTATACTTCTATAATAATTCCTAGTATCATACACTGTTGAATGGCACCCTGTGTGAACAAATGCACTCTATTTGCTCCTTTAGTTGTGCTCCTGCACCTTGATGATGCTTTTCTAATTCTGTAAAATACACTGAGTTCAACACTAATCATCTGTGAGAATGAAATGATTCTTTTGAAAAAGTAGGCAGGAACACTGAAGGCCCACCACCCACCATTCTAAGTAAGTAACAATTGATTTCAGCAGTCAGTGGTCTAACAGAACATGAAAAGATTTCATAACTTGTAACTATAGTTTCCTGAAACGATCAATATTGGATATAGAAGTGTGAATGGGAAACACTGCCTTAGTTAACATTCCATAATTTTCAGTCTTCTTCCATGTACTGTCTGGGTTGTTCATCACAGGTCACATATGTTGGTTGGCCTTGAGTAGGCTTGGTGGTGACACCTCAAGTGGCTTATGGAGTTATAATGTTCCTGCCTGAAGCACCTGCCCTGTCTGTCACTTGACCTGAGTCCTCAAGTCTGACAGGCCCTTTTCTGGAGCTATGACCAAGGCCACTGCCTTTCTGGTAGCCATACTTGCCCACTGAGCTGTGCAAATAACTTCAATCCCCAGTATACATTCTTGCTAGAAAGGAAAGTACACAGGTTACTTAGAGCATAACTGCTCACCCTAGCACAAGTGTAGCCTTTTTTATGTTCATATTTTAACAACGTCACATGTCTTCTACAAACTGCTTAGTAACAGTGAAATTGGTTTTCTGAAAAAGACTTCCCTAGAAACTACCACTCAACACAAATCTTGCCATATTTGTTTTTGAGTATAAAAAAAAAATAGGCTATTTTGCTCTTTTCTTTTTCTCTTCCATTTGGATTACTTCAGCACTGTATGAAACCATTTAATTCTTTCAGATATTCTAGAATCTTCCCTAACACATAAATATCACATCCACTATAGCACTCAACAAAACCATGATGCCTCATACCATTACAAAGATGCCTTTGAATTAATGTCTTTTTTGAACTCTCTGCAAGCATAGTCCTACTGGCCTTGTGAACTCAACATCAAATACTGCCTTTTCCATACCAGTTCTCTCAGTAATGCCTGCTCTCCTCCTCCTCTTCTACTCCTTCTCCTTCTTTATCTTTTTTCTTTCTTTCCTTCCTTCTTTTATTTTTTTTCAATGTAAGGTCTCACTCTAGCCCAGGCTGGTCTAGAATTCACTATGTATTCTCAGGCTGACCTCAAACTCAATGCATTCCTTCTATTGCTGCCAGGCTACCTGCCCTTCTTCTATTGTCCTCCAGTCTTTGATATTCATAGTGACCTCCCAATTTATTATTGAATACACACACACACACACACATATATGTATAGATACATAGAGATATAGATAGATATATAGATACATAAATATGTAGATACATAGATATATACAAGTATAGTAAATTATGTGATTATTATTCAAGTTATATATATTTTTAAAAAAATTAGACATTGAGAATATAAAAACATATTTCATCTATGTAGTTATCAACCCAATGCCCTTATTCCTTTGTAACGGTCAATCTTTCATTTGCTGAGAATTTTCCTATTGCCTAAAGGACTTGAGTGAGACAATCTTTTTATATTCACTAAAGAAAAGACATGAATATAAGAGGGAACAAATTAGGAAGAAAAAAGTATTCAACAAGAGGGAGAATAAGAGAGGGTAATGATAATTAAAAATAGCTCTTTCAAACTGTGTATTTGAAATCCACTTTTTAACCTTTAGAAAAGTTGATGTTATAGTTCTTTATTTTGGTATTTCTCAAGATGCTCCTTCACTGCTTTTGGCTAACACAGTTTTTAATGAAATCCTCTGATTTCCTTTGCTGTGTGTTTTTTTATGCAATGTGGGGAATCTTTGTGTTCATCCAGCCAATGTGCTATGTGGGCTGATAGGCTGTTCATTCTACAGCTGCTTCCTTGATCACATTTATCCGCACTCACACTGGCTTGCTAACTCATGCTAAGCATCTAATACCACACAAATATTACTATATTACTTTCTGGATTTCTTCATTTTTATTGCTCTTATGAGTTTCCTACATTTTTATTTTCTAAAATCTAAATTGCCATTAAGTTCTCCTACTGTTGTGTTTGTTTTAACCTTATACATCCAGTTTTCATTTCTGTAGAGTTAATAAATATTTCTCTACTAAATTTTTTGATCACCTACAGTATGAGTAACTTAATGGTATTCACAGCCTAATAACTGGTCTTATTCAACTTTGACCAATTATTGTTTTAATCCACATTAAAAGTTTATTTTTAATCTTTTGCTATCAAACATTGGCTCACTTCTCTGCTGTTTTCTGTTTCCCAGAATCTGTGTCCCCTGTGCTTCCTGACTCAGTAATTCTACAATTCCTGTATATGGGCCTTTATTGTTATTATTTCACTTACCCAAACTGTCTCATATTTCTTTAAAACAAAGTAGCATTTTAAAATTGTTATTACTTGTTGTGGAATTCACCAAATACTTCATTTTGACCTGAATCTGAAATGGTTTACAAAAGAAAGATATTATTCTTTGTAATGAAGTTGCTTGACAATCAATGTTTTGGAACAGGCTGAGAGATTTTCAAGAGTTTCCACTTCGATTATAGTCATGCTTCAGTTCTCTCATTGTTTTCTATTCCATAGAGATGAAATGATGCTAGCTGGACTTTTGTTCTAAAGTTTTTGCCAAGTGTACTAAACTGGTGGAAAGTGAATTGTTCATCTTTGATTTCTTCTGTTCTGGCTCCATTGGAATTCAGTTTTTGAAAGAAATTTGTAGTTTGAATTAAAATCACCATTTTGGGAAATAATACAACTATATTAAAGCATTTTCTATATGCTAATCACTGTATAAAATAATTAAAGTACAACATCTTATTGACTCTAGATGCCTGTTTTAGCCTTAACCCCTGCTTACAGATAAGAAGCCCCAGTTTAAAGACTTATTGCATCACAAGAGCTGGCACAGTTGGAGCTAGCAGTTGTATGACGTAAAAGCAAAGCTTGCACTAACTGGGTGTGCCTTCTCCCCAAAAGAAAACATGATCAAACATGATGCCTTGCTTCACTTAAGTCATAAACCACAAATGGTTTGTCTAACTTTAATATCATTGGACAATGTGGATCCATTGGACAATGTCATTATAAGGTTTCTGAAAATTATATTTTCATTATCAGACTTGGAATGAAGGTATTTTACAGTTAGAAGTTACATTTAGAGCCAACTTAGAAGCTTGCATCAGGAGCATACTTCCTGTTCCCTTCCAGGTGGCAGGGATCAAGCTTCTACCTGGGGCAGAGGATACACCACCCTTTGTTTTTCTCTCATACTGTGACTACTTTTGTGCTAACTGACCCACCTCGCCAAACCTTCCTCTCACTTTACACATTTATTTATTTCCAGATCTGGAGCTGTGCCTCCAAATGACTCCCTCACAAAAGTGGATTGAATTACTCCCTAAAGAAGCACACTTATTCACAAATTCTGTCACCTCCATTCTCCTGGTTTGATGTTAAAGCTGGGATTTTACAGTCCTTGGATGCAGACTAGAGACAATAACTCAGAGGAAGAAAAGTGACCCACCCTCTAACGTCATTTGCTCATGTAGGAGCAGCACAGATTCAGGGTCTGTCCCTGAGTTCAAGTTAAACATGCTAATGCAAAGTCTTTGAAAGTATTGCACATGCCATAGAAGGAGGATGGTTTACAGGCCTGTGTAAATCCACAGCATTTTATAGAGTGACTTCCAAAATAGCAGACATCTAAGTGAATATGTAGGGGCATATTCTAGCTCCACAATTCCAAAGTAAACTTTTTAATGTTTTTCTTTAATTTTTAAGGCTTATGTATGGGAGGAAAAGATATATTTCAGGCTCACAGCTTTGAGGGAAAGTTTTGGCATGGTAGAAAAAGAATAGAAGAACATGCAGTGGGATATCACAACTGTACACAAAGCAGAAAGTCACTGGAGTAAGCCAGCTCTCAACTCCCAGTAGGGCTGTATCAGACCCCACCAGCATACTTCTCCAATAGGGCTCTGCCTAGGAAAGGCACCACCAGCTGGGGACTAAGTAGGAAGCTTAATCACAAACCACTTAAGGCTTTGAGGGGCATTCTCCATTCAAACCACACCACAGGTGTGAAGTGCTTATCCATTTTTCTATTACAGCAGATATCAACTCATCCTTCTGTGAGAGATACTGATTTATGGTTCTTGTGCTTGGTTTGTGTGACTTTATTTGCTTTATTTTCAGGATATGGTATGGCATTGGTGACAGAGACAGTGTTATGATACACTTAGAGCCTTTCCTCTGTGTGAGAGTTCTGCTACCATTACAATAATTTAAATGTCTTATGTTGAAAGTAAAAATACAATCTGTTGTATAGAACAATTACACTAGATATCCTTTTATAAGTAAAAACAGAAACCTTACATGTGGGAAAATTGGGATGAGCCAAATGTTACAAATTATAGTTTCTCCATAAACTCAAGAAATTCTGCATTTAAAGAGTGCAGAAAAATTATGCTAAAAGATATGGTAGATGATTGCATCCTTATCACTTTTAATCAAACTTAAAATTCAAGGTTGTCATGAATGAGGAGCATTTTAAGATTCAGATAATTATGTTTCCACAGTTAATTTTTAAAATTTAAATTTTATTTCATTTTCTGACAATCTTATAAATGTATATATTGTATTTTGATATGATTCAGCCCCCATTTCCCTCTTTTATTACCCACCTTCTCCCACTATACACCTTCTTCAAAAGTAGTTAGATACAAGTCTCCATCTCACTTTCATGTCCTTTGGTGGATGGCAGAAGGGTGATTCACAGAATTTAATTCAGGTTGCTTGCATGAGGATGGGAAAGCATTATTTGAGTATTGGCAACTTCCAGTAGCTAAGCCATTGCAGAACAGGACTTCACCAACCATAGCAACTGATAATAACTGCTCTGGATAGGGTGGGGGTTTCATGATCCCCTCCCCCACCTATGAAATGTTGATGGGCTCAATCCTGTCCAGGAAATCCCAGCTTCCGTAAGTTGAATATGAGAGTTGTGTCTTCCCAGAAGACTGCATTCCACGGCACTCCTCCCCAACCTCTGGCATTTGTGTTCCTTCTGCCTTCTTTCCACAATACTCTCTGAACCTTGGGCAGGATGATACAGATGGCCATTTAGGACTGAGCACATGGAAGTCACTTATTCTTAGCATTTTGTGCAGCTGAGCCTCTCTGAATGAACTGCCCACTACAAAAAGGAGTTTCTCTGCCCAGGCTAAGAACAGCACTACTCTTGGGGTGTAAATATAAATATTTAGAAGAAACTTTGACAACATGTGCATTTGACATGACAGCAGTAGTAGGTTCCCAACTAGAGACAATTATCTCACCTGCTAAGCTCTGCATGTTTAAATATCATTATGGCATTAATGATGTGAGGCTTTGTATTACTGATCTTTTGTATAATTTTAGTTGTTTCCCTGGCAACTTGTTTTTGTGTGTACAGCATGTGTTGTGTGTGAGTGGATGAGGAAGTTGTATGCGCATATTTGAGCAGATACACTGCCAAGCAGACAGAGACCAGAGGAGGATACAGGGTGTCCTCATTTCATCACTCCTCTGTGTATTTCCTTTAAGTGGATTTTCTCTTAACACAGAGCAAAGGTTTTCCAAAGCACCAGTGATTCTTCAGTAGCTGTGCCCTACATTGCAGGGTTACAGTTGTGCTTGACCATTCCCAGATGTTTTTGTGCTTTTGGGGAATCAAATACAGGTAGTCTCGAGTCCTTTCAGCTCCTCATGTTTATAGTAAGCATGCATACCTGCTGAGCCATTTTCCTAATCCCTTTCCCCTCCACTGAATTTTGAAACAATATTTCAAACATTGATTATTCTATGTTTTCCATTTTAGTTATTTTCTAAATCATCAAGACAAAATTTAAATTGTTGCTGAAGTTTTGTTTAGGTTAGTTGACTAAGTTTATTGCCTGTCACCAGAACTCAAACAAATAAATGGTTATTTCCATTATATACTATGATGACACTAAAGCATAGTAAAATTATCCTGGGATTTTAAAATTATATTTATTTATTTGCAAGCAGAGATAAATAGAGAGAAGACAGACACACAGAATGGGTTCACAAAGGCATCCAATAGCTATAAATGAACCCCAGATGCATGTGCCACCTTTATCTGGTTTTATGTGGACACTGGGGAATGGAACTCTGGTTGTTAGGCTTTGCAGGCAAGCTCCTTGACCTCTATGCCATCACTTAAGCCATATTCAGACACTTTTGCTTTGACTTTAAGTTGTACATCAAACTAAAATTATTCTTTTATGATCTTTTTTTATGAACACCAGTCATGCCTAATAGTGATGCATTCATTAGGTGAGAGCTGTCAAAACCATTTGATTAGGTCATGTAAGTTTATAGGGTATGCCTCCAAAATATTTACTTATTTTTAAAAACATGTAGATTAGTACTGATTATTTCTGAAACCTATAGCATTCAGCATACTATAAGATATAGATTATGAAACATAGAAAGACAAGTGGAAAATTAAATAAGATTGAATATTTCTATCTAAGCTTGGCTTGTTCTGTTGTAACATTACTAGAATACTGAGTCCTATCAATTCTACCTGTAAAGATTTTATCTGAACTTACCCTTAGTCAGTGAAGGAAGAGTTCCTACAAAACTATAAAGAAGCCCAATTCCCAGGATGAAGATACAGCTTGGTGGTTAAGTTCTCCCCTAGTGTACACACAGTCCCAGGTTAAATCCAACTTCACAGCAAAAGAAAATATGAAACAATTTTTAAAGCACAGAAAAGATATCCTATAATTAACTCACTATACAAAGCTGGGCATTGTGGTGCATATGTGAATCCCAGCACTCAGGAGGCAGAGGTAAGAAGATCACTGTAAGTCCTTGGCTAGCCTGAGATTAAAAAGTGCCTTCCAGGTCAGCCTGTGCAAAAAACAAAACAAAAAAAAAAATAAAAAACAAAATAAAATAAGTCACTATACAATTTTATGATTCAACAAAAGCACTGTCAGTTATCTTGAATTACATCAGAATAATAGGTGCAAATATAAGTGACCTGGGAAAACAGTGATTTCTATTTATCTCATCAAGAAAAGTTATTATAAGGTACAAGGAAATAACCATTACTACTTTTACCCAAAGAACTTTGTTTATACAAAAGGTACACATCCCGCTTTAATTCCTTTCCAATAGGAGGCACAATTTGTCTTTGGCTCCATCAAAGTTTTATATTATAAAATTTGTATTTTTCATCATGTATTTTGTTTTATCTAAATATGAGAAAGTTAATTGATTTTTAATTAACAAGGTTGTACATATTTATTGCATATAGTATAGTGTAGCTTGAAATAACTAACATGTAGAATGATAAATCACTGCATTGCATTCATTTAGTTAGCTACGTATTTTATGATGAAAATGCTCAAAATTCACTTTCTGAAAAATCTTCAAGAACAGAGACTATTGTTGTAAACCAGTGTCATCATGTCTTACAATAGATTACTTGAACTTAAATTGTTTCACAAAGCAAAAATCATTTCTGAATAAATTTTAATGAAATAGACATTTTAATCCCTTGCAAAGCAATTCTTTTCTTGGAGTGACAAATGTAGATGGTATACGGGGATCAGGGAGAGATGCCAGATAATAAATTGTGTGTACAGAGAGAAAGTGTGTACCTCAACAGGAAAGTACAGCTCAAAGTGTGCTTTGTTGTGTACAGTAGAGTAAACTTGCTACAGGATTCATGTTAGTGAATCCTTGTGAGAGCAAAATATCTCAGCTGGAGACTGAGAAGGCCTTTATCTCTTAAGGTAATTTAATGGCACTGTTTAAAGAAGCATAAGGATTACTTTGTTTACACATTTTCACTTATGCTTGAGTTATATAAAGCATTGCATATAATTTTATAGAGCTACATTAATGGCATCTGGCACTTTCTAGTATACACTCCTTGTCCTTCATAGTGTTACCTGCAGAACTGCTTTCAAATGAGATTGATTTCAGGTCAGGAAATAAGACTTGGCTGGATTGAACCAGCTCAACTGAAATTAATGGGTTTTGGGCTATCAGATTTTAGAATATATTTAATTTATTTAATTTAATTTTAAATTAAGTTCATTTCTCAGCAAAATTCTTAAGAGCACAGCTAATTAGCTAAGGTCCAAATTTGCCAGTTGATTCTAATTTGATGAGGGATTTCATCTGGGATCTTGATTGCAATATTTGCTTTTTTTTTTAATCACAAATTTAGTGTCCAAGATTGAAGCTGATGAACCTTTACATGGTTGCACTCCAAAGAGCATGTATTAACAAGAAATATTACAATAACATTTTAACACAAAATTAATGTATTTGATAGGTAACTATCAGTTTATCAGATATCACTGAAAATTCAGGAGGAAAAATAAAAGAATGCATTCTATCAAGTGAAAATATTAAAATAAAACATTGACTGTAATGCTTTCTGAGAATGGTAAATTTAAATAACATTTTTCATTTCACCTTTTAACACGTAATTGTTGTCAGAATTTTCTTGCCTACATCAATATTTTTCTTGAAACAACTTTTTGGTAGAAAAGTCCTTTCCAGAATAGTTTTTACCATCCAATAAGATAATGCAGTACTAAACAAAGTAGTACCCCTAAAGTCTAAATGGCCTGTGGTTGGAATTATAATTTTGAACCTACAAAAACTCTAAACATTTTCCATGAAAAATAATATGCATCTTTATGTTTATGTTGAACAGAGTTGCATAGGAATAAGAATTATTTCTATGCAGCAAACAGTGGAAGAGCAAAATATTTGGATTGGACAGGGTTGAAATAAACTGTGAAAAACCTATTTATCAAAAGTAATTTCCCATATACCTCAACAAGGAGGGGCCAAGGGGAGGGGGTAGGTCACGGATGAGCCTAATAATGGTACCAAACTGACTGTATTTGCTGAATACAAAACTAAATAATAAAGAAAAAAAAGAAAAGAAGTTACATACAATAAAACAAAAAAAGTAATTTCCTAAGAAAATGAACCTCAAAATTAGATATTGCCTAGTTTGAATATTTTCAGAATGCTTTTACAGCTATGAAAGCTGGTATATTTTTCATTGATGTACAATCTATAATTATAAGAGAAAATATATATAAAATTATATATATATATAATATATATAAGTAATATATATATTATATATACATTATATATAAATATATATATATATAAATAATATATATATAATATATATATAAATATATAATTATAAGAGAAACCAAAAGTCCTTATCATCATGATTAAGACTTTTAATTCTTAATTTTAATTCTTAATTCAGATAATCTTGAAATTAGACCAAATTAAATTAGTGACTATGAACTCAGGCAAATTACAAGTTGCTTAACCTTTCTGTACTTAAGCTTTTAATGTTGTTGTTATTTATTATTGTTTTTTTTGATCAGCCCATGGGGACTGAAGGTAATGATAAATTCACATCGTTTTTTGCAAGTAAAAAAGAAGATATATAGTTCTTAACCTAGTGCTTAAGATAAACAATTATTACATTTTTAAGATGTTCAATCTCAAATACTATAAACAGTATTCTAAATTCCTTCCTTCCCCTTCTTTTCTTTCTGCAGCATTTTATTTTTTTCTGCTATCCAATAAGACTGCATATATTTGGGGGGATGCTGTAGTCAAGTTTCTTGCCCTGTGAAAATCCTATACCTCTAAGTCTGACCTCAATCTCCTTTGTTTCTATGGACTGAATATAAATGATCTTTAATCATCCCCACGGGTGGTGTTCCAACTCTAATTTTAAGTTAGTCCAACATTATGAGTCAATATAAGGATGGGAGTCTCCTCAGAATTTCTGACCTAGAGCAGAGCATATAATTCAGTGGTCGAGTATTTGCCTAACATGAATGAAGGCACTTAGCAGTCAACTATTTTGTGTCTGCTTAAAGTTGGGTTGAAAACAACCAGTCTTTTTCATTCATGGTTTGAAGTTCCATGAAGAGACACATTTAGCTTAATGGAGAGGTCTATATTTCTATTTGAGATACAGAATTTTGAGTCAGATCCAGAAAGTGGTAGGTAACTGAGGTTAATTATCTTAGGAAGAGATGAATTGTACTCTTTTTAATAAAATATTCACATGGATATTTGATAGCTAAAGAGGAAACAAGCAGAGTGTGGTTAGTTGTCACTATGCTCTCAGCCTAGCCAGCAAAGTAGGATGGCCATAGTTCAATTTCTAGCAGAGTGTAAATGGACTGATACAGTGACATTTGTGGAGGTAGAAAATCTATATTAGAGAAGAAGTACTAAGAAGTACAAAGGGAGAAGGGAAAAAAAAACACTTTTCAATATTTGTAACAAGTAGTCTCTGATGACTTTTATTTCCCACTTTATTCTCTGTTCACTAAGGCACAACTGTGTTACTAGTCTGTGTTGTAGTTACCTTTTGTTGCTGGCACAAAACACCCAACCCAAAGCAGCCCATGGGAGGAAAGGATTTATTTTGGCTTACAGACTTGAGGGGAAGTTCCATGATGGCAGAGAAAAGGATGTAATGAGCAGATGCTGGGCATCTCCTCTGTCACAGCAGATGGAAAACCAAAGCAAGAGATGGAGCCATGTTCTGAGAAGTGTGGGCTGGCTCTAACACCCAAAGCCCACCTCCATCATCATACCTCCTTCAGCAAGGCTCCACCTACCAAAGTTCAGGTGGGAACCAAGTATTCAACATACCTGAGTTTATAGGAGGACACCTACTTCAAACCTCCGTAGTCTACCTGCTCCCTAGACACAGATCTCTTTGCTATCCAAGACCTTCACAACTGTTGTGGCCCCTGGAAGAAATGCATTCTCTCATGTTCTTGTTCTGCTGGCTGGTACTGTCAACCCATGCTGTGGTTTCTATGTGAAAATATCCTCAGAGACTTGTGTACTGAAGGTGTATTCCCAGCTGATGTCATTATTAAAATGTGACCAGATCATGCAGAATTCATCCTTAATGGGTTCAAAATTTGATAATGGAAGGGGGGTTACTACTCTATCCAACTAGAAATCATGTCCCTGATATTGCTCACTTTAATAGATGCTGCAATCAAACACTTGACAAAATGCACCTTAAGGGAAAAAAAACGGGCTTGTTTTGATTTGCAGTTCCAGGAGATACTTTCCATTATGTTGGGGAAAGCATGACAGCAAGGAGTATCAGGCCATCTTGTCACTCTGAAGCCATAGGCAGGAGGCAAAGAAAGTCAAAATGAATTGTGGATAGGCTACAAATTTTCCAAGTCTACTTTCCATAGTGACCTACTTTCTCCAGTGAGGAACTACCTCCTAAAGATTCCACTCTGTCTCCAAACAGAACCACAAGTTAGGGACCAAATGTTTAAACACATGAGCCTATAGGGGGATTTTCACTGACTGTCATATGCTCATGGGCCATGCACAATGCAAAATGCATTTAGTCAAACTTTAAAAATGTCTGTAACTTTTAACAGTCCCAACACTGTTTAAAAAAAAAAAAAACAAAGTCTATTTGAGATTCAAGGTTATTTTTTTAAAACTAAGATGCCTTGCAAAATCAAAAAAACAAAAATACTTACAACATATAATGCTACTGAGTAAACATCCTCATTCCAAAATGGAGGAATGGGGACATAAAAAGGAAGTACTGGACCATAATATGACCAAAATCCAGCAGGGCAGAAAACAAATCCTGTAGTTCCAACTTGGTTATATGGAACTCATGACAAAACAGTCTGGGTGCTAAGGAGCTTGGGAAGCCTATCCCTCGAGCTCTGGTGCCTGTGACACACATAGCCTTTATCTAGAGTTGGCTCCATTCTGAGCCAGTGGCATTCCTTAGCTGATTCATTGTCCTGGCATCTTCACTATCCTGTGTTCTCTACCTATTCTCAGATCTTCACTAGTTCAGACAATGGCTCCTCAATATCACCTTGCAGGGAATATGAACTTGCCTCACACTGTCCAGCTTCAGTGGCTTGGCTGTATGATATTATGGAGCAAGACATCATGACTCTCTCAATCTTGAATTTTCATGCCTACAAAACCAGTTCCATCGAGACAATGCTGCCAGTTTCACCTGACAACCTGGGATACAGCTTGGCCTTATTGGTCCAGAGTTGTATTGGTGTCTGGGTGCTATGGTTGCTTAATCTGTGAAAAGACTTTCCCAGAGAGGGTGTTATTTACTTATTTACTTATATTTGTGCAGAGTCCCTTTAAGCAGCATTCTTTGTTCAGATATTTTTCTTTCTTTTTATATGAGAGAGTGAGGGAAACAGAGAGACAGAAAGGAAGAGACTTGGTGCCCCAGGGCCTCCAGCCACTGCAATTGAACTCCAGACACATGTACCACCTTGTGGGCATACACTTGCATAACTTCATGCATCTGGCTTATGTGGGATCTGTGGAGTTGAACATGGGTCCATAGTTTTGCAGGCAAGCACCTTAACTGCTAAGTCATCTCTCTAGCCCAGACATTTTCCTTTCTAATGAATCTGCATTCCCATAAGTTGGATCCTTGAATGCATAAAGTTCTGTGCTATGGATACTTTTTCATTGTCTTAGAGAAGAATGTGAGTTCTATCTTTAAGTTTTTAACACTTACAGATACTTTCTCAGGATGTGGGAAATTTTAAGTGTCTTTTTATCTCCACCAAATGAAACTTTTTTTTTTCCACAGCTTCTGTTCTTGTTGCTTGTTTTCCTTTACTGTAGGGCTGATCAGAGCAGTGAGCACAAAACATGCCACATACTCAATGCTATTCTGCTCTGAAATTACTCCTTTCCAAAACAGTACTCTATCACTTTAAAGTTCAACTTTACTCAGGGATTTAGGACATGGGCAGAAGGCAGCCAGTTTCTTCACCAGAATGTAACAGAGGAGCTGCTGCTAGCCAAGACTCACAACTACCCAATTTGTCAATTATATAATCTTTATCATGGAAATAGATTAAATTAAGAAAACTAATTCTATTAGTTTAATTAAATCAATTGAAAAGAACATAAATGTACTAAAAGAAATCTTGTAAGATGTATAAAAACCCAATAAAATAATAAATATATACTTTACAAATAAATTAATGAATAAGGGATGGTGCAAAAACTAAGATTAGTGGCAAGAAGAAGCCCAGTAAAGTGGGAAGCCTGGACCCAAGGGAATGGTCATCCTGTGCTTTTTTTTTTTTTTTTTAAACCTGGCAATACAGAAGACAAGCACTGAAAGGTGGGTGCTAGCAACAGGTAGTAGATTGAGTTGTTGTGCAAAGATGGGTGGGTTTCTGAGTAAGAAATGAGCTCTTACTGGGTTGAAGGTGAGCAAATGACAAAAGAGGTGGAGTGTATGTCACATGTTGACTATGTAAGGGAGGATTGCAAGTGATAGCTTTACTTAGCCTCTCTTTTGTCATTTATTACACGGTTCATGTCTGAGAATCCACATAAGATTTTTTGGTGGGGAAATTCTGAATGACTCTAGAAATTTCCAGTTCTTTCCTAATTCCTGCAATAAGAAAGACTTCTGTATGCAACAAGCAGAGCATTGTGTAGTAGCACATTATATAAACATGTGCAGATATAAAGAAAAAGGTCTTATAAAAGGCACACCATCTCATTCAGTTTTGCATCTATAATCCATTACAGAATATAAAGTATGTAATAAGAATGTAGTGGATGTATTCTTTTATTAAAACTAAAATTTGGTATCCAAGTTAAATTCTGTGAAGTTGAATGTTAATATATCAACTTTATAAATATATAGAAGAAATGGAAAGTGAACCATAGTAGACACCTGTGGTGGTGTTTTAATTCATGTGTCCCCCATAAAGTTATGTGTTCTGAATGCTAGGTTCCCAGCTGATGAAGATTTGGGAATTAAAGCCTCCAGTAAGCAGTGTATTGTTGGGGGTGGGCTTATGGGTATCATAGCCAGTGTCCCCTTGCCAATGTTTGGCACACTCTCCTGTTTCTGTTGTCTACTTGATTTGGCCAGAAGGTGATATCTACCCTCTGCTCATGCCGTCATTTCCCTCTGCCTTCATGGACCTTCTCCGTGAGTCTATAAGCCAAAATAAACCTTTCATCCCACAAACTGCTCTTGGACAAATGATTTCTGCTATCCATGCAAACCTGACTGCAACAGTAAAGTTGGTACCAGAGGAGTAGGATTGCTGCTAGAAACTGAGTATGTGGCTTTGGCCTTTTGGAGCTGATTTTCAAGATAAATGTGGAAGAATTTGAAATTTTGACCTAAGACATGCCTTGCAATGCTGTAAGTATAGCATCCCACCTGGTATTGTGGAGTATCAGAACTTCAGGAACCAGAAGGTCATTGAATCTTCAGTCCGGTCTTGTATTTTGGAATCAGCCATGGGCAGTGTGAGGCAGGTTTGCTGGATGCCTGCATGGAGAACTGATGGAGCAACGAGGATGAACCGTGGGTTGCAGAGGAGACTCCGGGACCACAAAATGGCTGCCAAGGACAGCTGCCAGTCATGGATAAAGTTTTCCAGGACTTTGAGTATGCTAGTTGGTAGGGAGGAATTGGAACTCCAGAGACTTGTTGCTGGTGAGAATCATAGGACATGGACACTTGACACTGGCTAGAGTTGTTGGACTTGGAGCTACAGACTTTGATGTTTGCCCTGGTTGTTTTAAATCATGTATTGGTTGAATATTTCTTTGCTATGCCCAATGACATCTTTTGCAGTGTGAATGTTTATTCTGTGCCATTATTATTATTATTATTATTATTATTATTATTATTTTATATTGTGGCTCAGTTAAAAGACCTTGGACTATGAGGATGTTTGAACATTATTGGGATTGATAAAAACTATGGGAACTTTTAAAGTTGTACTGAATGCATTGCACTTTACATCATGAATGGTTATCAGTTTATGGGGGCCAGAGGCAGAATGTGGTGGTTTGAGGCAGCTGTCCTCCATAAACTTAGGTGTTCTGAATGCTAGGTTCTCAGCTGATGGAGAATTGGGAATTAATACCTCCTGGAGGCAGTGTATTTTGGGGGGTGGGCTTATGAGTGTTATAGCCAGTGTTCTGTTTCCACTGTTTGGCATACTCTCTTGTTCCTGTTGTGCACCTGATAGTGGCCAGGAGGTGATGTCCACTCTCTGCTCATGCCATCATTTTTCCCTGCCATCATGAAGCTTCTCCTCAAGTCAGTAAGCCAAAATTAGCCTTATTTTGCACAAGCTGCTCTTGGTCAGGTGATTTCTGCCAGCAATGCAAATCTGATTGCAAAAACGCCATATCCTCTTTACTCTGTTTCCTTGTTTTGTTGCTCTAAGACTTCAAGTAATATACGAAATATAAGTGGAGAGATTGGATACCCTGTTTTACTCCACGTGTCAGTAGTAATGCTATCAGTTTTTGTCCAGTTAGCATAATGTTATTGGTTTCTAATATCTGTGACTAAAGTAATGATCGAGCATTTTCTGAATTTGACTTTTTATGTCATGGAAAATACATTGATTTGTGTATAGTGAGCCAGTTTTCCATCCAACTTTGGGTTATTTGTGTATAACATTTTATTGTTTTAGTTTACATGATACATTGCATTCATTTTGTTTTGTGTTTTTGTGTTTTATATTGTTTTCTGAGGTAGGATCTTACTCTATATTCCTCTTATTGTTGACAAGGACAAAACATGGTTGATAATGTCACAGGTGAGCAGTTTGTCTTTTTTTATGTCTGTTTTTGTGCTAACAAGATAAAGGGCTTCCTTAATCAGGCTAACTTAAATAAGGTATATACACCCTTGTCAATGTGCTAGTGGTGACAGGCTCTCCTCACTCATGAGGTTAGCAATGTAAGGGCAGAAAGAGAGAAGGCAAACAAGGAAAGCTCAAACAACATTTGTCAGAAAGTAGGAGGCTGTATTAAGAAATTAGAATTTCAAAATTTACTCCTGGTCTCGTGTCAAGTTTCAAAGTTTCTCTGCACCAACTTCCTACTCTTCTGCTAAGTCCAGTGGGGGGCATTTTATTTAAAAAATGGTTAATGATACTTAATAAATTAGATTCTCTATCCCCTATTCCAAAAGTAAGATGGATTACATAAAGGAAATAAAAACAGAATCAAATGATGGCCCTCACCATTCTTGTGATGAGAGAAAGCCAATTTGAGAGTTGGTGGAATTTATATCCATTTACTCCCCGCTCATAGTATATAGGGATCGCATTCAGCTTTATAGATTTATTTTAAGAAGTGGGGATTTTATGTTTATATTCATCAGGAAATTAATTTTACATTGTTTGTTGTATCCCTATCTGGTTTTGGTACCAGGATAATGACAGTATTGTACAATGAGTTTTATAGTGCTCCTTCTTTTGCTATGTTATAGAACAGGTTAAAAGCACTGACATTAGCTTTTCTCTGAGGTTTGGAGGATTTCGGAAATGAATCCAACTGGTCCTGGAATTTTCTTTGTTGGGAAATCATTTTTATTGACAATTTTCATATACTTGCATTATTTATTTTGATCATAATCCCCGCCGTTACTTTTTTTTCCACCTCTGTATCCTCCTTTTCTGCTGAACACCTTCTTTCCTACTAGTCCCTCTTCTGTTTGACATTGTGAGGTTACGTTGTTGTTGTCTTCCTCCATTATCCATGGAAACATGTTGATGGGCCTAATATTATGCAGGTAACAATAACCCTGTGAGCTCGTGAATGCAATGCCTAATTTGTGTCTGGAAGACCACATTCCAAAGCAATTCCCCTTCTTCCTTTGTCTTTTAAATTCTTTCTGTCACTTATTCTGCATTGTTCCCTGAGCCCTAAAGAGTATTATAAAGATGGCTTATTTTGTGCTGACCATTCAACGCTGATGAGTTTTGAGTATTTCCTCTGGAAAGAGCTTTTCTCACCAAAAATGATAACAGCAATAATATATAGGCATAACCAAACATTAGAGGATAATTTGGTAGCATTATTTATCCATTTTGCGAAATAACAGTAGTAACTTTTTCATTAGTGCCTATGACCTTCCCAACCGCAGGTTTTTGACTAGGTTTTATTTTTTAATATTTTATTTATTTATTTGGGAGGGAGAGAGAGGAAAAAAAAAAAGAGGCAGGTAGAGAGAAAGAGAGAATGGGTACACCAGGGACTCTAGCCACTGCAAACAAATGCCAAATCCATGCACCACCTTGGGCATCTGGCTTATATGGGTCCTGGTGAATCAAGCCAGGGTCCTTAGGCTTTACAGGCAAACACCTTAGCCACTAAGCCATTTCACCAGCCCTTGAATTTCCTTCTATGGAATTGGCATTATATCCAATAGTGAGAAGTTGGGTACCTGCATTAAAGACATGCTACTATTGTACTCTATATTTTCTAATCTATATTTCCTTGATTTAATTTATTAGGTGGTATGTGTCTAAGAATATAGTCATTTCTTTTGATTCCAAATTTTAGAAATATAAGTACATTTTATTCCATAAATTCTCTCTGAATTATGTTGGCATCAATAAAAAAATCTTGTTTTTTTTTAAATTAATTTCATTAGCTTTGCCTTCCTACTCTTTTTTCTGGTTAGTTTGGCTAGTGGAGTGTCAATCTTCTTTTTCTTGTTGAAGGAACCAACTCCTTGGCCTATTTATGTATTTTTCTTTTAGTCTTACTAATTTCACCAAATTGTGTTCTGATATTCATATATTTATGAACATCAGAACACTATATATATATATGTATACATATATATTCTTGCCATATACTGCTGCTGTGTTTACAATATTCTTGTTTTTATATAACTTTTAATTATATCATTAGTTTTTCTTATTTGAGATCTATCTAATTTTTAAGTAGTAATGTAACTATAAATTGTCTTCTTAAAACTTGCCTAACCTATGTCTTAAAGGTTCTGATAAGATATACTTTTATTTTTGCTTGATTCTAGAAAATTTTAAATTCCTACATTGATTTCTCTATTGAAACACTGATGATTTAAGACTTAAGGGGGCTGGAGATATGGCTCAGTGGTTAAAGGCACTTATGTGAAATACAGACAGTCTAGGCTTGATTATCTAGTACACTCATAGACCAGACACACTAAATGGTATGTGCATCTGAAGTTAATTTGTGGTGTCAATTATTAAATTTGCCTAATATTATTGTATGAAGAACTATCTGGCATTTTAGGTCATTTAGTATTTATTTAAATTGGGAGCCACAACATAGGTTGAATATATATTGTTTTATCTTCTCCCAGTTATTAATATATAAAAGCCTTCTTTATTTCCTCGAGTTTTGAAGTCTGCTTAACTAGTTTTCAGCTTAGCTTATTTTCAGCTTCTGTTCTCTTAATAAATGATTTTTGCGTCCTTTCACTGTAGGTGTCTTTACTAGTAAGATGTGTTTCTTTGACACAACAGACAATCAGACCTAGTGTTTTAGTCCAATCAGCCAGTCTGTGTTTATTGATTACTGAGGTGAGGTCATTTCCATCCAAGGTAATTGTATATAAATGCTCGGTGATTCCTATAATTTGTTGATTTTTTTTTTCTGGCTGGTTGGGATTTTTCTGCTCTTTAAACCCTTATTAGTAATTGGGATTTTTAAATTTCATGTGTTGGAAAAGATAAATTCCTTTCTCACTATTTTTTTCACCATTCCATTGAAATTTATCCTCTTTTATATTGTCTTTCTTACTCCACTATGTATACTATCCATTTAAGTATGTTTGCCAGTATTGGCTTAGTGATTGTGAACTGCCTTAGTTTATGTTTGCTCTCAAATATCCTTATTTCTCTATAAATTTCAAAAGATATTTGCTGTACATATATCCATCTTTTAGGTAGTTATTTACTTTTAGATCTTAAAATACATCATTCTATGCTTTCCTGGTTTTTAGGGTTTCTGATGAGGAATATGCTGTTATTCTGAAGTTTCTTCCCTTTGGATATGTGTTAACATTTTTTCTTATAGCTTTAATATTATGCCATTGTTTTATATCTTCATTATAGTATATCATGGGGACATTCTTCTCCTATGATAATTTCTTTTGTCAATTTATTTCTCTATATTTGAGAAATTTTTGGTATAATTTTATTCAATATATTTTCCAGGTTCTTAGTGTTTATCTTGGCTCCTTCTCTTGTCTCTTAAGTGTGATGTTTTGATCGTATTCCCCATTCTGGCTGTCTTGAATGTCATGGTTATATATGCTGTACAACCCTGATATTCCTCATTCTGCTTGGGTGAGTCCATTTATGATCCTTTCTTCTGTCTTTTTAATTTGATTCTTAATTTGTTTTTCATACCCAACATTTATAATTTATTTTGTTTTTAATTTTCAGGTTCCTTGGTCAGTGTTTCTTCTATGTGTATTAATGACTTTTTCATTCATAAACTAATTTTCTTATCCATTTTGCCAAGTTATTTTCTCTGTTGCTATCCTTTCTCTACTCCTGGACTGAATGAATCTGTTGGCTCATTTTTATGTGTGTATTTATGATACATGTGTTTTCGTGTTCATGTTTATGAATGCAGTTGTGAACCTGCCACAGCCTGCATGTGAAGATCAAAGGACAACATCTGTGTCCTTCACTTTCCATCTACTTTGAGGAGGGACTCCTGTGAGTTCCAAATTACCTGCCTTGTGAAATTATGTTCAGTTCCCCTGTCTATACTTCCCTTATTTCCCTAGATATGCTGGAATTACAGATGTTAGGTTATAGCATGCAGCCTTACATGCTTCTGGGAATCTAAGCTCAGGTACTTAAAATTGCACAGAAGGGGCTTTCTTCACTGAATTATCTCACCAGGCTTGGACATGTCTTAAAGAAGGATTATCTCAGAATATGTGATCAACTTTTTACTATGGCAATGTTGTCTCAGTTCATATCTTTACATGACAGAGACCAAGAACATTATAAATATTTATATATAATGGCAGCTACTAATGAGACTATGTCTTAGGTGGTATTTGTTATTTATCAGACCGCTTATCCTAACCCTGAGAATAGTGTGAGTGACTGACAGCAATTGCACTTGTGGCCAGGAGAAGTGGCCATATGACATAATCAACATATAAAACAAAGAAGTAATATTATTAAAAGAAAGGTGTGAACTCACCTACAGAAGGCAGACACATCAGAAAAAAATTGCATTTCTCATTAGCAACCCAAAAGTCCAGGAAAAGATAAAATGATGTACCACAAACCCCAAAAGTAAATAACTGACAATAGTACATAATATGAGGGCAAAAAAAGCAAACAAACAATGATGACATCAAAATAGAAGAAGGATGAGTTGAAAAGAAAAGATTTGGTATAAGAATTATGGGAGAGGAGAGAACAAGGAAGTTGTGGGAGGGGATTATGATTCCTAGTACAAAGTGTATATAAATAGAGGTGTCAAAAATGTAAAATATTATATAATCAAACCAGAAATATAAACATTTACATACATATGTAGAATGTATATAAATAAATACAAAATGATATTTAGGGCAAAAATAAACCATTAACTAGATTTTGGCTTTTTTATGTCAACATCCATTAAAAATATAAAAGTATTTTGTGATTTTCAGTTTTCTAGGGTATGCAAAACATATGAAGACTTTCTGGAAAATATTATAAGACTAAAAGAAAGAAATAAAAAGAGGCCTGTAAAGAGAAAACAAGGGCAAACAAACTGAGAAGAATAATGGAAGACTAAAAGGAAATATAAAAGGAAGGAGGTTAAGTGAATGAAGGAATTTTCCCGTTACTTGCCACAGTCAGATTCAACCTCATACCAAGGTCATTCACCTGTTTTTAATGAAGACAAATGAAATGCTCTGAATCTTGCCTGTTTCATATAAACATCTATTTTTCAACTGAGGGTTGATATTTTTAATTTGGTGTTTCATCTTTTAAAAAATCCATTAAATTGGATTTGCTGTGCTTGTAAATTTGGAATAAGTTTAGTCTGATCTATTTTATAAGAAAATACCTTATTACTCTTGCAAACGATAAGGTGAGACAAAAGCAATGCATTTCCATTAACTAGACATTTCCACTAAAGATAAGTCATTTCTAGTATCCCAAGAGAATATCCAAGAATAATTTAAAAAGAAACTTCTCAAAGGTTTCCCTGCATGAACGAGAGTAATCACTTACCTAGAGTAAATACAATAGGAAATCTCTTTCGTGTTGGACCTGCCGTGTGGATTTTGTAGAGTGATATGAAGAACTCTTGGCTTGGCATTATAATTGAAACACTGTTGTGTGTTACAAGATTCCATTTTTGATCTTCCGTCCATAATAGTCATTCTTTAATCTTTTTTTTCTCTGTTGCCTCATTTTGCTTTCTCAGAATATTACACATGCTGAATACCATTATTGCTTTTGGTTATTAACTAGGGATGGATTTGGAAAAAGTAATTTTGTGCCGGCTTGATGTAGCAAAATAAGCTGTCAAACATCATAGCAGGTGACAGTGTGCTGTCCTTCTGTGGAGCGGCAGCACAGTGTGTGTTATAGCTGGAAGGTTATAGGTAATCAGAGAGGATTACAGATGGCAGCTTTATTAAATATCTGTGGAGGTCTACTGTGGCTGAGGCCAGATAATATGAGCTTCCAATATGAAAACAGGAAATTATTAATAAACTGGATTGACTGTTCTGAATGCCCTTGCAAAAGTTTATCTAATTTTATTTTCTAGGGAGATGAATGTCAAGTATTAGATTTATTATTACTTAAGGTATAGGCCTTTTATTCTTTGAAGTGATTCTCTTTTAATTTGTTATATTTCCCTGGATGTTTGATGATATTAACATTGTTTAAACCAGAATGTTTCTACTCTCATTTCATAGTAAGTAAATTTTGACAGTTCAGAATAGAGCATGTTTTATGTGTTTTTTTTTTTCTTTCTTGGTAGAGTATGATAAAACATGGTTTACCAGGAGATTTAGATCAGCGTGGAAGCTGCCATGGTGTTTCCCTATGCACTAATAAGTCATCCTCATAAGCTGATACCAACAGTGGTTATTTCAACTTTTCAGCAGAATTTTCTAAATGCCAAATATCCATTCTGCTCATCCCATAAAAGAATGTGTTCACTTATTGAATATGAAACTCTTGAGTTTTTATCACACCAAAAACAATAAAGTAAAGCATGTTAAGAACTTCTACAACCACATTCTATGTACCTTTATGTACTCAGAGCGATGGGAAATACAGTACCTTACATTTAACACTGTGAAGTTTGACAAGCATTGAAACAAAAAAGGAAGTGTAAATTTTACTAATCAAAACATCTGTACTGTGCAGCCATTTACATTTTCCTCTCAAGACATGAGAGAAATGTTAATTTTAGACGACTCTTTTTATGACCTATAATTACTGTCATTAAGAAAGCTCAGGAGACGTAAAGAGAGCTTTGACTGAAATACAGTTTGACATGTTCTATAATTAATGCTGAATTAACGTGCTACATGAAGTGCCTAGAAAAAAAAAGGAAGGTTTCCTTTTCTCAAATTGAAGTCAAAGAAATTGTATTACAGGAATGCCTGCCAGCACTGAAATATTTCAACTTATATTATTGAGCCATGAAGAGCTCACATGTCAAGCTTTTCAAATTATTGTTAAAACTTTCCTTTGGTTTTAGTTTGAGTAGGATATGTATACATAAGCACAGGTCCATGGCTTCATATTCCTTCATATCCTTTGTAGAAGTTAATTAATGCTTAAAAGCCATTAACTCATTCTGACATCCTGTGAATGTACATGGTGACTATAATTGATCATAAAGTATGTTACAATGTATATTTTTTCTATATTCATTCTAATCTTTCTCTTTAAAACCTACTAATTTTTCATGAGAATATAGGTCCCTTGAGGACAGTTAGTTCTCTCTCTCTTTCTCTTTCTAGTGTGTTAATCTTGGAAGTAGAATTGTGTAAGACACAAAATGAATGACGAATAAGCATTTGATCAATTACATTACAAGAATAAATAATATGGGTAAATTTGTATATTTCTAAACAGGTCATTAGGTCACTGTAATACCCAATTATATTCTTCCAGAGCACTCTTTGGCAATTAATTTGATATAAGGTGTCCTTTACAAGACACTTCTAGTATGTAGAGTTACATGTTTTTAAGATAAATAAAAAATCCACAACTTTTTAGAATAGTCTTTTAGACAAAAGCTGCATCTCATGCTTTGAATCCTGACTGCTCCCCAGAAGGTCCATGTATAGATAAATGTAGTTGCCCAGGGAGAACTAATAGATGGTAGAGCCTTGAAGGGATAAGCCTTGTGAGACAACTTAGGTCATTGAAGAAATGAATAACACCTGTGAAAGGGAGCGTGAGATCCTAGGACCCACCTCTTTCTTTCTCTGACTTTCAAATCATGAAGTGAGTGGATGTTTTCTACTGTATACTACCACTATTATGTACAAGACACTTCTAGTATGTAGAGTTACATGTTTTTAAGATAAATAAAAAATCCACAACTTTTTAGAATAGTCTTTTAGACAAAAGCTGCATCTCATGCTTTGAATCCTGACTGCTCCCCAGAAGGTCCATGTATAGATAAATGTAGTTGCCCAGGGAGAACTAATAGATGGTAGAGCCTTGAAGGGATAAGCCTTGTGAGACAACTTAGGTCATTGAAGAAATGAATAACACCTGTGAAAGGGAGCGTGAGATCCTAGGACCCACCTCTTTCTTTCTCTGACTTTCAAATCATGAAGTGAGTGGATGTTTTCTACTGTATACTACCACTATTATGTACCATTGTTATTGTTGTTATGATTGCCATTGTTAATCCTACTCTAATACGGTCATGAGTTAAATATATTAGATAGCTCAGGAGTGCATGATAGGGATTTGTTAGCTTTGTTTAAAGTTCATTACTTTCTTTTATCTTACTTAAATCATTTGTGGGGAATTGAATTCATTTTTTTTTTTACTCATCCAGATTAGATAAGAGGAAAGGTAATATCCAAACACAATGGCTATAATTAAATGAATTTGAGAATGGTATGCTAATGAATATTTTCTCTATTGGCTTTTGAGACAGAGCCTCACTCTTTAGCCTAGTATGGCCTGGAATTCACTTTGTAGCTCAGGCTGGTCTTGAAATCATGGCAATCATTCTGTTTCAGCCTCCCAAGAGCTGGTTTTACAGATATGCTACCAGCCTTGTTGCAACAGACTATTTAATTTGGATTTTTGAGGTATGGTTTTACTATAGCTCAAAGATTGAGAGCAATGGTATGGGTTAGGTATGAGGTTTGGAGAGGGAATGAGAGTCAGAGGAGTTCCCCCTCATATAGAGAAAAAGACAAGAACTCACCACAAGGGCCCAGAAGCCAACAATAGACAAGGTGGCCAGGGACAAAGAGACAAGTGTTCTCACACACATGTGACAAGCTCATTCGGTTATATGGGTCAAACATCCAGTTAGGAGGAGCTTCATCATCAGACTCAGGCATGGAGGGGAGACAATAACTGGTTAGTGGGCTCAAAAAGCTGACTCAGGAAGGGCCAGTCCACAAGTGTGCTCAGCCCAGGGAGACTAGAAGAACAAATAGGAAGTTGCTGCTAAGGAGTTGTCTTCTATAGCCATATTGGATGACACTGATGAAACACAGGCTCTAGTCTTGCTGGGGCAGGAAAGGTGGCATCTATGTTTCTGTGTCCAGTCCCTAGGTAACTACCTACCAGAATAAAATAAAAAACAAGTCACCTCATACCTAACCCATACCATTGCTCTCAATCTTTGGGAGTCAAGCTGCATTATGATGCTGGCTCTTTTGGGTCCCCAGTTTTCAGGTGGCATATTGCAAGACAGTGAAGTTTCAATATGTGGCTCAGTTTCCACTACAAATCTCCTCATCTCTTTCTATCAATCCCTGGGGGGGGGGTGTCATTTCCTTGGAGAGATCTGAGTGCCCTTCAGGTACTAGAGTAAGAATATGGGGAGTGGCTGGAAAGATGGCTTAGGAGTTAAGGTGCTTGCCTGCAAAGCCAAAGGACCCAGGTTCAATTCGCCAGGACCCACATAAACCAGATGCACAAGGTGGTGCAGGCATCTGGAGTTTGTTTGCAGTGGCTAGATACCCTGGAATGCCTATTCTTTCTCTCTCTCTCTCTCTCAAATAAGTAAATAAATTAATTAATTAAATATGAAAAAAGAATATAGGTTTCCTGGCTTTTCCTAGCATTGAAAACTTGATTGTAGGCCTATGCATACTTTATTTTTTCTCAAAAAAAAATCTTGGTCATAGAGCTGCTGCCAAGTACATGGTACTGCTTGAAATCTTGATCACAGAATTTTCTTTATGCAAAGGGCGGAAGTTAATGCAGAGATGAATAGCTGGCACAATTTCCAAAACTATGCAACTATTGAGTGTTCACATATAAACAGTACTTTTAAACCACCCCCTTTATAAGGCACAGGGAGCTTGGTGGAGGAACAGTGTCAGAGCAGTGGGATAAGAAGTGGGGTTGTGGTAAGCTGTCTTCAGGATATGGCATAACTGATACACTGAGCATCTGATGATATCTGTGGTTTCCTGCACAAAATTGTCAATATTTCACCATGTTGGCGATGGGGTTCATGAGACCCCCACACCAGATACTAGAGTAGGTAGTGGCAGCTGATGATTGCTGTGGCAAGGGGGGTTCATGTCCCTCATTTGTGTAGCCACTGATAGATTGTCTATTCTTATTATATAGCTTAGCACCCATGTTCATGCAAGAAACCCTAATTTAATTCCGCAGGTCAAAAATGAAAAGGAAAGAAAAACAAAAGGTATAAAAGATGAAAGTAGGATAGAGAATAAATGGGAAGAAGAATGGTTTTCATGGAAATTTGAGGCTAATGAAAGAAGGCAATTGAGGGGATAGGATCAAAATTGTGTTGTAGCTGTGTGTGGTGGCACATGCCTTTAATCACAGCACTTGGGAGGCTGAGACAGAAGGATTGCAGTGAGTTCTAGGCCAGCCTAAGACTAATTCCAGATCAACCTGGGCTAGAACAAGACCATAACTAAGAAAAACACATATTTCCTTGCATACATGTATGATGTGTTAAAATAAAGAAAAATAATAAAAATATCTTTATAATTCTTTTTCTCTTTTACTTTCTAATCTTTCTTATTTCCCTCATCTGACTAATAGTAAGAGTTAAAGAACCCATAATTATCCTTTTTCCAATCTACTTTTTTTTTTTACTTTCTTTGAATGAATCTACTGTTTTGCTTCTGTATTGTCATCTGTTTTAGCTTTATTGTAGTAGGTATAAAAGAGGAGAAGTAGGATGGCAAGAATGTTGAACCCACACTAAGTTTCAAAGTTTCCATGCAGTGCAACTACTTCATCAAAGGAAATCTCTTGCATGTGCAAAAAACAAAAAGAATAAAGAAAAAAGAAAAAAACAATGAAAAGGAAAGAAAAGAAAAAGAATTATAATCACTGAAATTAATTCAGGAAGCTAGGAGGCTGGTTTCCTTCTTTGACAAACCACTCCTAAAAAACGTTTCATAAGCAACCAGAAAGTTTGAAACAAAAATTCTCAATACCATAGCTGGGAGACATGGGAGGCTTAAAGATCAACAAAGAAATAGTAAAATGATGGAAGATAAAAGGAGAATGGAAGGATTAGAGAATGATTTAAGGGAACAATGTATTTATAGTTACTGTGGGCCAAAAAAAGGACATCAGTGACACAGTTCTCTTTTACATTGATGGATGAGATTAGTGTGATTGTATAAATAACCAAAAAATGAGAAAGATATAACATTTAACATGGTGAAGAAAAATCTTCTTATATTAACATGTTAGGTTTGAAGAACATGGAAGATATACCAGTCATGTGCAATTAACACTTGGAAACATGGTTTCTCTGATTTCTTTGCCACAGTGAGAAATTCACATTGACAACTTTACACTTTTAACTATTCCTCCAAAGGAGACTTTTTTTTAGCAGAACAGAAATCATTTTTTTCCACACAATATAATAGTCATTGAAAAATATTATAGTAGCTAGGTAGTTAGCTAAGTAGAAATCCTAAAATAAAATATGATGGTTGCCTGGGACAAGGAAGGATACAGAATGGTTGATAATTTAATTTTCCATATAACAAATAACTTAATAGTATTTGCAAATGCATTTATATAAAACAAGTGATAAATTCTCTATTATGAAGAATGTTCATTCTTTTTTTTATTTTTTTATTAATTAGTTTTGTACTGAGCGAATATAGTCAATTGGGTACCATTATTAGGATCATCCATGACCTACCCCTCCCCTTGGCCCCTCCTTGTTGAGGTATATGGGTCATCCATTCTGGAGTTAGCCCGCAGTTGTGGGTAGGATAAATGTCTCTGCATATCATGACCCAACTTGTGGCTCTGACATTCTTTCCACCCCCTCTTCCACAAAATTTTCCTGAGCCATGTTGGGTTCATATTTGGTATGCTTCAGTGATGAGGTGTTGGGACTCTCTGGGTCTCTGGATCTCTGATTTGGTAGGAGTTGATTTTTCTCTGTGTTGATCTCCTTCACCCTTGTGCTGAGCATTCGTGTGAATTATGACATGTAAACATGTGATCATTTATTGGCTCCTGATCTCTTAAATTATGCTATAGTTTTCAATACTGTGATTCTATGATCCTTCTTAAATTTGTGGAGTCTAAGATTAAGTGCCCACAAAAAAACTATTTAATAAAAAACTTAAAATTTATTTTTATTTTTTAATTTATTTGAGAGAGAGAGAGAGAGAGGAGAGAATGGACTCACCAGGGCCTTCAGCTGCTGCAAACAATCTCTAGATGCATGCACCACCTTGTGCATTGGGCTTATGTGAGTCCTGGGGAATCAAACCTTTTGCTTTGCAGGCAAGCGCCTTAACCATTAAGCTGTCTCTCCAGTCCTAGTGCTATGTTTAGATTGCTAATCCTCTTTGTTTGGAGTCAAATGTTTTCATTGTCTTATACAGTCATTATAAAACATTAAGCAAATATGTAAGGTCACACACACACACACACACACACACACACACACACACACACACACAAATCATCCTTTTCTACAAGTGACATGATGTTGGCTCAATGACACAGGCTAGAAACAGGGGCATATCTCTGAATGCTTATCCCCTGTATTTATCAAACCTAGCACATGACTAAAAGATTTTACACTGTACATACTTCTCTAAAATTTGTCAATGATTTCATCTTTGTGGTAAACATTAAGATCCTCAATATTGCAAATACAACCTTCATTTTTTTAACCTTGAATGACCTATGATCTTTGGTCAATATTCATATCACATTGTATTATTTTTACCAAGAATGAAAATCTTCTAATTCCTCAGACACAAACTATTTTGTGACATATTTGTAGATAAAATGTATTAGCTTCTTTTTCAGCTTGCAGGACTCATTTAGGGTTGAGGAGTATGTCAGGCTCTTTCTAGGTAAACATGAGGATTGATCTGAGTTAGGATTTTTAGCACAAACATAAAAGCCAGTCGTGATGATGCATGCCTATAATCCCAGATCTAGGGAGGCAAGAGACAGGAGCATCCCTACCTAGTCTAACCTGTACCAGTAATTTTCAAATTTAGTGAACAACCCTTTCTCAAAAAATATGGTGTAGAGTAATTGAGGTAGAATCTTGATATCAACCTCTGGCCTCCACATGTATGTTTGTGCACCCCCCCACACACACATACCCTAAGATGGCTAAGTATGCATATTAACACAGGCACAAAAAACACACATACACATGCAAAAAATGAGAGCAAAAATATTAATTCTACTTTCAAAGTTTAATCAAGCTATTTTGTGGAGGATGAGTGGCCTTATGATGTTGCCTTGTCTCATCCTAAACTTGTATTAATCACCCTGCCTCCACTTCCTGTGTTCTGGGATTAAAGGTGTATACCAATATGTCAAAATGTTAATCAAGTTTCAGAATTTTCTCTAATTATTTTTTTATTCTACTTCAATTAATAATAAAGCATTAAGTTGTTATAAATGCATAGTAGAAAGCTTTTCATTTCCAAATATTGTCATTTTAAATTAACAATTTTCAATATAAGTATTACATAGATATATATGTCACACATATATGTATGTCATTATATATACACACATATATGTACATATATATGTGCATGTGTGTGTATATATAGCCTTACATATGTATTATTTATAGTTATCTTTGCTGTAACAAAATGTCTGACTAAAGTAATTTAAGGGAAAGAGGTTACATTTTGTTTTGACACCCCATTGGAGGGTACAGTTCATCATGACAGGAAAGTCTGGTAGCAGACGCATGAGGCAGCTGGTTACCCAGCATGTGCAGTCAGGAAGCAGTGAAAGATAAATGTTGGTGCTTCACTAATTGCCTCCTTTTTATTCAGTCTGCGACCCCAGCTAGTGAAACGCTCACAGTAAGAATGGGTCTTCTCACCTTAGTTAAACTCCTCTGGAAACACCCTGGCAGAATGTTCACAGGTTTAATTCTCAGCAATTCCTAACAGGGGCTGGAGAGATGTTTTAGTAGTTAAGGCACTTGCCTGAGAAACCTAAGAACTCAAGTTTGATTCCCCAATATCCATGTAAGGCGGATGCACAAGGTGGCGTATGTGTTTGACATCATATGTATTGGCTGGAGGCCCTTGTGCACCCATTCTCTCTATCTGCTCCCCACCAAAATAAGTAGATGAGCAGGTCCTGGTGGCGCTTGTCTTTAATCCCAGCACTCGGGAGGCAGAGGTAGAAGGATCACCGTGAGTTCAAAGCCACCCTGAGACTACATAGTGAATTTCAGGTTAGCCTGGGCTAGAGTGAGACTCTACCTCAAAAAAACAAACAAACAAACAATAAATAAATAAATAATAAAATATTAAAACAAAATCCTAACAGAATATTTCAATATATATATTTTTAAATATAAAAGATAGTTATAAATGACATTTCTATGGTGGCTTTAAAACCTAGAGTATATTTTATACTTAGAATTCATATAAATTCAGAGGAACTAAAGTCAAACTTGTGCCTATGGCATCCATACCTGCAAAGAAGCTTCCTATAGAACTTAGCCAACTTTAACTCACAGGTTCTCTGTCCACATTGTACCAGTGCTCACTCATACTGAATGTGAGTGAAAAAGGATTTGTACATTTTAAAATGCTTGAACAAAATCAGAGAGGAAGATATGTTGTACCTTAAAATTATACATTAAAAGTTTCACTGGTGCACATCCGTGCTTATAATTGGCACATTTTCTTTGGCAGAATTTTTGCTATTATCAAGACATTAAATTAGTTTTGAGAGATAACGTGGGCTCAAAATCTAAAAATATATTTAGCCTGTAGCTTTTTTACAGTGAATATATTCTAGCTCTGCTCTGAAGAGCTCGGTCTCTGGGATGCAGTCACAGCTTTGCTATATTTGTAAGCCTTCAGCAGATAGCTCCTATGCAAAGGGGACTCAGTAGTTTGGGCACAGGATTTATTTTGTAAATTAAGTAACACTACTACTAAACATCAAGACCACTCCTACCTGAAAATCATATTTCAGAATTCTTGCAGTCAGGAACACTTTGTTTAAACAGTATCAGTAATGTAGTTTTCAACTTAAATGGATCTGGGCCTAGCCTCCAATTTCACATTATCTGGGATGATGGGTAATTTCCTAATCTCTAAATCTCTTAGCTCAGCATCAATAAGCAATGGCAAAATAATGGCTAGATTTTTCAATACATGTTTACTGATTTTACTAAATATGCAGGGTTTCCTAATGTATTTCTTCCAATAGATTTGCCTCAGATTTTAAAGGAAGTAGTACTTTACTATGATTTATAAAACCTGAAGTATTTGTTTTGGAAAATCTTAGCAAAACACTTTGGAGATCAAATATACTACTACAACATTATAATTAGAAAAAGACTCATAAATGAATATATACGAACACACTGTTTGCTTGGAAATTAAGGATATATTCAGAATAACTTGGTATAAAGGAAATAAGAACATGTTACTTAGATTAAACAGCTTTGAGAAATAGAAGCACACATTTAACAAATATAATATGTAGCTTAACCATAGGCCAAAAAAATTTTTTTAAATGCCCAAATTTCAGATAAATAATTTAAACTTTTAAATGAATAATTGTAAGCTCATAATTTCAAGTCAACAATTTTATATTATAAAATATTGTTTAATATTACAAAAGTATTGATATCACATTATTTCATTTATTTCCCTGTTTGAAATGTTAACATTGTTGAAAATAATTCTTTAGACAGGGATATTTAATTTAGGTTTTATGACTCCTTAGAGTGAAAAGAGGAAGAGTGCTGTAATTTTCTGGATATGGAGAATCATTTGCTATGGTAAACTGCATAAATGCTTGTACTGCCTCCTGGGAATAGGGTAAGAAAGAGTAGCTGCATCTATTCTGCTGAGATGCCACGGGCTCCATATTCTTTGAAAATCAGTGGTCTTTGAGGGATCATGAATTGCTGAGGTAGAACAATCCTTATTCCTTTTTATCTCTTATCCACTGCTTTTGAAATCAACTGCAGCTTCGTGCTTGGAAGCAGCACAAAGGGTGAAGCTGGAAATAAAAATATGGCCCAGGATTTGTGATGCTCAAGTGATTCAGCCTCATTTCTCCAATCACCACAGCTCTGCAACATGCTGGACTTATCGCTGACATATTGCAGTTCATGGCACTCTAATTCATTTTCCAGAGGTAATCCTGCCTCGCTCCACCATCATTCTTCTCAGCGGAGCTTACAATTTGCTTTCATTTGAAATAATTCATCATTTAGTTCATAATTCCTGATTTTATCAAATTATGCAGATACGAACAGTTTCGAGGATGTCTTGTGGGTGAAATCAAACTGGTTAAAATAACTCATGCCCCTGTGATGTAAACAACCTTTCCACCTGCCAGAACTTTCTCTTCCTTCATTTAAGCAGTTCTTGTAATTGCACAAATTTCTTTCCTAACTAATTAAAAACAGAATTATTTATACTCCTTAGCCCCTTTATTCATTATACTAGAAAATACATTGTTCTTTCTTGTTTACAAGATTGGTGTAAGATGTTAGCATAATCTGGTTGACCACATCTGTAATTTCAGTAATTAGGAGGTTGAGGCAGGAAGATTGTCACGAATTCCATGACTACCTTAGCTGTACAGTTACTGGTCTGGATTACCTTACAGTATAAGACCTTACCTTAACTCCCATAGAACAAAACGATTGATATAGTAAAAATAGTGTTCTTAATATGAGTTCAAATTTATGAATCTGCTTTACCAATTAGTCTTACATTTCATGGAGATAGTGTGATCTTCTCTACTTAATGTGTTTTATATTAATGTATATTTAATTTCTATATTTATGGTATCTTAATCAATTGCAATAATTTTATTTTACCAGTAAAAAGCATAAAAATAGTTGGAATGTAGCTCATTCAGTACCGTGCTTACCATCATGAAGCCCTGGGTTTGAACCTTAAAGTTGCAAAAAATTGGGTGTGGTGTATGTTTGTAATCTACCATTCTGGAGGTAGAGTCCAGAATATCAAAAATTCAAGATCATTTTCAGTTAACTAGTGAATTAGAGGCCATCCTCAGCTACATGAGACCCCTGTCTTCCAATAAATATATGAATGAATTACTAAATGAATAAACAAATAAAATTCCAAAAAATTACTATTGTGTAATATTTCACAATGAAATGTTATTATTACCAAAATGAATAAGTTGTTATTGATTTATTATTGCAATTTATAACAGATTGTTAGGTTCATTTACATGGCAGAAGTATAAATTTTTGAAGCATGTATTACTATGAAATGGTCACTAATTACAGTAATAACATTTTCCCTTAGATTCCATAAGTTTACTGATTTTATTTTGATTAAATAAAATGTCCTGAAACAAATGATGGAGACAAACCATTTAATAAGAGGAGAAATAAAGGATCCTCACTTTAACTTTAAGCCTTTAAAACATATCTAAGAGCTAAAATTATAAAAATAACCTTAGATTTTAAGGGTAGTCTGTATTTCATTCTAAAACCGTCACCATGCAGACTAATACTTAAGTGAATAAGTGTTAACCAATTTTAGTTTAAAACCATGTAAACATTTGCTTTCTTCTCATTCAGTTACACATTGAATAGGCTCTTATTTTAAGTCAAACTACTATCACTAATCATAGAGGAACAAAGATGTGTCCAAATTTTGAAGGAAGATGGGTGTCCCAAAGCTCAGATAATGAATTTTAGTTTTCTCTGGAGAAAATTCTTTCCTGGATGTAGTCTGGCAATATTCCAAAATTTCATTTTAAAAGTAACTCCATATGTGTATTGAAAATAAGCTAGTGATGTTTTAAATCAACTGGAAAGAAAGACTGTTCTTTTCAATATTTTTTTCCTGAGCATAACTTTGAAGTGCAGCATTTGGGGATTATGAAGGTTTGGGTTACCTGCTGAATGCAGGCATGGAAAATTATTTGAAAGTACGCTTTTAAAAAAGTTTTCTTTAAACTTATGAAATATCACCTGTGGGTAAGAGGAGGTATGCAATTCAAAGCACTTTTTCAAACTAAAGAGAAAGAGTTAATTTTAAACTGAGATTATAGTCTCCACATTTTCTATGACTATGCAATCATAATAAAAAGTTTGTGGTTCACTTACTTTTAAAGGCAGTAGATGAAGAGGATGAATAATGCTACTAAATTAAAAAATGGATAAATTTATAATGAGTTAGACACTGTGAGCAAAACTGAACAAAAATGTAGTTTACTGTATATTAACAGCAGATATTTGAAGTGACCTCATTTTCACATAAATTTAGCTTGAATTTATTTCCCTGTATCTTGCTCTGTGTGTGTGTGTGTGTGTGTGTGTGTGTGTGTGTGTGTCAAAATACACTGATATCAAAGCCATAATAATGAGTCAATAAACAATTGTAGAACATTATATACAGTTTGAAATAATTTTATGTCAATTAAAAACAAAAGACTGGGGTGATGACTCAATGAGTAAAGCACTTGCCACACAAGCCAAAGAGACTAAATTCAGAGCCCCAAGTGAATTCTGGCCATGGTAAATAGATCCTCAGAGGCAGGCTTGCTGGGTAGATTAGAATTGGCTAGAGCTTGGTTCAATAAGAGATATAACCTCAGTAAAATGAAAATAATTCAAGAAGAAATGGAATGTTGGCCCCTGCCCTCCATAGCCATGCATACATGGGCACATGCAACCACATATGTGTAACCACATATATGCACCACACACATATGAACATGTATACACACATATACACATTATAAACATATGCATGCATATGTACTAAAATATAAAAAAAATACATATCATCAAAATTCAGTGCAATCATTGCTATTGTGGGCATAAGACTAGAGACAGGGTCACCGAAGTCTATAGTATTATTTAATATATCTCTCAAAAACAAACATAATATAATTACAAAGATATAATTACAAGAGAGCACCTTTTTCCTAGTTGTATAGGTTATATTCTGTGGATTTTCTCCATATTTTGTCTTTTAAAATATATGATCAGGGCTGGAGAGATGGCTTAGTGGTTAAGGCATTTGCATGCAAAGCCAAAGGACCTCAGTTCGATTCCCCAGGACCCACGTAAGCCAGATGCACATGGTAGTGCATGCATCTGGAGTTTGTTTTCTGTGTCTAGAGGCACTAGTGTGATCATTCTCTCTCTCTTTCTCTCTCGCTCTTCTCTTTCTCTCTCAAATAAATAAATAAAAATAAAATATATGATCAGATTTTGAGAGATAGTATGTGTGTGCACATGTGTATGTATGTAACCAAATTAAGTACTTTTACGTATTTCTTATCTTGCAGAGTTGTATCATTAAATCAATTATACAATATTTGTCTCTAGTAAAGGCATTTTACTAATTTCTAACATTAATGTTTCTCTATGAAGATGTTAACATTTTTCCTAGGTTCTTATGATAAAATTTATGTTAATAATATCATGTACCTCAAAATTAAAAAAAATACACAAAAGAAAAAAGAAAAGACTACATGTTAAAAAGAATATACCCACCTCCTGTAGTGTGGAAACTGAAAGCAAGAACATGGAGAGAAGAGTCACAAATAATAGAGGCTGTATTCACTTTTCTGTTGTGGATAATGAACAAGGACACCTCTGATATTCCAAAATTGAAATTGTAAAATGATTAATGTATGTACTTCTAAATATTTTATGATACAAGGTATTTATGATAGACAATAATTTTATATGCAAAATGTTACATTTCTTCTAGCATCTTACTTATGTTACATGGAAGGAAATTATGGTATTAGTTTCATTCTGTACTGAATGAGATGGGAAATAGTGAACAGTGTAGTAACACACATCAATTTTATGAAAAGTAAATGACTTTGCTTTCACAGAAATGCATATTATCACAACACTTGAAATATGGTTAATTTTTAGTATTGCACATAGGATTCTGAAAAGATAGTAATTAATTGATAGCGAAGTACACAATATTCTCAAACATAGTAATTTGAAGCGAATAAAAATTATGAGTAAACAACATTACAAATGTGAGTCATTATTAATATAGATTAAAATTTTTAATAGTTATCAAAATTTAAAATTGCCAAAAGCATTTTTGAAAGTTTTGTCACTTTTCCATTATGTATAATTAGGTTTGCATAATATTTTAATAATTAATATTGTAATATTTATAGGAAAATTACTTCTCTAGTTTGTATTATAGTTATTCATAGTTTCCTTATAAGTGATTGCTGTTAACTATAAGGGTATGAGTAAGTAAAGTTATTTACTATATTACATTTACTGTGTCTTTATTGGCTTCTGGCTGTCTAATCTGTGTAACTCCAAACTAGAGTATAAGTTCCATAAAGGTTTTTTCTGCTGACTTCTTTATGTGTAGACACAAAAAGAGTCTATGCACAAGTCAATGGATAAATATGTTCTGTTTGAGTGAATGGCTGGGGATAAATTAATAAGTGAGTTTGTGTACACAAGTTGTGAACATGGGCATTACCCTATGAAAACGAGTATTTGAGCTAAAATTGGACATTTTAGAAAGATTCCTAGGGGCTGGAGTGGTGGCTTAGTGTTTAAGGCACTTGCCTGAAAAGCCCAAGGACCTGGCTTTGATTTCCCAGTACCTAAGTAAGCCAGATGCACAAAGTGACATGTGTCTGGATTTCATTTGCAGTGGCTAGAGACCCTGGTGTGCCCATTCTCTCTCTTTCTCTCTCTCTCTCCCTCTCTTTCTCTCAAATAAATAAATAAGTAAATAAATAAAATATTTTTAAAAATATTCCTGTACATAATGGCTACTATGTTTCTGCTTGAGGGTAATACTTGATCAACCTGGTAATCAGTTCTCAAAGCTTTGAGAACACTCAATATTGCAAAAAAAAAAATGGGTATAGCATATAAAAGTTTATTTATCTAAATGTTCCATATTTTTTAAAGAACAAATTTCTAATTTAGTGTGAAATGCCGTCTGTTTTTTAGAAGGTAGGAAATAAAAGACTACATACACATACACGCACATTCATTTAATTCTAAATGAACCATTGGATATGGTACTTCTTTACAGATCATCTGAGAGCCTTTGCTTTCATTATTAGTACATAACAGAGTTCAGTACCTAGTCAGATACTCAAGCTCTTAAGAAGTGTTCAGATTTTGGCAGCCATGGGCAAGCATGGACATCTCCTGATATCACCATCATGGTCCATGTCAGTAATGGAGGTCACCGTAGCTAATGTACTTCAGGAATTCTCTAAAAGTCTTCAAAAAGCATGACATTTGTCAAGTCAATGGATTAATTTTAATGGGATTATTGTTTTTTAAATATCATTTTTATTTATATATTTTTTTGTTTACTTTTAAATGTATAAATTTTATTGACAACTTCTATATTTAAAGACAATAAACCATGATAATTCCTTCCCCTCCCCCACTTTCCTCTTCACATCTCCACTCTCCATCATGTACCCTCCTTCTCTCCATAAATCTCTCTTTTATTTTGATGTCATCATCTTTTCCTCCTACTATGAGGGCCTTGTGTAGGTATTGCTAGCCACTCAAAGTCGTGGATATCAAGGCCAATTTCTATCTAGACCATTGCATTATAAGGAGTAATACCCTTCCTTTGGCTCATACATTCTTTCCACCACCTCTTCCCCAATGGACCCTGAGCCTTGGAGGGTGTGACAGAGATATTTCAGTGCTGGACACTCCTCTGTCACTTCTTCTCAGCACTATGTTGATTTTTGGGTCATCCCAGTGGTAACTGCCAACTGAAAAGAGAAGCTTCTCTAACCAAAAGTGAGAGTAGCATTAATATACAAATATGAACATTAAGTATAGTGCCTACAGGGCAGTTTGGTGAATATAATATATGCATTTAGACAGGCAGGAGCAGGCTTTATACCCCTAAGACTTGTGACCTCCCCTACCATAGGTTTTGATTAGGTTTTCTGTACCAGGTATTTATTCCTTCCCATAGAGTAGGCTTCCAGTCCAATTGGAGAGCAGTTGGTTTCCCCCAGAGCAGATATGCCACTATTGTACCTGTTCAGTCATTTGGCAGGCCAAACCTGAGGCTTCCAGTGTCCACTGTTATCACAGTTGATGACTTCTGTCTTCCATAGGGCTGCATGCAATGCAGGTTTTGCCAGCTTTCAGTCAGCTGGTCTATAGGGAGAACGTTTTCAGCTCAGTCTGAGCTTGATTTCCCAGTGACCTTGCCACCCAAGCTAGTGGAGTCTTCAGCAATAGGGTCTTGCCATCTATTTCTGGTTGGAAACCAAAGGCCTTGGTAATAACCTGTAATGTTTTGGATGCAACAATGAATTCCCTAGCCAACCACTCACTGGAATTTATCCCATCCCTGGCTCTGGAAATTTTCTAGTAGCAATCTATGGCTTCTGGGTGTGGCATTATTCAAAAAAGTAGACTTTCATATGTCTTATTCAGAATATCTTGAATTTTGATTGACCCTCCAACCACCCTTCCCTTACTCAATCTCTTCCCCCAGCTTTGCTTAGGCCATTCCACTCCCTGTAGTTTGTTCTCCTACTTACGTATTTCTTTTATATACTTTTGAAATTTGTTAGTGTCCATGTATGTGGGTGTGTGGGTATGCATCCCATAGAGCACACGTAGAGGTCAGAGGACAAATTTGTAGTGTCTTTCCTCCATCTTCTTTGAGACAAGGTCTCTTATTGCTGCAAACTGCCACACTGCAAAGGAATGTAGGACTATCTGTCTCATGAGCTTTAACTTCTCCTGGCTTTGCCTCCCATTGTTGTAGATGTGATAAGATCACAGATATACATGTGCATCAGACATTAAGTGGGTACTAGGGACATGAACCCAGGTCAGCAGGCACTGCAAACCAGTGATTTTTACACTGAGCCACCTCCCCAGCCCTTAATGGAATTATTCTTTCAGCAATCCAGGTACTGTTTCAGATATTAGAATATACACATACTTGGAAATCAGAGAATGTTATTAAGTTATTATTTTGGATTGACTTAGTCCATCTTCCCAAATTCATATGCCAGAGCTTTAAAAATCTTTTGAAAGCAACTGAATTTGGAAATAGGACCTGCAAATGAGCAATTAAGTTAAAATGAGGCATTAGTGCAGGCTCAAGTTCATAAAACTGATACCCTTATTGGAAAAGAAGACTAAGACAAAGAGAGTCACCAACAGAGAGAAAGGTCATATCAGAATACAGCCAGATGGCAGACATCTGCAAACCAGAGAAAAATGGAAGTTTATCCAACCCCATATTCATGACATCCAGCCTCCAGAACAGCTTGAAACACATTTCTGTGTTTAGGCTTCCAAGTATAAATTTTCTTATGAATATACATATATATATCCAGATTACTTATTTCTCTATAATACTTAAGTGTCGATATTAAAATAAAGTCTAACTTTCAAAACAGGAATTTTTAATAATGACGATGTGAACTAAACATGACTATTTCATCCATGGGTGTATATGCAACAGAAATCTATGTTGCCATGCTTTACAAAGATACCTGTAGCTGCTTCTTTTTCACAAAAGTTCTGAATTATAAACAGCCTGGATGTGAAGTACTGTGAAACAAGGTAAATAAGTTGTAGCACCTTTTCACAATGAAATGTAACACAAATTGAATGAGAAATACTACAAATACTAGTTGTAGGAAAAGAATATCAAAATGTAACTGTAATTGGAAGAAGTCATAGATATAAAAATACATGCTTTGATTTTGTATAAATGAACTCCACAAAGAAACCCAACTAATTTGTCATAATGGATGGGAGAATAATGATTACACTGGGAGTGTAGATATTAAATATGTAAGGGATGTATTAGACAGTTGAGTGCTGAAAATTTCACCTATAGAATTTGTTTGGTGGGTGGATAAGTGATTAAGTTGAAAAGTTATGGAGGTAATGAGCTAATATTACCATTAAATACTGATAGGCTTTTGTAACCTATACTTCAATTACAAAAAGAAAGATAACCAATGTAATTTATCACATGCTCTTTTAAAAATACATATTCCATGATAAATTGGTGATTTTGCTTATTTCAAATCCTTAGTATATCTTCTTTAACTTGAGCAGGAACCTGAAAGGAAGATAGGAATGTGGCTAACTCTTCATAGTAGAATTTAATGTGTTCCCAAATATGTAAGATGCACATATAAGATATTCCAGTTTTGGCTGTATTAGTACATAAATGGGATAACTTGTTCAAGGAGTTTAACTGTAGGATAAGACAGTGGTTTACTCTGAATCATATAAAACTAATCAATATTTCTTGGGTTAGGAAAGTCCTATCCTTCTTCATTGTTCATGAGGTAATTTGTGCCCTTTTTTTTTCTGATATCTTAACTCAATGTATAAGTTATGTCACTCTGTTCTATATACTCTGGAATGCCCAAGTGCAACACTGAGGTTTGTTTTCCTTATTTTCTGTAATTGCACTTAGTTCCATACCATACCATAGAACTGTTTGCTATTTGACTATGAAAATTTTAGAGGCAGTCATTTCAACGCGGGATAAAAACATCCTTCATGAATGTCAACTCATGAGTTTAGCTACATTACTAGCTAGCATTATTAAGCTAAATTCAAGTCCTTTGAAAATATTTATTACTAGATTACAGTTTGTAACTGAAGAACTTAAATGCCACTCAGAGTGCACCAAATGTTTCCTGGTAAATAATACAAAATGTAGATTTTATGGAGAACCTATCTTGAAAAGTAAAAATTAAAGAAAATGAGTTTATATAGCCTTGAATTTAACAAAATTATAGTGCTAAATCTCAGATTAAAGAATGAACAAAATATTGGTATGAGGATTTGGTTTATCCAATTAAGTTGCATAAAGGGATGTGAATGGCATGTTTCACTTTATAACTGATATGTTCATCGTAATATATATGTCCATTTAATAACCACTATAGTACATTATCCATTTTCCTGGTCATCTCTCCAATGGCTTTTAGTACTAAGGATTAAAGCCAGGGATTCCCTCATGGTAGGTAGTATTCAACCACTGAGCTACAACTATAGCCCCCGGGTCTTCTATTTGTTTTATTTTTTGAGGTAGTATCTCACCCTCACCCAGGCTGACCGGGAATTCACTCTGTAGTCTCAGGATGACCTTATACTCATGGTGATTCTCCTACCTTTTCCTCTGGAATGCTGGGGATAAAAGTGTGTACCACCATGCCTGGCTTAAAATTTTTGATAGTTTATTTTTTCTTGGTTTTTCAAGGTAGGGTCTCATTCTAGCTCAGGCTGACCTGGAATTCACTATGTATTCTCAGGGTGGCCTTGAACTTAGCTATCCTTCTATCTCTGCCTCCCAAATGCTGGGATTAAAGACATGCACCACCACGCTTGGTTAAATTTTTTGATAGTTTTTGATATCTATTATCATCCTTATTTCAATAGTCTCCTAATATGCTAATGAGTAACAGTATTAGGATTACTTATGAAGATTTCATCTTAGTTGATGAATTCTTCTAGCATCCTTTTCAACAATTCCCAGAAATCATGCAACATTTTCAAGATTTTTGATGAACTCTTAGTTAAAAAATATGACAGTTGCTTCCTAGAGTTTCTCCATACAGTATCCAGCACTTATGAAGAGCTACAGTATACAAGGAAAGCCTATTTTGAGGAAATTTTCTTATGAGTTTTCTTTATGAGGATATTTATCTAAGAAACTGATTGTTTTTCCCAATCTTGTAACTTGGGACAAAAAATTTATAAGTAACAAATTTTAAGTACAAGATGTATGAGTAGCCTATGGAGTAAAATAGAATATAAATTAAGAAAAAATGTGTTGGTTGCCTATAATTTGTTGATTTTCTTTTAAGTCCATGCATTGCCCTTACTGTGTGCCATTGTTCCTTTGTACAATCCTATTTAATAGTTGACTTTTATCTCCATTATGAAGATTTACAAAACTGAAATTTAAAGCACATCCTAACTTTAAATCTTGCCCAGGAGGCAGAGACAGGCTTCAAGACAGAGTTAAGAGCCACAAGTATTCATAGGTAGTCTTGCAGACTTTTTCAGTTCCAGCTAAAATGCTTTACACCATCCAATGTTTGAAGCTTTACAGAGTTGCTCTATATAACTTATAGAAACCTCCCATTTTTTTTTTTATTTTTGTAGTCAGTGAACATATTCAAGGTGGTACCATTATTAGCCTCCCGTCTGTCCTCCCCACTCCACCGGGATCCTCCTTGTTGGAATCCATGGGTCGTGCCTCGTGGGGTTAGCCTTTAGCTTCGGGTAGGAAGATATGTCTCTGTGTATCATGGCTCAAACTGTGGCTTTCACATTCTTTCTGCCCCTCTTCCGCAAATTTCCCTGAGCCATGTTAGGTTCATATTAGGTCTGCTTTCACGTTGAGATCTTGGACACCTCTGTGTCTCTGGATATCTGCTTTGGTATGGGGTTGATTGTTCTCTGTGTCCATCTCCTTCATGTTGTACTGGTTCCAGGTTCGCCAAGAAAACAGCATTCTTGCATGTTTCCCCAATTATTCTTAGTTTCAGCTGGGGCCTTTTTGAGTTATGATGGGGTGGTTCTCTCCTTAAGATCTGCATCTATCTGAAATAGAGAAGCAGATTCTCCAATGGACAGTTAAGTTAGCACCAAGTAGATGTGATAATGTACTGATATTGAAATGTGTTTGGTGGAGTCATTCACTTTTATAATCACTATATAGGATATATCTAAACTTTTACTTTCCCAATACATATCAAAAATTTCCATTTTAAGGTTAGTCTTGATCCTGCCCCCTCCAGTGTCTTGTGGTTCAGGTGTTCCCTGTAAGGGCCTGGTGAAGGATCAGCCATTTGGTCTGTCTTTTAGTAATTAGAATTTTATGGGACCATTGCCCTTTGGGTCTAGATTTGTGTTTCCTACCCCTTTGATGCCCTCCCCTCCCTCCCCTTCCATCTTACCTTAATCTTCTACATCTTCCTTACCTCTCTCTCTCTCTCTCTCTCTCTCTCTCTGTCTTCTCTCTAACTCTTGTATATTAGTTATCTTTTTCCTCATTTTCTTAGTGGGCACTGACCTTTAACTCCCAGTACCAGCATGGGGCTATCTTCCACAATGAGCATTTGATCAGAGAGACCTACAAGGTTTCCTAAAAGACAGACAGATTTCTGTCAGAGTGTTTGATGACCCACCAAATGTTAGTGGCAAGACCCTACTGCTGAAGGCACCTTATGTGGTTGACATGTAAAATAGAATGGCATGGATGGAAGTTGGAAGAGAGTCAGTCCCCAGACAGTCAGCATGTCTAGTGCCAGAAGGTGCTACATGGGCGACTGGGGGAAAATGACCAATACCTGTCCAAGCAACTCATAGTCTAACCTACTTAGCAGCAAATAACTTGTTGTGATGCCCACACAAGTGCAAAAGTGGCACACAGCCATGGTGGGGAACCAACTGCTCTTAATTTGGCTAACTGATCCCCTCAGTGGTACAGGACCCATAGCTGGAGCTGGGAAACAAGTCAGAACCATATCCAAACATAAGCCCACTCTCCAATATCAAGCTACCATCAATCATGGGCTACAAAAGGGCCTACGCCTATTAAATTCTCTATAAAAAAGTAAGGGATATCTCATTTGTCCTGGTGCTAACTTACTCTCCTTGGGAGAATCTGCTTCTCTTTTTCAGATAGATGTAGATCCTAAGGAGAGAGCCACCCCATCATACCTCCAAAGGGCCCCGGCTGAAACTAAGAACAATTGGTGAAACAAGCAAGGGTGCTGTTTTCCTGATGAACTGGATACCAGCAGAAGGAGGAAGGAGATCAACACAGAGAAAAATCAACTGCTACCAAATCAGAGAGCCAGAGCCTCAGTGGCCCCCAACACCTCATCACTGAAGCAGACCAAAAATGAACCCAACATGGCTCAGGGAAATTTTGCAGAACAGGGGGCGGAAAGAATGTCAGAGCCACATGTTGGGTCATGATATGCAGAGATATTTATCTTACACATAACTGTGGGCTAACTCCACAATGCATCAACCATATAACTCAACAAGGAGGGGCCAAGGGGAGGTGGTAGGTCACGCATGAGCCTAATAATGGTACCAAACTGACTGTATTTGCTGAATACAAAACTAACTAATAAAGAAAAAAAGAAGAAAAAAATTACATTTTAGTAAGTATAAAATTGAGAAGATTTTTTTTCCACAGGAAATTACTAAATGTATCACAAAATGCACTATAAAAACACAGGTTAGTATTCATTTTTTTTTCTCATCCATGAATCATTTTACTGATCACTTATTGGAAATATTATTTAGAAAGTAATCATGTTCAAAATAGACTTCCTTATTTAGTTCTTATTTAGTTTAGTTAATGAGTGTTCTCCAAAGGTCTGTATGTTAACAGCTTGGTCACCAGCCTCTGAGGCTATTAGAAAGTGGCAGGGCCTTTAGGAGGTAGGGCCCTGTGTGACTGTTAGGTCATGGTGGCATGTCCTTGTAAAGGATATTGGAACCCTGGCCACTTCTTTCTTTACTCACCTGCCATGTTGGATTTATCAGCTCCCTCATCATATAGTACCAGATATGAAATCCTCTTTCACCACAGGCCAAACAATGAAAAAGCTTGCAGACAAAGGACTGAAACTCTCAACCTATAAGCCCAGATTACCCTTTCCTCTTTTAAGTTGACGTAGCGTTAGCATTTTTCATAATCACAGAAAACTGAATCACATATTTACATAAAAGGCAGATAATACATAAAATAAAATGTAATTTCAATATCTTATAAAATAGATTTATCTCTAAGTGCTGGGACTAGGCTGCAAGTTACTGAAAAATCAAGCTGGAGCTGAGCTGGAAGCCTCCCGACCCTGTTGACTCACTCTTAGGATGCTAGAAACAGCTATTCAGCCTTTGGGGGGAGAAAAGGCATTAACAATGTTAACCATCAGTGGACCTACAAGCTTAACAACTAACCAGCCAAGCCAAATGTATCAACTGGTGCAATGTGGCATGTCTGTTATGGGAGAAACCAACTGCTCCATGAGAGAGAATTCATGTCTGGTGCAGTAAACCTAATCCATTGTCTGCTGCTGAGGAGGTCATAAGCCCTAGAAGGGAAACTACTAGTGTTTTCTGCTAAATGGATATATTATGCCCAACAAATTGCCTCCTAAATACGTATGTTTATGCCCATATATTACTACTACTCTCACTCTTGATTCTTGAAGCTTCTCTTTTCAAATGGCTGTGACAATTCAGGTAACTCAAAACTCACCAAAGTGCTGAGAAGTAACAGTGGAGCCTCATTCAGCACTGAGGCATCTCTATCACATACCCCAAGGCCCAGGAATCATTGAAGAAGAGGTGGTGGAAAGAATGTAAGAACCAAGGAGAGGAGAAGAGTGCTTACAATACTGTCTTGAAGTGACAACATGGCTGTAGTTTCATGACCCCTCACAGTGGCTGACACTACTTACCACAACCTGCATAAGAGGAGGGAAATATGTTGACATCATTTGGGGAGGGGAGAAAGGAGGGTGGAAGGGGAGATTGTGGTCACGGTATATTGTCTCAATGTATGGAAATTGTCATTAAAAAGTTTAAAAAAGAAAGAAAAAAACATATTTTCAATGAACTTTTTAAAATTTTCAATGAACATTTTTCTGAAAGTCAAAGAAAACTCCAAGTGATAACCAATATATTCAATCTAATTGCAAATCTCCAACCTGAACATGAACATTCCATGGTAGCATTAGGTAAAACCTGTTTTTCATATGGCAGTAGGCAATGTCATCAAGGACTTTTCTTTTTTTGTGTTAACGAAAAGAAATTTAAAGCTGGGTGTGGTTGTACATGCGCTCAGCACTCAGGATGCAGAGGTAGGAGGATCGCTGTGAGTTCAAGGCCACTCTGAGAATACATAGTGAATTCCAGGTCAGCCTGGGATAGAGGGAAACCCTACCTCAGGGAAAAAAAGAAAAAGAAAAGGAAAAAAAAATAAATTTTTCACAGTAGAATAAATGAAAACGTAATCCTTGTGTATCAATTTCTGTATTTTCACATGATATTCTACAATCTCTACAGGCAAATATAACTTGTATAGACTGATTTATACTTCTATATTAAAATAAACTAACCAGGTATGGTGGCTCATGCCTTTAATCCCAGCACTTGGGAGGCAGAGGTAGGAGGATCACTGTGAGTTCAAGGCCACCCTAAGACTATATAGTGAATTCCAGGTCAGCCTGGGCTAGAGTGAGACCCTGCCTTGAAAAACCAAAAAAAGAGAAAAAGTAGAAAAAAAAGGAAAAAAAAATAAACTATACTTTATAATTCAAAAGGAAAATAATATCACCCATTTAATTTTTCTAATATAAGAAAATAATCAACTTTTTAATTAATAATCTTCAAAACGAGGATGTTACAAGCCTTAAATATTTCATCAAGTTCTAGTATGGTCACAGTTTCACACAACTTGGTTACAATGCTTTGGAGAAAGCCAGAGAAGCTAACAATATATCCAATTTTCAGATATCAGATAAAAACTCTGATAAAGCAAAGAAATACAATATATGGAGGAAAGTATGTTTGCAGTATCTATGGCTTTGTTGTTCAGCCTCCTCTCTAGGTACCAGGAAGTGGTACAAAGTCTTATAAAAACACAGCAGAGCTGGTGAAACTAACAGGTTGAAGTAAGTGGAAATTCAATATAAACAGGCTTGACAAATGTGGAGAAATTTCACATTGAGCCTATGGGATTTTTAGACAGACTTTTAAATTTGATTGATAGACAAGAATTTTATATATATGGATTCAATACAAGTGGGTATCATGGCATCATAAAAGCAATATTATCTACTAAAAAGTTGCAAAACTCACTTGGGCATTGGATGTGCAATGTCTTCTTAGCTCCTAAAGTTAACTGCTGCAATCGACTTGTTTTTATCTGGTTTTGATGTGGTTTTACAACTTAACATGTTCCTTGCTGAACATTTTAGAAACCTTTCTTGTCCTGGCATGCCAATTCTCTCTCTCTCTCTCTCTCTCTCTCTCTCTCATTCTCTCTCCTAAAAAAAAAAAAGAAATCTATTGGGCTTGCCTCCTTTTCTTTTCATTAAATAGGCATTTCATGATATACCCAAAGGACAATCTGTTCCACTATTCTTTGTTTGATTAAATTTTTGTTTCTAATGCTATTTGAAAATTTGGTAAAATAAAATGCCTTGTTGCTTTGCTTCTCAAAGAATTTTCTCCAAATCTTTTATATATTGTTATGAGAATGTTCTTCAATGTAATAGGAAAAAAGGAGAAAATTGTGTCTACTCAAGTATTATGTTTATTTTAATTTTTATTTTTTTATTTATTTACTTAACACAGAGAGAGAGAAGCAGATAGAGAATGGGTGCACCAGGGCCTTCAGCCACTGCAAATGAATTCCAGATACACATGACACCTTGAGCATTTGGCTTACATGGGTACTAGGGAATCAAATCTGGATTCTTAGGCTTCACTGGCCTGTGCCTTAATCACTAAGCCATATCTCTAGCCCAAGTATTATTTAAATGAAGATAATTTCTCTTTTTCTAGCCACCTTGGAGAATATCTGTAAGTTTAATTATTTTGAAATCATTCATAGAACTCAAAAATCAAGTTTGGAGGTGTAAAAGTAACTGCAACTAAAAAAATTAGTTTTAAGTTAACATTTTATGTCATCCACTTCATCTATTTTTTTTTAATTAGAGGCTTTCTGTACTTTATAAATGCATTCAACCATATTGTTAGTGATATGCTTCTTTATCATATCAAGTTTATGAAGATATATTCAATATTCTAATCTTAATATTTTGAAACACATATCAGGTCCTGGGTCATCTTGTTAATGAAACAGTCATCAGTAGCTACATGTGGCACATACCTGTAATCCTAGAACTGATGTACTTTTCATCAAATTGGAATTTAGTGATGTACCCCAAGGGCAATGTTTTCCTTTTCACTATTTTATTACCTCTTTGAAAGGAGTTTGATGCCAACCTTAATGACATGGTGAGTTCTAGTACAGCCAGGGCCAATAAGCATGATCATTCTTCAAAACATAAGTAAATAAATAAACAAATAATATTCAATTACTCACATTTTATATATTTAATTACAAAACAGACATTCTGTATGTCATAAATTAGCTCTAAAATTCAGATTAATTAGCAATTGACTTGATGGCACTGTGATAGAAATAATGTGTGAAGATAAAAACACACAGATATATACATAGAAAAATAGATGGAAAGAAAGTGAAATGTATTATACATTAACAGTACATTTAACTTGGCCTTGAGGTATGGCTTAGCTGTTAAGGCACTTGACTGTGAAGTCTAAGGATTAAGGTTTGGTTCCCCAGTACCCACATATGAGCTAGATGTGCAATGTTGTGCATGCGTCTACAATGGTTAGAGGCTCTGGCATGCCTATTTTCTTTCTCTCTATCTGCCTTTTTCTCTAGCTCTCTCTCTCAAAATAAAATAATTATAAAGTTTTATTGAAAAAAAGTACATTTAACTAGCATTGAACCAATAATATGGTTAAAATTCAATTAAATATATGAAGTGGCAATTACCTATGCAAATATTTTTGTTCAAAATTTCTTTGTTCTCGTTAATACTCTAAAAGCAATGCACAATACTTAGTGCTTTGTTCCAATTTCTTTTTTTTTTTTTTACAATTTCTTTTTCAGTAAAATATACTCACTATTCAACAAATTTTCTTGGACTAGTGTTTAATGGTTTTCAAAAGAAATGTTATAATTTATTTTATTAATATTCTAAATGTGAATCATTTGTAATTGCTAGACCATGCGGGACACCACAAAATTATCATTTATCATAGAAATTCATTTTGTAAACTAAGAAATTACAGACAGCTGAACAGTGGAATCATTGAATATTGTTTATAAATGTGTTTTATTTTCATTTAGGTCTTTTACTATTAATTGCACAGCTACTTAGAGCTGAACTTTGCTCACCATTACAGGTTTATCAATTATTTTTTTCTACCTTACCATTAACATAATAAATTATGTATTAATATATTTTTCTAAAATGATATTTTGTTTTTGTTTAAATACAATGAGATAAGTAGTACTACATCTGTGTAGGTTTCCTAAACACTTTTTTTTGGTTGTTTTTTTTTTTGGTTTTGTTTTGTTTTTCAAGCTAGGGTCTTGCTCTAGTTGAAGCTGATCTGGAATTCACTATGCAGACTCAGGGTGGCCTTGAACTCACAGCGATCATCCTACATCTGCCTCCCTAGTGCTGGGATTAAAGGCATGCACCACCATGCCCAACCTGAACACTTTATATACTACAACAATATAATTAATCTGAATTAAATGCTATTAATTAATCTAAATGATACCTTTTAAGTTTACTGATAATTTCATTGTCCTTTTCTTGCCCAGAATCCACTCTAAAATCCCATTTCACATTTCTTTACACATTCCATGATAAAGAAGAGTTGTACTTTCTTTCCACTAAGTTGTTCAATTGGATTATGGCCTTCAGTGTAGTTATTTCTTGTGTATATTCTTATTTATTATTTCACTATGTTATTGTTCAAATTATATTGAAACATCCTTCCTGTTGTCTTCTTTGTCTTTCAAACCTTCTCTAACATTTTTGAGTATCTTCTTACTTTTGACAACAAACGTGAGTTAAGATCTTTTGATTTTCCTTATCCCAGTCTTTGGAGTTTACATTTTCTCTAAGTTCTAATTCTTTTTACTGAAAAATACCATTGAAAAGTAAAAATTTGAGTCCTTCCTTAGTATTCACACCACTATTGGATAACTCATTGTCCATTTACCAGTCTCAGGAGATAAAGGGAGAAAATCCACGGACGTCTGCTAAACTACATGTGCTTCACAGACTTCTCTGTTTATTTATCTTCTATTTGAACAATAGATGTCTGCTATGTGTGATTTCAGTACAATTCTTTTGTGTTTAGCTTTCATGTGTTATTCATTTGCCTTTAGAGTTTCTAAAGATGAGATCTTGTTCACTCCCATCAGTATGTTTGTGTTATCTATTTTTAATACACTGTTGCTCATCTATTTCCCCCTTTAGTTCCATTTACCATATTATGTTTCTTACTAAGTGCATTTCCCTTATTCTCAAATTTATTCTTGAATTTCAGGGATTTTCCAGGTATAGCACCCCATTTTCTAATTCCAAAGCTTCAATTTTCTTTACCTATTATGCCATTGATAGACTTATTTTATATAACTCTATTGATAACGGCTAAGATAACATCATAAATAAATTTAAATACCTAACTAACAAATCATTGTTTGCAACCTACGTGTTAGTAAAAAGTTAAATAGCTTCTGTTATTAAAGGAAACTCCTTAGCTATTCTGAAAAATATCAACAATGGCTTTATATAAAATATTGCCCTATAAATCAGAGCAAATTTTTCTAAGTGTATAAATATAATAAGGAAATAACTTCATCTCTTATGTGAAGAAGTAATGGCTACAGAACCCAAAAGTGTTGAGTTTCTTACTTCATTGAAACAGACATCTGAATTCTAGGGAAAAATGAACCAAGAAATATACCATAAACATTGCAGAATCAATTAAATTATAATTACATTTCTCTTGTATTATGATCCATGATAACCTTAGTAGATGGTTTTTAATCCTTAGAGTAAAAATAATGTCCTCATTTTTATTTCTTTTTACAATACTATGTTAGTCCTCATATGTAGATATCAATTAGTAAATCAAACTGGCACTTATTTTTTTAAAGCTGCGTGTTCAAATAGGTTCTTGTTCTAAGATATGGATATAAGTGATGAAAGCCTAGCAATTTCTGGACCATTTAGAGACCAAAGAAGACATTAGCTTTCTCTCTTTCTCCTACTCCCTTTAAAGGCCATTTACTCCCATTTGCATCACCTGCAGACTGCTTTATAGGAAATCAGAAGACGGGTTTTGGGTCACTCAGCTTGATTAACATATATTAACTCAGAGAGACTGAGTTAAAAAAGGACAAATAATACAGGTTATATTAGATTTTGAGGTTATCTAAACCACTGCTTTTAATGTATTTCTTGACCACACATAATTAAAAGGAAGCCTGCACTGAGCCTGCTAGTTTTCTATGGTGGGCTCAACTGTGGGAAAATAGAGATGTATGGAAAAATATGAAAATACTCCATGACTTAAGAAGTGCTTTTTTATAATAATCAGTAACTTGTTTCTATTTAATGATAGTAAAGGGAAATGATTATTGAGAAAAATAAAATAACATATGGAAAAATACAAAAAATAATTTATTTAATGAAGTATTCTTTCTTGCTTTGTTAGATTTATTTTTTTCTTCACTTTTCCCCTTTCCACTGAATTTTGTATTCTTTTTAACTAGTTGTTGTTCTATGTTGATGTCTATTATATCTTTGCCCTCCTTCATCATCCATAATGGCATGTAGAAAGGCCCAGTATTATGCAGAGCTTGTGAAGGTAATAATAGCCACAGTGAGGACCTGAATGCAACATCCATTTTATGTCTTAAATTCAGCATTACAGAACACTCCTCCCCGTCTTTTGGCTCTTACATTCCTTCTGCCTCTTCTTTCACAGTGATTTCTGATTGTTTGAGGGTATGAAAAGATGTCACATTTGGTACCAAGCACTCAACTGTCATGTCATTTCTCAGTAATTTCAGTGAGTCTTCCTAGTAGTCACCATCATTGGAAAATTGAAGCTTCTTTAACAAAAAGTGAGAGCAACACTAGTCTATGGGCATAAACATGAGCAGAATATAACCATTTTGATAAACAACAGTAGTAGATTCCTTACTAAGGAGCATGACTTTCCCAGCTATGGGGTGTTATTTTTACTTTTTTTATTGACAACTTCCATGATTATAAACAATATGCCATGGTAATGCCCTCCCTCCCCTCACTTTCCCCTTTGAAACTCCATTCTCCATCATATCCCCTCTTCCTCTCAGTCAGTCTCTCTTTTATTTCGATGTCATCATCTTTTCCTCCTATTATGATGGTCTTGTATAGGTACTGTCAGGCACTGTGAGGTCATGGATATCCAGGCCATTTTATGTCTGGAGGATCATATTGTAAGGAGTCCTACCCTTACTTTGGCTCTTATGTTTTTTCCGGCACCTCCTCCTCAATGGGCCCTGAGCCTTGGAAGGTGTGATAGAGATATTTTGGTGCTGAGCACTCCTTTGTCACTTCTTCTCAGCACCATGATGCCTTCTGAGTCATCCCAAGGTCACTGCCATCTGAAAAGAGAAGGTACTCTACCAAAAGTGAGAGTAACATTAATATATGGGTATGGACATTAAGAGAAGTGCTTACTGGGGAGTTTGATGAGCATAGTATATACTTTTAGCCAGACAGCAGTAGACATTACACCCCTAGGGCTCATGACTACCTCTGTTTTAGATTTTCAGTATCAGGGATATATTCCCTCCCATGGAGTGGGCCGCCAGTCCAATTAGAGGGCAGTTGGTTTTCACCATGACAGATGTGTCACTATTGCACCCCTTGGCTCATTTGGCCTGGCTGTCAAAATATAAGGCTTGCAGTGTCCACTGTTGAGTATCTTCACTGGTGTGATTTCTCTCTCCCCCATTGAACTGCATGCAAAATGGCTTCTTCCAGCTTTCTGTCAGCTGGTCTACATGGAGGAGGTTATCAGCTCAGTTCCAGCAGGATTTCTCAGTGTCCTTGCAGCCCAACTATGTGGAGTCTTCAGCAATAGGGTCGTGCCATCTATTCCTGGTGGGAAACCAAGGGCCTCGGCAATGGCCTGTAATGTTTTGGGGGCATCAGGGCCCTCCCTGACCAACAACTCACTGGAAGTTATCCCATCCCTGGCACTGAAAATTTTCTAGCAACACTCTATGGCTCCTGAGTGTTCCATTGTCCAAAAAAGTAGGTTTCCATATGATTTATTTATATCCTCTTAGATTTTGATTAGCCCTCCCTCCACCTTTCCTTTACTCAATCTCTTCCCGTGACCTCACTTGGACCTTTTCATCCCCATTAATCTATTTTTCTACTTACATATATACAATACCATCCTATTAAGTAGCCCCCACCCTTCCTTTCTCTTCCCTTTATATCTCTTTTCTAGCTTACTGGACTTTACTACTGAGTTTTCTTTCTACTCACACAGAAGTCCAATCATCTGTAGCTATGATCCACATATGAGAAAAAAAAAAACATGTGATGCTTGGCTTTCTGGGTCTAGGTTACCTCACTTAGTATAATAATAGGTTTTTGAATAAATTTTAAGTATAAGCATGAATTCCTTCCTATGATGCAGCCCTCAAGTCTAATCTAAGATAATAGCTGGTTACCTCCATAAATGCCATGTCACTAATGTACTAATAGTCATACCTTGCCTGACAGGCTTCTTGTGCAGCTCACAGGGTCCTCTGATGGTTGTGAATGTTTCAGCAACCTCCATTGCTTTCTAGCACTGTACCAGCTAGCTAGAGAGCAGGAAGGAGTTATCTAGCTGAGTTCCCCTTGATTTCTCAGTGTCCTGGTACTAAATCATGTGTTATCTTCAGCAATAGGGTCATAGTGTCTCCTTCTGGTGGGCAACTAAGAGCACTGGCAGTAACACAGCCTGTATTGTTTTGAGAGCCTCAAGGTCTTCCTTGTCCAATAACTCATGAGGAGGTATCTCACCCTGGCAATGGGATCTTCCTTTGACAACCTCTGGCTTCTGGGTGCAGCAATATCCACCTATAACAGGTAATCCTTCCAAAACTCTTTTTAAATTGTGTTTTTAAATTAGTTAAACAAGAATTAGGTTTTCATATGGTTTATTTAGCTTTGGCAATATCTACCTACTTATTTCCTCTTGAAGTAACTTCTATTTCACTTACATATTTTATGTGCCATAGAAATAATGAGAATCATTGTTAATGAACACAATGTGTTTAAAATTCCCAAATTTTAGATATTATTGAACATTAATGAGAATAAGGTGTGTCAAAAGATAAGGTCCAAGATAAAAATACTGTGCCTGTGATTTTTCCCAAGACATAAAAGCAAGATACAATAGAAGCTTACTAGAATTATAATTCATGCCCTTTGTCTATCTGATCATTTTAGGCATTATCACATACCATGTATATTATAACATGCATTTCTTTAATACTGCTATAAAATGTCAATAAAATTGATAAAGAAAACAATAAAAGAGTTACATTTCCCATGAGTCATCAAATGTTTGCCATCACATGACCCTCTTTTGATTTTAATCACTTCAAGAATACTTATAAAACTGTTATTAAATTGAACATATAATTTTATTTATACTTTTCATATGGTTTTATTTTATATAGGAATTTCCAAATGAGTTATTTACTATTATTTTAAAGACAAAATATAATTTCACTATTTTATTTTTCTCAAATTTATGACATAAGAGCAATGATACCCTGGTTTCTTTCTTTTAGTTCTATTACCATTTTATTTGAAAAATGTAATTATTTTTAATTTGGAATTATTACTGGGATATTTACCCAATGTGGGAAAGCTACATCAAAGCTTCTCTGTTTCTTTTTATATACTACATATTTCTCTTCAGAAACAATGTGCTATATTTTAGTTTTCTATGTAAAGTTAGTATTAGAGTTTTAACATGGGCTCATTTCCTTCCATAGTTTCAAACAGGGCATTCTAAATTTTTTCCCCTTGTGACCATTTTGTCCAAGAAAATTTTATTGGACCCTATGAACATAGTAACATAAAACAGTTATAAAATCACTTTATGGTAATAAGTCATAAAGAAATTTATATTAAAACAATGCTTTGATGTAAATATATAAATGCTAAAATGTATTTCCTACTAACAAGTTGAATGTGCTTATTTATTTTAAATAAAAAGTTAGATCTTGCCTTAATATTTGATACTGATTCATAAGTAGTTTCAGTTTTTTAAAAGTTAATTGTTAATTTGATTTTATCATCAATGCTGAGAACAGTGTTTTATGTAAATACAAAGGACAAAACGACAGAAATATATTTAGAATCATTTCAGAATTGTTGGTGGTTATGTCCTAGTTCCAAGTAAAAACTTGATTTTCATGATTTTTTTTTTGTTGTTGTTGTTGTTATGGAACTCAAGTCAACAAGTAGATTCTTAAAATCAATCATGTTACTATGATGCAGTCCACAGATAGGGCAATTTGATACATGCTGATGAATAATGGAACTAACATCCAGTCCTTGTTTTCTGCGATTGAACCATGATGTTTCTAAATGAGCAGAAAAAGTTTACACAGCACAAACACTGCAATTAATAACATACTGTGAGTTCTTTCAGGCAATGTTTCTCATGAGTCAAGTCGGGTACAGCACAAGGTACACAAGTGTTTTCAGAGCCAAAGCTGTGGTGAAGTCACATGAGGCAAGGTGGGAACACACTGGCAGAATCTCAAAGTGCAGGCTTTCTAATGAAGTTTGGTTGCTGTATGTTCTCAAAACTTCTCCTTTTGCCATTTTTTTTTCAATCACCTCATTAAGGTCATACTGCATAGTTTAAGGAGTTGTAGTTTAAAGGAAAATGTAGAATTTTCAGAAATGAATAACATTTTTAATTTTTTTCTTTTTAAAGCTTTTCCTATTTTATTACTTTTATCTCCCTTGGATACATTTCATTGCACATTCATTTTGATCTTAATGGTTATAACATTAAAAATATCGGTCTTCACATTACACACACACATATGCATACACACACATGCATACTAGGCATGGTCTCACTCTGACCCAGGCTGACCTGGAACTCATTCTGTAGCACCAGGCTGGCCTTGAACTCACAGCACCAAACATCCCACCTCAGCCTAACGTGTGTGTTTGATGTGTTAGGATGAAAGGCTTGTGCCACCACATCCAGCATCACTGGCATTTTTAAGATACAGTTTTCTAAAAGGCACCATTCATGCTTTTATTCCACAGACATGCTAAATCATTGTCATACACAGCGTGGAAACCCAGGCACTGTGGATCTGTGTTGTTTGTGTGACCCAGTCAGTCTTCACCCAATCTTCCTTTGATAACACAACTACAGTAGTTGTGGCTGGGCAGACCCTTTACTGTTTAGCTCTACAGGTATACGATTTCACCCAGAGCTAAGCTAATCAGTGCATTTCATCAACAGACCTTAGTATGGTCCTGGGTACATCATTTTATAGAGTGATTGAAATTTAACAAAGATTCCTGCTTCTTCCCATAGTTTCTGAAACATCTAATGATTAGGGGAATAAAAAAGCTGTTGAAGTCAGAGTGTCAAAACCAAGATAGTGTCAATTCAGCATATTGTCTGAAGTCACTCCTATGGATCTTCAGGCTAATGAGCTCATCAGTACCACTCCACACTTATACTTTAAGCCAAGTTTGGTTGGTTTAGCTTTTAGTTACCTACAATCTAAAGAGTCTTAAAAGCTTTCCCAATAAATAAGATAAAATTATATAGAGATTATTGAATGATATCAAAGATATAGATATTGATAAATAATTTTAAGTATGATCATTTAATTGCAAGTATGAGTTAATATAGGTAGCTCTTAGTTTTCCTCACATATAGTAGCTTCCTGGTGCACATATATGTTTATGAAATGAATATATGAGCATATATGAAATAAGTTACATACACATACGTGAGAGAGAGATGAATATCTAGAATAGAGTTCAGGTTGCTTTTAAATTATTTGATAAAAATAAAAGTCTAAGCCAGGTATGGTGGTGCACACCTTTAATCCCAGCATTTGGGGAGGCAGAGGTAGGAGGATCACCGTGAGACTCCATAGTGAATTCCAGGTCAGCTTGGGCTAGAGTGAGACCCTACCTTGAAAAACCAAAAATAAATAAATAAATAAAAGTCTAGATGATGGCATAATTGGGATGCCATTGTAAGCGCAGAATAGGAACAAGTAAAACCCTGAAGCAAGAAAGTGCATGAACAATAAAGAAAAATCTGTGAAATTTATAGGAGGTAGCAATTAAAATTAGAGTGGGAGAATACTGAACTTTTGAAAGTCTCACAGAGAACTTTGTTGATTATCTTCTGAGCAAAGGTAAAACAATAAAAGGCTCCATGGAATAGGAACAGGGAATGGTTTTGCTGTTAAAACACAATTCCTACTGCAATGTGAGGAAGGAAATGGCTGCCAGGGCTCTGCAAAATCCACAGAAGAGTAGCATAATCCTGCAGCAATCTTCCTTCAAGTCACCTCCTTTCAATGGATCACCCTCAGAGCATTATTTCCACCTTTTCAATGCAAAACACTGGGGCCACCTTTAACAGTGGTAATCTGCTTAACAATTGCACTTTAAGTAAACTAAAACTAGTGTCTGTGCAGGTAACTTCCAACTTCCTTGAATTTTTCCTGTGGTAAACCATACCTCTTTCATATATTTTTGTTATATACCTTCTGCAAAGAGCACCATCGACTACTTTAAAATTCAACCTTGATCAAACTCTTGGGGAATGTGAAGAAGAATGAAGCCAGCTTTTATGCCAGTACCCCAGTTCCAACAGAGGTTCCACTTTGAGAGTTCATAAGTCCTCAATTCTTTCTGCATTTAGCATTTTTAAACTCTCACCAGAATAGCCTGAAAAAGGTTGAAGAGATTGCTCAGTGGTTAGGCCACTTGCCTGAAGAGGCTAAAGACCCAGGTTTGATTCCCCAGTCATATAAGCCAGATGCACAAGGTGATACATGTTATCTGGAGTTCAACTGCAGTGGCTAGACGTCCTGTTATGCCCATTCTCTCCTTCTTCCTCCCTGCTCCCTCTCTTCATCTGCCTCTTTCTCTCAAATAAATAAATATTCAAAGCATATAAAATATTGGGCTGGATAGATGGCTTAGCCATTAAGGTGCTTGCCTGAGAAGCCTAAGAACACATGTTTGATTCCCAGAGCCCACGTAAGCCAGATACACATGGTGGCACATGCATTTGGAGTTAATTTGCAGTGGCTAGAAGCCCTGGTTCACTCATTCTCCCTCCCTCTCTCCCTCTCTCTCTCTCTCTCGCTCGCTCACTCACTCGCTCTCTCTCTCACACACAAATAAATAAATATAAAATTTTTAAAAAGAATAGCCCATAAAGCTCTTCATATAAGACTGCAAGTCTTCTCCAGTCCAAAGTATCAAATCCTTCCAAATTCTTCCTGCAAATAGTTCCAAAAGGCCAAAAGCCACATGGTCAGATTCATCACAGCAGTGGTACCACTTCTCATACAAGTTTTCTGCTGCAATTACTTTCTTGTTGCTGTGAAAAGTATCAGAACAGAAGTTCTTTATGAGAGGGAAGGGTTTATTTTAGGATTACAGATTCTGGGGAAGCACTATGAATGGCAGCTCTGGTATGCTATATATATATATATATATATATGTATATATATATATATATGCTATATATATGCTATATATATGCTATATATATATGCTATATATATGCTATATATATGCTATATATATATGCTATATATATATGTGTGTGTGTGTGTATATATATATATGTGGCATATATATACAGCATACCAGAGCTCAAAATGCTCACCTGCTCTTTACACACCCATTAAGGCTGGACTGATGGAAGAGCCACCCCAATGACACACCCCTTCCCCAGCAAGGCTCCACCCACAGAAGACTTAAGTAGGAAACTTAAACCTAATCAAAACCTCTGAGGCTATGAGGGACACATATTTATATTCAAATCATCACAGTTACCAATCACCTGGCTGGGTTTATTTTGCTCTACCTGGGTAGAGATCCTGGGTGGGCAAAGAGAAGCTCCTTAAGTGCTCCTTGGAAGGTTTCTTTGTGCATCAGTATTTAACAGAAGGGAGTTACCGGATCAGCAGAAAGTGGAAGGTTCTAGTGTTGCTGCTCTTGTGCAGGTAGGTCTTGAGAAGTGGGATCCTTAGCACTACAAGTGTTCAAGTCCCCAGGATGTCAGGATTACTCATTGTTTGACAGCAGCTGACACTTGCGGGTGGGTATTCTAAGTACGCAAATTCTGCAGCCATAAACAGTAGCCAGTATTATAGTTTTCAGAAAAAGGGTGTCTGAGATCCTTGGCTCTAAAGATTTGTTGGTTCTGGAACTTTTCCAATGGTCATGGCTGCAGTTTTTCTCCACTGAACTTCTATTACCTTCTACTTTTTAGTCACGATTTTTGTCCTTTCTACTTTCCTATGCTGGCTGTTTCAACATGTTCAACCACATTTTTATGCTATCTGGTAGCTGGTTATCTTGTTGCTTTTGTAGCTCAGTGCTTGGGCCACTTAGGTGTCATTACCATGTGACCAACAGCCTCTGCTGTGTGACTGTTCTGCAGTCTGTTGCTTCTTTCTTTCTGTTACCAGCCTCACCCACATTACTAAATGCCAGCCAGAAAAGGCAACCTGAGAGAAGCATTTTATTAGCCTACTATTGCACAACGAATATGAAGCAAAGAGCTTGCATGTAGAGCCAGAGAGGTGTTTGCTAAAATCACAACAAACTTCCCATCCAAACGAAAGTTTATTATTGCATCAATTACAACATCATCCCTGGACATCAGTCATAGCAGTCCCTGTGCTGGTGGAAAGAGAAAGTGCACCCCTCCTGGGAATGCTGTCACTGAGAGTTCACTGAGGTTTATGAGAACACAAAGTCAACTGTAAATTACTTGATATGGACCTGGCTAAGGCTGCAACCTCTGGCCGAGGCCAGAGAAATCAGGTGTAATCACCATATAATTCTGTTGTTTGTAATTTTAACAAGCTCTCAGGTATCTTAGACTCAACTTCAACTCATTATGTATCAAGAATGACCCTGAAACTGATCTTTCTGCCATTGCCTTCTCAGTGCTGAGTTTACAAGCATGTACTTATCATATTTAGTGTTATGCAGTGCTGGAAATCAAACCCATGGTTTCATGTATGCTACGAATAAAATACTCAGGCAACTGAGATATATCCATAGCTTCATTATATAGTTTTATTAAGGCATCCTTATCATGATCAACATGGTTGGTGTCTGCATAAAAGTTCCAACTGGCTGTTTGCCTAACAGTCATTTTGTTCAAGGTGGCCAGGTCAGCAAGGGTTGAGTTCAATTGCTGCCAATCAATGAGTCAAATTGCCCATTCCTCAATGTATTAACATCAGAAGATGTGCTTACAATCAATCAACCTTAAAGAACCTATTATTGCCACTGACTGATTCTAACAAATTTTAACAGAGCCTTAACAGAGGGTTGCAGTTACTTTCTTGTTGCTGGGACAAACTAAACACCTGAAGCAGGTTATAGGAGGAAAGAGTTTATTTCACGCTTACAGAATGCAGGGGAACTTTCATCACAGCAAAAGACGTAGACTCACTCTAGTATCCACAGCAAAGAATGAGAAAAACCAACACCAGCGAGCACAAACAGCCAGAGCTTTAACTGCCTGTGAATATACCTTAGGGCTGGACTACAAGATGTACTGCCAAGTGACACTTCCTCCAACAGATTGCTGGAGACTTATGTATAATGCTTAACCTTAATCAAAAGTCCTTAACTTTGGGGGATACATATTCACATCCAAACAACCACACAGGTATTAAAATCTTCTTAGTGTCCTAAAATGTGATGACCCCACCCCTTCCTTTATCACTCACAAGTACATACCTTTTCATTTTATTGTTCATCATAATATACATACTTAACCTCTCAGTTGACAACTGAACTTTGAAATCCAACATTTTAAATGGTGCTATAACAATGAGGTTTCATTTTTTCATATCTACCACTTTAGTAGTTTCCTTATGCAAGTATATTCCTTTATGCTGTTGTTGAATTTAAAGGACATAGTTTACAACAGCTATATCAGTGTGGTGCACATCTGATAAAATAGAAAAAATAAAGCTGAGAACATCTAGACTTGTCAGTAAATTAGAAGGCAGGAAATCAAGTAGTCATATCTATTAAAATAACATTTTCCCACTAAGACCCTATATCAGTTCCTTACTTCTTTCTTAATACTTTGAACGAGTGGTCATTTGAAAATGCTGTCATAATAAGGCTGGGGAAATGTTTCCTCAACCAAAGGTGCTTGCTTGCAAAGCCTTTCAGCATGGGTCCTATTCCCAAAACTCACCTGAAGCCAGATGCACAATGGTACATGCATTTGGAGTTAGAGCAAATGATGTCAGCAAGCACAGTTCCATCCCCTTTGCCTTCTACATCCACTCCTATACTCCCATCATAGTTGCATTACACACACACACACACACATGCACGCACATGTGTGCGTGGTAGGGCCTGTGGTTTTACTAGGTAGTATAGAGGAGGAACTAACCTGTAAACACAACCCTCCTCTCATTTTTGCTTGTAAGTGACTGATTATATACTTCCTAATTTCATAAGAAACCTGACTCAGGTAGTATATTACAGGGAATTGACAGTAAGTTATAGCTGTCAACCACTAGATCCATTTCTTTGTCATAAATGCCTATTGGTCAGCTAAAAGAAAGCTTCAACCACATGACCCACTGCCTAAAGCAGAAGGATTTGGAAGAGATGTAAGGGGCTTTTCACCTTGACCATGTGGTGTTGCAGAACACATCTCCCTATATTGGCATTTCAAATATATTTCTAACTAAGGTAATTAACAAGTTTATGTTGTTGTTTTACTTTTAAGTTAAGTGGAGGTATAATGAGCTATTAGAATTTTCTTGAAGCTATAATAGTAGGCTGTTTAATTGCTTACTATTTATAATTTTTGCAACTTTTTTTTATTTCCTAGCATTGCTTAGTTTTTAATAACTCTAACCAATTAAGACATTTCATGGAATAAAAATAAAAAGAATATTTCTGTGTTATCTGGCTTAAAAATTAAGAAAATTTAATTAGCTATAATGCAAACACTAGTGATCTTAATTTGAGGGTTTATATATCTGTGCTGAGTCTTACAGTTTACAACTATATTGGTGACACGAATTTTTGATTTTGTCTTCTTTACAGCTACTTTCCACATTTTCTGAGTTTTTAATTTTTCATTTTATATTCCTAGGCTTCAGTTTTCTGGCATCCTTCTGCAAGATGCCCTTATTGCTAGCTTCAGACTCCATTATTAGTTGGAAAAAAAAAAAAACTCTTAATGGGAAGGTTTTGAGGAGAGACTGCATATCTCACTAAGCTTCCAGTTGAGTATTCTGGACAGTAATGGATTACTTAGTGAAAAATTTCTTTTGTAAAAAAACAAACATTTCATTTGGATACATTGCTGGTGTCTAGATAATCCTGCTAATTATTATAAATTATACCTCAATTTTTTTTTTTTTTTTTTTTTGTGTGTGGTGTGTGTGCTTTTCAAGGCAGGTTTTACTCTAGGCCAGGGTGGGCTGGAACTCACTCTGTAGTCCCAGGCTGGCCCCAAATTCATGATGATCTCCTAACTCTGCCTCATGAGTGCTGGGATTATAGATATGTGCCACTAGACCTGGCTCAAAATGTTATGAGGAATAAATGAACAATCTTATATTAATGGTAGCCAAATACTTTTATATGCATCAGTAGGATTAAAAATAACTGGAAAAAAACTGTAGAGATGGTTCAGCAGTTGCAAAACCTAGCGACCTGGGTTCAACTCCTCAGTACCCATGTACAGCCAGGTGCTCAAAGTGGCATATTAATCTGAAGTTTGTTTGCATCCATACTCTCTCCCTCCTCGCCTTCCTCCCTCTTTCATTCCCTCCTTGCAAATCAATAAATAAAATTTTTAAAAAGTATCTGGATACATGAATATTCTAAAAAGTTAAAGATTCTGTTGGTTCTTAAAATATTTTTTTTTTATTTTTTATTATATTTTTTATTGTTTTACTATTATTTTTTAATTATTTTTAATTATGACATAATCTCATTTAGTCCAGGCTGCCATCTCTTTGTATCTGAAGAGGACCCTGAATTTCTGTTCTTCCTAACTTCATCTCCCAAGTACTGATATCACAGGAAAGTGCCAAATCCAGATTTATGTAGTGATGGAGATCATACCCAGAGAGTTATGCATACTAGGACGGCACTTTACCAACTGAGCTATATTTCTGACCCTTCTAAAAGAGTTTTAAAAGTAAATAATGATGTTTGTGGCAGGCAGAATGTCATCAATGCATACCATAGTTGGACCCTGTGAACCTGTTGTTCTACATGACAAAAGAACTTTGCTGACATAAAGTTCCAACTTTTAAAATAGGCATATTACTGAGCTAGTGTTATGATTATTCTGCATACTTCTCCAGCTACAATCAGAGACATGTAAAACAGAGAAGACAGACAGAATCAATGAGAGACAATCAACTAATGACTGTGGGCTATTCCCCAGAAAACATAATATTAGCGGACTGTAGGTGCAAAAACTTCCAATGCAGTCAGCAAAGATAGAGGGGCATGATCTTTACAATTACTAGTATCTGAGTTCAGATAAGGTATAGTCTTCCTTACAGAATCTCGTAAGAAATTAAGACTAATGTCTTAATTTCTATCTTGTAAAAATACCAGAGCCCACTTGGATGTCTGACCTGTTAGAAGGGTGAAATGATAAATCTGTGATGTGTTAAGGTGATAAATGTTTAATGATTTGTTTTATCAGGAATATAATTTTTAAAATAAATTAATAATTTATCAATTATTTTTTAACTCAGTGAATACAGTCAATTTGGTACCATTGTTAGGCTCATCCATGTCTTACCCCCTCCCCCTTGCCCCTCCTTTTTGAGGTATATGGGTCATTAATTCTGGAGTTAGCCCATAGTTAAGTGTAGGATAAATGTCTCTGCATATCATAACCCAATGTGTGGCTCTGACATTCTTTCTGCCCCCTCTTCCTCAAAATTTCCCTGAGCCATGTTGGGTTCAGTTTTGGTCTGTTTTGGTGATGAGGTGTTGGGGGCCTCTGGGTCTCTGGAAATCTGATTTGGTAGGAGTTGATTTTTCTCTGTGTTCTTCTCCTTTACCCTTGTGTTGGTACCCGGTTCACCAAGAAAATAGCAGCCTTGCTTGTTTCCCCAATTGTTCTTAGTTTCAGCCAGGGCCCTTTTGAGGTGTGATGGGGTGGCTCTCTCCTTAGGATCTATGTCTATATGAAAAAGATAAGCAGATTCTCCAAGGGAGAGTAAAGTTGCAACTGACAAATGATATAACCCTTACTTTTTTTATAGAGAATTTAATAGGTATAGGCCCTCTTGTAGCCCACGATTGCTGATAACTTGATAATGGAGAGCAGGCTTATGTTTGGATATGATTCTGACTTGTTTCCAAGTTCCAGCTATGGGTCCCGTACCAGAGTTAGAGAGAAGAAAGAGAGAGAGGAAGAGAGAGAGGGAGAGAGAGAAGCTGTAGAAGATTAAGATTATCTAGTGTTTTGTGGCTCACGTGTTCCCTCTAAGGGCCTAGTAAAGGTTCAGCCATTTGGTCTGCCTTTTAGGATGTAGAATTTTATGGTACCAATTTTATTAATGAATAAAAGTAATAAAAGTTTGTTGCAGGTCTAAAATATTTGTATCATTCTGTCATTTTTATGAGATATTATTATACATTCTAAACATAAATTCATCAAGCAAATATAATCTATTACATTACATATTTTCCTCTCCAAATATATCTAACTAGAATTTTAGAATAAAGTTTTCAGGATCAAATTTTAAAACAATCTTATTATAGAAAGATGGAATTCATAAGGAATACTTTTTACTTTTTTATTTTTCTTTTTTAAATTAGATATGGACAGATTTAGTATGTAAACTACACAAGTTGTTACCATGCTTTCCCTATTCCATGCCCCTTTTCTGCATCCCCTTGCTGGAGATGCAGGTCAACCCTATGGGGATTGTGGGTCCTGCATTTTGGAGGGGAGAGTGGAATGTTTCTGTGCAAAATGTCTCAACTTGTGGCTCTAACAATCTTTCTGCCCCCTCTTCTGCAAAATTCCTTGATCCATGTTGGGTGCATTTTAAGTCCACTTCAGTAATGGGAACTTAGGCACCTCTGTATCTCTGTTTTGGTGCTGAGTGTCCTCAGTATCTATCTATATCACCCTTATGCTGATATCAGATTCACTAACAAAGCAGCACTCTTGCTCATTTCCCCAATTCCTCTGTGGGTTCAGCTGGTGTCTGCTGGAGGGCACAGGTCTTTTTACCTCCCCAGGTCCAGATCACATCTGAAAAAGAGAAGCAGATTCTCCAATGGTGGTGTTATTGGGAACTTGAAAATGGAAAGTGGAATCATCTTGATATGATTCTGACTTGTTCCCCACTTCCAAATATGGTTTCCTATCCACTGAGTGGATCTGTTAGCCAATCCAAGAGGAGTTGGTTACCCACCGTGGTCTTGTGCCACTATTGTTCTTATGTAACCATCACTTGAGATTGTTTGCTTCTGAGTCACTTAGACTTTGAGTTGCTTGGGCAGATGTTGGCCACTTTCCCCTGACAGTCATGCAGTGCATTTCAGCACTAGATGGGCTAATTATCTGGGGGCTGGCTCTCCTCTGGATTCCCACCAGGTCTCTCCATGGCCCGTACTGACAGCATATGTTGTCTTCTGCAGTAGGGTCTTACCATTATCTCTGGTGGGTAATCAAGTGCTCTGACAAAAGTCTGCCTTGTTTGTTTTGGGAGATCTAGTAGGTCTCTCTGATCAACAGCTCATTGTGGATGTAGACCACCTCCTGGCACAGGGAATTACAGGTCAGCACCAAGGAAAAATAACAAAGAAAAAGACAGAGAATAAAGAGATACATGAGAAATTTAAGGTTAGGTTTTATCTCACACTCTCCAGGGTCCTTTGATTCAGATGCTCCCTCTAACGTCCTCTTGAGGGTTCCACATTTTAGTCTGACTTCCAGGATATATGATTCTATGGTACCAGTTCAATTTATATTCAGTTTTGTTTCCCAACACACCCTGTCCCTTCCACAAGCTCTACCCTCCCTATTGTCTAAGCCTCAAGATGCGGTTCAGTCATGTCAGCAACTCGGGCTGATTCAGGTTAGGAATTGCAGATGAGTGAGATCATGTGATGGTTATATTTCTGTGATTGTGTGAGTTCACTTAGAATGATGTGCTCCACATTCAACTATTTTTCTACAAATTTCAATGTTATTTTTTCTTACTGCTTAGTAGAATTCCATCATATAGATATACCACATCTTGGTTATACATTAATCCTATGATGGGCACCTGGGTTGACTCCAATTTTTAGCTATTATAAATTGAGCAGCTATAAACATGGTTGAGCAAATATCTCTGAACTGAGATGTAGAGGTTTTAGGGTAAATGCCAAGTAAGAGAATAATAGGGGCTCTTGTTAATTCTATAATTGTCCTTGTCAGGAGTCTCCATATTGATTTTCATAGTTGTTGTTGTACATTCCCACCAACAGTGAATGAGTGTTCCTATTTCTCCCAGCATCACCAACATTTGTTTTCATTTGATATTTTTATAGCAATGGATTTCTTTTTTAAAAAAAGTTGTTTATTTTTATTTATTTTAGAGTAACAGAGAGAGAGAAAGAGAGAGAGAGAGAGAGAGAGAGAGAGAGAAAATCAGCATGCCAGGGCTTCCAGGCACTGCAAACGAACTCCCGACATGTGTGCACCCATGTGCATCTGACTTACGTGGGTCATGGGGATCGAGCCTTGAACAGGGGTCCGTAGGCTTCACAGGCAAGTGTTTAATTGCTAAGGCATCTCTCCAGCCCTTTTCATTTGATTTTTTAATGTTTGCTATCCTTACTGAGGTAAGATGGAATCTCATAGTTGTTTTAATTTGAATTTCCCTAAAGGTTAGGTATATTGAACATCTGTCATGTTATAGCTGGCAAAGATTTTCTCCCACTCAGTGGATAATCTATTGTCTCTGTTTATGGTATGTTTGTCTGTGCAAAAGCTTCTTAGCTTCATGAGATCCCACTGTTTGAGTGCTTGTTTAATTTCCAGAGCTACTGTGGTTTTGCAGGAAGTCTTTTCCCAGTCCTGTATCATGGAGAATGCCACCTAATTTTTTTTCTTCCAGTAGTAGAAGAGTTTAAGGTCTCAAATTGAAGTCATTAATCTACTTGGACTTAATTTTTGTGTGGTGAAATAAGTGAATCTAATTTCTTTTTTATACATATGGTCATCCAATTTGCCCAATATCATTTGTTGAAGATGCTGTCTTTTTTCCAGTCTACAATATTGGCACTATTTTTTTTTTTTTTTTTTTTTTGTCAAAGATAAAGCAGCTGTCGTTACTTAACCTAATGTCTGGGTTTTCAATTCTGTTCCATTGGTCTATGTTTCTGTTTTTATTCCAGTACCATGCTGTTTTTGACACTATGGCTGTATAGTATCGTTTTAGATTAGGTATTGTGATACCACCAGCAGTGTTTTTTTTCTCCCCCCCCACCGAGGATATGTTTGGATATCCAAGGCCTTCTGCCATTCCATATGAATTTTAAGATTATGTTATCAATCCATGTGAAGGATGATGCTGGTATTTTTATTGGTATTGTTTTAAATCTGTGTATTGCTTCTGGTAGAATTGCCATTTTCATAATATCAATTCTACCTATCCAGGATTATAGGAGGGCTTTCCATATTCTCAAGTTTCCTCTATTTCTTTCTTGAGTGTTTTTGTTTTCATTATATAAGTTTTTCACATCCTTGGTTAGTGCTATTCCAATGTATTTAATATTTTTGTTGCTATTGAAAATAGGATAGCCTTACTGATTTCTTTCTCTCTGGTTTCATGGGATGCTGAGAAGAATGTGTAGTCTATAGAGTTGGGGTGGAAAGTTCTATAGATATCCATTAGGTCTGATTGATCTGTGATGTTGTTGAGCTCTATTATTTCCCTGTTGGTTTTCTGCTTGTATGATCTGTCTATTGATTGTGGTGGACTATTGAAGTCTCTGACTAAGATGATGCTGGTGTTTATTTCTGTTTTGTAGTTGAGTAGATTTTGTTTTATAAACTGTGGTGCACCTGTGTTTGGTGAATATATATTTATGATTGTGAAGTACTCATGTTGGATCATCCCCTCTATGAATAAGAAGTGTCCTTCTTTGTCCTTTTTGATTACATTTGGTGTGAAGTCTATTTTATCAAATATCAATATCAAATATCAAATATCTTTTTAATTTCCATTTGCTTGGAATATCAATTTCTAACCTTTCTTCCTGAGGAAGTAGCTATCCTTAGTTGTGAGCTGGGTTTTTTGAAGACAGCAGATAGAAGGGTCCCAGTTTTTTATCCATTCTGATAATCTGTGTCTTTTGATGATGAGTTAAGATAATTAATATTTAAGGTCATTATTGTGAGGTTTGAATTAATCCTTGTCATGATGAGGTGTTTTATGGGGTTTGGTGCTTTCTTCTGCTATGTACTGTTTTGAACCTTGTTTATTTTGGTTATTGTGACCTTATTCTTTTTGGCTCTTGAGATTGTTTGTTTGACTGTTCTGTGTGGAGTATTCCCTCAAGTATTCTCTCTAAGTTTGGCTTTGTGTTCATATAATCATAAAGTTGACTTTTTCATGGAAAATTTTTCTTTCACCATCTATTATGAGGAATACTTTTGCTGGGTGTAGTAGCTTGGATTAGAAGCCATTGTTTTTCAGACTTTGAAGTGTTCCATTTCAGGCCCTTGTGGCTTTCAGGGTTTCCATTGAGAAATCTGATGTAATTCTGATGGTTTTGCCTTTGTATGTTGTGAATTGTTTCTCTTTTGCTGCTTTTAATACCCTCTCTTTGTTTTTGTTATTAATAGTTTTAACTCTGATGTATCTTGGAATGTTTCTTCTTTGGTCCTGTCTTTGGTCGTGTTCAATCTTCTGTGGGCTTCCTGTATCTGGATAGCCCTCTCTTTTGAGGGATTCAGTAAATTTTCTTCAAAAATTTGGTGAATATATTCTCTATGCCTCTGGTCTGGATTTCATCTCCTTCTGGTATACCCATGATCTGGATGTTTTGTCATTTTAGAGTGTCCCACAGTTCCTTCATATTCTGTTTACTTGATTTTTTGAACTTAGTAAAGTTTTGCCTCCAGATAAATTTCTGCTGTCTTGTCTTCCAGGTCAGAGGTTCTGTCTTCCACTTGAATAACTCTTGGTAAGGGGTTCTAGAGAGGAATTTTTATAATTTCTATTTGATTTTTGTTTCCTGTTGTGTTATCTTGCATCTTGTTGATCTCTTTTTTGAGGTACATTTTCAATTCAAGTTCTGATTTTCTTGATGTTTCTTGTAGTCCATTCTTCCATTTGACCAACTCTTCATTGAGCTTAATCAATCAGTCATTGAGATCTTCTATTTCTTGACTCGCCTTTAATTTATTCATATCTCTTTGGAGGGTTCTAATGTTTTCTTCAATCAAGTTAAGCCTATCACCAAAAGCTGAATGGTCTAGGATGTAATTCTGTTCAGTTCCATTGATGATTGTTTGTTCTTTGATAGTTTGCTTCTAGTTCCATGATTTTTTTTTTTTTTTTTTTATCAGAGTCTTGTTGGTTGTTGTGTTTTCATGTTGGGAATGAATTTCTGTTGATTTCTCTATGTTTTCTTTGGAGGCTTCCATTGTAGGACTTGGTATCCTTGGTGGAGATCTCTCAGTTTTCTGACTTTTTTTTTTTTTTTTTTTTTTTTTTTTGCTTTTTTGCATTGTTTTCTACCATTTTAGGAACATTTTTTATTTTATTGAGGAGGAAGCAAATTTTTGCCCTTTGGCCCATTCACCCTCTGACTCATGTGAACAGGGATGTTGGTACCCAGTGGCCAGTCAGGATACCAGAGAAAAAGGCCTGATTCCACAGCTTACACAGGGACCAGACCTCCCCAAGAAAGGCACAATGGGACCTACCAGGACCAGGAAACTGAAAAGAGCAAGGGAACAGGGATCTGGCCTACTTTGTGCTGAGCCCTCCAGCACACAGACAAGCTCAGTGAACCCAGACCAGGAAGGTTGGAGGAGCCCAGAAACAGGGGTCTGTCCTACTCACTCCAGAATGTTGCATCTGCCAACACACTGTCCATGCAGGCAACCCAAACCGGGGAGATGGGAGCAGCCTGGGAACAGTGGTCTGGCCTACTAAATTCAGACTACTGAGTCCACCTGCAGCAATGTACTCATACTAGGGAAATGGGAGGAGCCCAGAAAAAAGGGGACTGGCCTACTCACTCCAGTCTACCATGCCAGCCCACACACTGTCAGCGCAAGGAATTCAGACTAGAGAGGTAGGAGGAGCCCATAAACAGGGGTCTTGCCTACTCATCCCAGATGGCTGTGCCCAGCACACAGGCAATCCAGACAGGGGAGGTGGGAGGAGCCCGGGAGCAGGGCAAGAAATGCTCCTTCTTCTTCTTCTTCCTCTTCTTCTTCTTCTTATTATTTGGTTTTCCAAAGCAGGGTCTTGCGCTATCTCAGGCTGATCTGGAATTCACTATGTCGTCTCAGGGTGACCTACTTATCATACTTGAAAAGTAAGATTTAAAGCTGAAAATATTTTTGCATGTATATGTGGTGTGCATGCAAATGTGTATGCATGTTCACATGTGTGGGTATATATGACTCTAGTTTATATGTGTATGCATCCATGTGGAAGCCAGAGTTTGATGTTGGGTGAGTTCTTGCTCACTCACTGGGGCATAGCCTTTCAGTTGAACTCAGTCCTTGTCAATTTGACTAGTCTCTCTAGACTGCTTTCCCCAGGGATTTCAAATCTCTGCCTCCTAAGTGTTGAGATTATAATGATTGTCATATTTATCTGACCCATACATGGGAGCTGGGGATCTAAACTCCAGTCCAAATGCTTAAATGACAAGTGGTTTGTCCACAAGCCATCTTTTTACCCCTAACATTTTTTTTTTTAAGATATTAGCACCTGTTGTGGGCAGCTTCACATTCTGGGATGAACCTCTAAACTAGACATCATTTATGGGAGGAACAGGATTTAGTTGAAACTTATAGATCCAGGGGAAGTTCCATAATATTGGAAGCAGTTGGACCCCTTTACACAAATCCATTGCAGAGAGAAAAGCAACCACCACTTGCACCATAAGCAATGACACTTTAGGAACCCCAGACAGAGCTTAAGCACTCTGCATACCTTTAGGCTGAAATTCAGATCTACCCCAAGACACATTTTAGTCTGGACTCCAGGATCTGCCCATAGTGACATCTCTTCCAGCCAGCTGGCTGGAAATCCAAGTTACAGCTTTAATAAAACATTTGAGTCTATTGAGGGAAATAATTAATGCTACCACAATATTTAAATAATTTTTCTTAAGAATAATGATAAGGTACAAAGTTTCAGCAAGTAATTCAGTCTTATTCAAACTATCCAAAACTTTCAACCTCAGTGCTATGGTAAATTTAGATTATGTGTTACTTGATGGAATGGGAAGGGTATATTCTCTGTTTATTGCAAGATGGTTAATGTATTTCCCTTTCTATTCTCTAGGAGCAAGCAACCAGATTGTGACAGTGAACTGTATCTCCAGATATTGTGGGTGTCAACTTTGGGGAATGGGGAAGCAAAACAGCCCCATTGAGGACTACTACAGTACACAAAATAATTCAAAATGCCCATCTCTTCTATACCAAGTAGTCATTAAATCAAATAAACATATTCACCTGTCAGTTTTGGTGAATTAGTCACAATCATTTGGTGGTTCTTGTATTTCTGTTACCATCGTTCTGTTTTTCACTTGAATTATCTCATAAACTATCTGCATATGACTTTCACCAGGTTGTGACAAGTTTTTACCCTCAAGATGTTGTAGTTTCCATAGCCCTAACCTATCCAGGAAGTAGAAATATTTATTTGCTTATTTATTTATTTGCAAGCAGAGGAAGAGAGAGAGATTGAGAATACGAGAATAGGTGCTTTAGGGTCTCTTGCCATTGCAAACATACTCCAGATGCATGTGGTACTTTGTGCATCTGGTTTTGTATGGGTCCTGAGGAATTAAACTCAGGTCAATAAGCTTTGCAAGCAAGTGTGTTTACCTGCTATGCTATTTGCCCATCCCAGGTATTCAGATTGTGAAATGTTCCATTCTTGTGTGACATGTGAGTCCTTAACTTTTTCTTATAATATTTTAGTGAAATGCATTAAATGAAATAACTGTTACTTTGGATTTTAATTCTGTTCACTATATAATCTTTACAGGAAAAGTTATTCTTCATTTATATTAATTAGTCCACATGTCCACCATCCATCTATTTTCCCATCAATCCATCCAAATACACAGTGATACCTTCTGGCTATATCATGACAAATAAAGCTTAGCTTTTTCTCTCAAGGACTTAATTATGTAAAGGAAAGTGATATTTAAGAGACCTTACTTAACAGAAAAAAATTAATAATATTAATTACTAACTTTTATAAATATGATATTTAAAATGCTAGTTTTGTATATTTAGGTTTTTTTTTTTTTTTCTGTGACAAAATACCTGGCAAGAAGCAACTTCCTAGCCAGGTCTGCTGGCACATGCCTGTAGCCTTTAATCCCTGTACTTGGGAGGCAGAGGTAGGATGATTGCCATGAGTTCAAGGCCACCCTACATAATAAGTGCCAGGGTCAGAGTCCCTGCAGGGAAAGCTTGAAAAGCCATGGTACAAAGATGTGAACTGAGACCCTCAGGAAGTTAAAGACATGAGAATCATGGTGTGGCTGTTGAAGGAAGCTACGTGCCGGGGGTGGTCTTGCCCAAGAAAGAGCAAATATTGTATCTATGGGTGGAAAAGCTTGAAAGAACTGGTTATCCAAGCCCTTTTGAGTGAAAATGATTCCATAATTCCAAATGAAGCCAGACGTGGAGGTATAGGATTGGGCATGGTTCCTCCTGGGTGTTGGTCTTCCTTTTAACCAGTCTACACTTGCTGCGCCCAGATTACTTTTTTTTTTTTTTTTCACTGATTCTGTACCATTATGTGAGAGAAGTTCATAACTTTTTTTTAATTGTACAGGGATTCACAGTTAAGAGACTACCTTACAAGTTCTACTAAACTTATACTTTTAAATGACATTAAAGCTGATAAATCTATGGGGCTTTGAAGTTGGAGATACATTTTGCATTATGGATACATTTTGTGTTATGAGGTGGCTATGAGCCTAGGGGGACAATGTATGTTAGAGTATAACTTCAAAATGTTATATTTTGGTGTCCAGTTGACAAAGGCAGATTTTTGACAGCTAATATTTATTCATAAATTGAAGGACTATAAATCAGCAACAAACCATTGTTCATGTCTGTGAATGATTTATCAGGTTAGGTTAGTCGAGGAAGGAAGACCCACTCTAAATGTTGGTGGTACCATTTCATGGGTAGTGGCCCCAGACAGAATAAAAAAAAAATAGAGATATGAAAATTCTCTTCGTTGTCTAAATATTTTTGGGTTATTAATGATTATGCCTGTGACAAATTAGTGTATAGATTAAGGAAAATGGTTCTTAGAAGTTCAATTTCTGTTACATGAGTTAGTGGAACAGCTTCCTTTTTTGTATCCTAGCCAAAAAGTGAAAAATATTATATTTTATTTCACTTACCTTGATCTTGTGATGTCCACAAAAGAATCTAGCAAGGTTGTTCTCCTATAATAGCCCTGAGCAATGAATAGCAGAAATAGCAAATTCGCATTCTATCTTTTTTCAAATAGTGACGAAAGCAAAAATTTCAGATTCCATCATTTTTATCACTTTAGACTCAAGTTCAATATCATGATGAAAATGCATTTTGAAGCCTAATATAGCAACATCGACCTATAACCACTCAGGAGGCAGAGGCAGGAGGATTTCAAGATTAAGGTAATTGGGCAAGTAAATAAATAAATGCATTTTGACTAGAAACAGGTTTTCATTCACCAAATGGATTGTTTTTATTATAACAGATTAGAGTTAGTCACTGTGGTATTTCCATATATAAATATAGCATGTATTTTTTTTTCTGAATACCTCTGAAGTACCAACCCATCTTTTAGTGGCCTTGGGTCGGCAGGGACACAAATGACAGAATCAGTGTTGCAGTGCCACAGAAGGGCAAGAGGGCTTCACTTGACAAAGACACTCTCATGGGAGGAGGAGGATCAGGCAGAGAGATTTGAGTCCTCACAATGTGACAAGACATTAGGAATTCTAGGTCAAAAGACAGTTAATCGCTCAAACAAAGCCAGAGAAAATTCTAGCCCAGGGTGTATTTTTCAAAAAATTGGGGCCCCCACAGCCAGTTCAAGCACCAACAAGCACCAGAGACCTGGGGAAAGGGGCTCACCTACACAACACATGGCACAGGCGATCAGAGCAGCGATTCCATGACCCAGCTAGCCTACCTGAGCCCATAACACAACAAAGAGGGACCCAAGCAGGAACGAAACATAATTGAGACCAAAACCATTCAAAAAGGTAACAGGTATTACAACAGATCAGTTCCCACTGAATAATCCTGGCATATAGGCTTGAATCCAAAGTGTTAATTGCAACTTCCATGTCAGGATAACTTATACATTAAATCTGATGGATGGTCAGATTTTCAATTCTTTTGGCTTTTTGAGGTAGGATCTCACTCTATCCCAGGCTGACCTGGAATTCACTATGGAGTCTCAGGTTGGCCTCGAACTCACGGCAATCCTCCCATCTCTGCCTCCTGAGTGCTGGGATTAAAGGTGTGTGCCACCATGCCCAGCTTGGATTTTCAATTCTTAAATAAGCTATATTTTGGGCTTGTCATTTGTTGCTTCCTGTTTTATAGCGCCTTTGTTTCCTCTTCTGTCATTCTTTAGGGAAGGGTCTCATTTGATAACAAGCTGACTTGGAACCCTCAACAGACCAGAAATCTTGGCCTCCTAGTTGACAGGATTAAGGGTGTGGGCCAAAACATATCCTAAGGGACTGTTAAAGGATCTGGTTGTCATAATACTTACTCGTGCATAAATACTCTGTGCTGTTTTTCATTGAATGTGTACATTGTTCAGTTAAATTTTAGAATCTGCCAGTAGTAAGTAGAAGAACAGATTAGTGGGGGTGAAAAAGCCTAAGTGAGGTCAGGGGAAGAGATTGAGTAAAGGAAAGGTGGAGGGTGGGCTAATAAAAATCTAAGAGGATATAAATAAGTCATACGAAAACCTACTTTTTTTAACAATGGAAAACACAGAAGCCATATATTGTTACTAGAAAATTTTCAGTGCCAAGGATGGGATGACTTCCAGTGTGTTGTTGGCCAGGGAGGTCCCTGATGTTCCCAAAACAATACAAGCCATTGCCAAGGCCCTTGGTTTCCCACCAGGAATAGATGGTAAGACCCTATTGCTGAAGACTCCACAGACTTGGGCTGCAAGGTCATGGAGAAACCATGCTGGAGTTGAACTGGAAATTTCCTCCATGTAGACCAGCTGACAGAAAGCTGGAAAAAGCCACACTGCATGCAGTTCAATGGGTGAGAGAAAAGTCACCAGGGAAGATACCCAACAGTGGGCACCGCAAGCCTTATATTCGGCCAGCCAGGTCAAATGAGCCAACAGGTGCAAGGGTGGTATGTCTGTTATGGGGGAATACAACCTCCCTATAATTTGAATGGAGGCCCACTCCATGGGAGGGAATACATACCTGATACTGAAAACCTAAAACAGGGGTAGTCATGAGCCCTAGGGGTATAACGTCTGCTGCTGTCTGGCTAAATGTATATACTATGCTCACCGAGCTGCCCAGTAGGCACTTCTGTTAATGCTTATAACCATATATCAATGCTACTCTCACTTTCGGTTATAGAACCTTCTGTTTTCAGATGACAATGACTTTGGGATGACTCAGAGGGCACTATGGTACTGAGAATAAGTGTCAGAGGAGTGCTCAGAACTGAAATATCTCTATCACACCTTCAATGGCTCAGAGTCCATTGTGGAAGAGGTTGTGAAAAGAATGTAAGAGCCAAAGGAAGGGCAAGACTCCTTACAATGTGATCTTCCAGACACAAAATGGCCTGGATATTCATGACCTAACAGTGTCTGGCACTGCCTATACAAGACCATCATAATAGGAGGAAAAGATAATGACATCAAAATAAAAGAGAGACTGATTGAGAGGAGGACAGGATATGATGGAGAATGGAGTTTCATTGGGGAAAGTGGGGGAAGGGAGGGAATTACCATGGGATATTGTTTATAATCATGGAAGTTGTTAATTAAAAAAAATAAAAAATAACCCTATAGCTGTTATGCTCTTCAATGAGGAATCTACTACTGTTTCTTGGCAAAATGAGTACGTTGTGCTCATATTTATGCCCATAGACTGGTGTTGCTCTCACATTTTGCTAAAGAAGCTTCAATTTATCAATGATGGTGACTACTAGGAAGAGTCACTGAAATTTCTGAGAAGTGACATGATAGTTGAGTGCTTGGTACCAAATGTGACATTTTTACATACCTTCAAACAATCAGAAGATGAGGAAGAAGGAAAGTAAGAGCTCAAGGAAGGGTAGGACTCCTTACAACGTGATCCTCCAGACACAAAATGGCCTGGATATCCATGACCTTACAGTGCCTGAAACTATCTATACAAGACCATCATAATAGGAGGAAAAGATGATGACATCAAAATAAAAGAGAGACTGATTGAGAGAAGGAGTGTGTATGATGGAGAATGGTGTTTCAATGGGGAAAGTGGGGAAGGGAGGGAATTACCATGGGATATTTTTTACAGTTATGGAAGTTGTCAATAAAAAAGAAAAGAATCAGGGGCACTAATTCAGATTCAAAAACTTATAAAAATCCAAATGTGTCTCTTCTTTCTTTCAAAGGCCTATCACAGAAAGCCTCTCCAGTGGGTCCTGATGAGTCATGCTGTAACAATGCAGAAAAGGACCTGAGCCAGTGGTCTAGGCATTCAGTGATGAGTCTGGTCCTTTAGACATCATGAATACTTTTATGATTTGGAAGTAAAGTGTCCCTTACAGACTTCTGTGTTTGAATACTTGATCCCTGGCTGCTGGCAGTGTACTTGGCATTGTGGAACCTTTTAGGAGGAAGTTTGATACTGAGGGTGGGTCTTTGAAGGTTGCAGCTCAGCTCTGCTTTTGGCTTTAGTTCTAAGCATCCTGATTCGCCAAAATTTGAAGTAGCCCCATGTTTCTGCCACCATTGATTGACATAGAGTATCATATCATCCCTGCCATGGTCTGTTTTCTCTGAAACGGTGAGCCAAAATAATAATGCCCTCCTTATATTACTTCCTTTTGGTCATTTTTTAAACATTTGTATTGTGTGAATGAATGTACATATGCATATTCATGGTACGTGGGCATGCTTGTGTGCAGGTATGTGCACATGTTTGTGCATGAGTGTGTAAGCCAATGTTTGATGTTGGGTGTCTTTCTCATTTACTCTCCACTTCACTTTTGAGACAAGGTCTCTCACTGAACCAATTTTGCTCACCAATTTTGCTAATCTAGCTTGCAAACCCTAATTATTCCCATAGCTCTGCCTCTCCAGCACTGGGATTACAAGCATGCACTGCCATTCATAGCATTACGTGATTAACTGGGATCTGAACCCAGTTCTTCATGGCTGTGTGTCAAGTGCCTTACTTAATGAAGCAACTCCCAAGCCTCAAGCCTAGGTATTTATTTGTTCACAGAATTGAAAAAAGTTATTATTACAGATGTAATTATTAAAATAAAAAATATCATGAGGTGTGCCAAGTATGGCCAGTAAAATATCATTCAAGTGATTTTAATAGTGGACCTGAGCATTGAGGGAGGTTCAACTTCAAATACAGGAAGGTCAAAGGGAGACATTTTTTGAGACAAGCTCTAAAAACTGCCTTTTATTTTAATGAGAGAGAGAGATTGAGAATTGGTGCATCAGGTCCTCCACCCACTTCAATCAACTCCAGAGGCATGCCCCTCTTGTGCAGATGTGCTACCATGTGTACTTGTGTCACTGTGCATCTACCTTATGTGGAACCTGAAGAATCAAACATGGGTCCTTGGGTTTTACAGGCAGGTGCCTAAACTGCTAAGCCATCTCTCCAGCCCCAGAGGAAGACTTTTAATCAAGAACCAAATTGGTTTCCTTTAATTGGAAATTGTTACTAGACAACATTACAGATCAATAGGATTGTTGTTGTAGGAAGATAAGAAGGAAAGGATATTAAAAGTGCGAATGAGCACATAGTCAGAAGGGGAAGGTGATAAAACACTCAGAGTAGAAGATTCCACTAAATTGGATCAATTGGTTGTTACTTTAAAAGAACTAAGTAGGCTTAAGAAAAATTCCAAGGTCAGGCATACTCAGAAGCACTTTGGTCAGGAAGAACATTTTGTTATACCTAAGGCAGAAAATACCCTCCATGCTTTGATGCAATGGAAGTACAGAGGGGTACACTGTATGCAGGCAATGTATACATGGATAAAAATCTAACAGCATTTCCTTCAATCCTCAGAACAAGTTTAGGATAATGAATTGTAAACTGTGGGGGGAGGAGATTTTTTTTTATATAGCTTGCATATTTCATCAAATCCCATACTGTTGTACATCTTAAGTGTGTAATAAATACTTGTTTGAATAAAATCAAAAGAATTTTCCAGTCAGAAATGGTGGCACATGCCTTTAATCCCAGCACTCAGGAGGCTGAGGAGGATCTCCATGAGTTCAAGGCCACCCTGAGACTATATAGAGAATTCCAGGTCAACTTGAGGTAGAGTGAGACCCTACCTCAAAAAAAAAACAAAACAAAACAAAAAACCAGCATGTTCCCTTCTAATTTTATCTTATAAATCTATTAGGAATATATGATATCATCATTGATTCACCATAGTGCCAAGAAAATGAAACAATAGAAAATATTTCTTAATTAAAAATCAGCTTCAGAGCATATGAAAGCCAACAACTATAGATTCATGTCATAGCGAAGAAACTGCCCTCAGCCTGCATGGTGTGCTGAGTTTGAGGATCACTATTATCCTTTAATAATTTGAACTCTTTAGTATTCCAATCCTTAATGGGACTAAACAATGCCTTTAAAAATCTATTGTGAAATATTAATATTTATCAACACAGATAATGAAATTTTATTCTCATGAAGCGGCATCAACTTTGAATAGGGTAGGTGATGACACATACACAATTAGACAATGCAAGAAAAGGCACAGCACATGAAGCTAAACATAATACATTTTAGCCATTGCATTTTTTTATGAAAAAAAAAACAACCTGATTTGAATTAAAACAACCTCTGGAGGTAGACTAATGTATATTATAAAAAATGAGTAAGTGTAAGGCGTGGGAAAAGTTCAGACATTCCTCCCGCATATTGAATCAATTAATAGCATGTACAAGGAAACTGTGATTATTTGAAGGAGTGGAGAAAAATGACTTGACTCTTTACAAGGAGTACAGACTATTATTAGTATTCCAGATAGACTGTTCTGTAGAGAGTCCATCACAGGCTTTGATCTGTCTGCATCCACAGCTGGAAACTCTGTGTGGATTGTGGAAGCAGCCCCATCTGACAGTGGCCTCCATCAGGAAAGTGAATTAGTGCTTGCAAATGTTAATGAAGGGATCAAAGCATAAATGGGAGTAAAGTTGTGTCCTTTTAAAAATCTGATTTCACTTCCTGTGGACTAAAATAATTAAAATATTCATAATTTACTTCCCAACTTACTTTATTCCTCTTATCTATAACTTTCTTGCCTGTTCTCTTTTCCTTTGTTTGCCCTTTCTTTCGTCTATGTGACAAATTTTAGCTTGAATTTAAAATAGTCAATGTTTTAAATGCTCAGAAGCCTGAATTACTTGAAACATGGACATGTAATATAACTACATGTAATATAATTATAATATGATACCACTCTCTCACACACATGCTACAAACAATTGTAGTATCAATTGTAAATGCTCTATACAGTTATGCCATTTATACTGTGACATATTTATTTCATTAGTCTATGGTTTTATTAGTAAAATGCCTAAGACACAAGTCAACTAAGAAGAGTATTATGACAATATACTTAACTAGTAAAAATTTGTTTTGACATCTCTACATTCTCTAAACTATCTGTTTTCTCTCTGATTTTTACTTTTTTGTTTTGATGATGATGAACATCTTTTGTAATGGCCATTAGTATTTGTCCAGATAACTAAGCTCATTTGTTAGTTATTTTTCTTTTCACTATTGGTCCTTCTTATATTATTTCTATTAGTATACATATTTAATGGGATAAATTACTTAATCAATTTATTGAATATTATTTACATAATAGTGTTATAGGAAGAAATTTATTTTTCAAAAAAGTTAGAGTAGCTTCAACAAAGTTTAGCAGCAAATTCCTGTTTGCCTTTGATTCTATTAACACAGTATGCTGAGAAGATTGGTTGGTGAAGTTACTCTGTAAACATAATTTAAGGAATCTTTACTTGTTAAGTATTGAAATTACAAATGTATTTGTATCATATCACATTTGCTGTGCAATATATCATTCCCTAATATAATGTCTTTAAATAATAATTGTTTGTTGAGCTTATGATTCTTTTGTTCTTTGAAGTTATTATTTTCTCAGTTAACAATGCTGGCTTGACTGGTTCTTATACATACAATCACATGGAAATAAATGAAAGATTAACTGATATATAAATGACCTAGAAAATATCTACTGTGATGGTTTATATTGTCAACTTGACAGAACCTAGATTCACCTGCGAGGGGTTATATTAGTTAGGTACATAGTAGGGAAGATCCACCTTTACTGTGGATGGAGTCCAAGATCGTATAAAATGGAGACCTGAATAAAAATAAGTATCCATGTCTCCCTACATCCTTACTGCTAACAGAATGATATGACTTTGGTTTCCTGTAACTGCTATACCTTCCCCACCCAGATGGACTCTTCCTCTGGAGATATATGCTGAAATAAGCTCTTTCTTCTCTAAGATGAATCTAGTTGAGTATTTTTTTCCCAAGAAAAAAGAAAATAACATACATTTAATAATATCTGAGGTGTTTAGTAGGCTACAGGAAAAGTGAATAAGAAAACTAGGAAATGAGTATTTTTTGTTTGTTTGTTTGTTTTTATTTACTTATTTGAGAGTGACATGCAGAGAGAAAGAGGCACAGAGAGAGAGAGAGAGAGAGAGAGAGAGAGAGAGAGAGAGAGAGCGCCACTGCAAAGGAACTCCAGACGCATGAGCCCCCTTGTGCATCTTGCTAATGTGGATCCTGGGGAATCAAGCCTGTAACCTGGTCTTTAGGCTTCACAAGCAAGCACTTAACCACTAAGCCATCTCTCCAGCCCCAAATCATATTCTTTTTTTTAACTTTTTATTTTTTTACTAATTAGTTTTGTATTCAGAAAATACAGTCAGTTTGGTACCATTATGAGGCTCATCTATGACCTACCCCATCCCCTTGGCCCCTCCTTGTTGAGGTATATGGGTCATGAATTGTGGAGTCAGCCCACAGTTGTGGGTAGGATAAATGTCTCTGCATATCATGACCCAACATGTGGCTCTGACATTCTTCCCGCCCCCTCTTCTGCAAAATTTCCCTGAGCCATGTTGGCTTCATTGTTGGTCTGCTTCAGTGATGAGGTGTAGGGGGCCTCTGGGTCTCTGGCTCTCTGATTTGGTAGGAGTTGATTTTTCTCTGTGTTGATCTCCTCACCCTTGTGTTGCTACCTGCTTCACCAGCAAACAGTATCCTTGCTTGTTTTGCCAATTTTTCTTAGTTTCAGCCAGGGCTGTTTTGGGGTATGATGGGGTGGCTCTCTCCTTAGGATCTACATCTATTGAGAAAGAGAAACAGATTGTCCAATGGAGAGTAAGTTAGCACCAGGACAAATGAGATAACCCTTACTTTTTTATAGAGAATTTAATATCTATAGGCCCTGTTGTAGCCCACGATTGATGGTAGCTTGTTAGTATAGAGCAGGCTTATGTTTGGATATGGTTCTGGCTTGTTTCCCAGCTCCAGCTATCAGGTCCCGTACCACTGAGGGGATCAGTTAGCCTGAATAAAGAGCAGGTGGTTCCCCACCATGGCTGTCCACCACTATTACACTTGTGTGGGCTTCACAACAGGTTATTTGCTGCTAAGTAGGTTAGACCAAGAGTTGCTTGGACAGATATTGGTCATTTTCCCACAGGTGCCCATGTAGGACCTTTTGGCACTAGACACATTGACTGTCTGGGGACTGACTCTCTTCCACCTTCTAGCCATGCCATTCCATTTTACGTGTTAAACACATAAGGTGTCTTCAGCAATAGGGTCTTACCACTAACCTTTGGTGGGTCATCAAGTACTCAGACTGAAATCTGTCATTCTTTTAGAAAACCTTGTTGGCCTCTCTGATCAGAAGCTCATTGTGGATGATAGCCCCATGCTGGTACTGGGAGTTACAGGTCAGTACCCACTAAGAAAAGGAAGAAAATGATGACTAATATAAAAGAGTTAGAGAGAAGAGAGAGAGAGAGAGAGAGAGAGAGAGAGAGAGAGAAGCTGTAGAAGATTAACTTCAGTCTTCACCATACCCTCTCCAGTGTCTTGTGGCTCAGGTGTTTCCTCTAAGGTCCTGGTGAAGGATCAGCCATTTGGTCTGCCTTTTAGGATGTAGAATTTTATGGTACCATTGCTGTTTGGGTCTAGATTTGTTTCCCACCCCCTCTGTTGCCCTTCCCTCCCTCCCCAAACATCCTATTGTCTAATCCATGAGATTCTTGCTGGGTATGTAAGGCATCTTGGGTAGATTCAGGTTAGGTGTTGTAGGTGACTAAGACTATGTGGCGATGCTTTTTCTGTGATTGGGTAAGTTCACTGAGAATGATCTGTTCCAGGTTCAACCATTTTTCCTCAAATTTCATTGTGTCATTTTTTCTTACTGCTGTAATGAATTCCATTGTGTAGATATACCACATCTTAGTTATCCATTAATCTAGTCATGGACGTCTGCGTTGATTCCAGCTCTTAGCTATTACTAATTGAGCCACTACAAACGTGGTTGAGCAAATCTCTCTGGCCTGTGGTTTGAGGTTTTAGGGTCGATGCCCAGCAATGGAATAACTGGTTCTGCTGGTATCTCTATAGTAAGCTTTCTCAGGAGTCTCCATATTTCTTTCCAAAGTAGTTGTACCATCTCATATTCCCACTAACAGGGGATGAGTGTTCCTACTTTTCCAGCATTTATTTTCATTTGATTTTTTGATGTTTGCTATCCTTATTGGGGTAAGGTGGAATCTCGTAGTTGTTTTAATTTGCATTTCTCTGATGATTAGGGATGATGAACATTTTCTTAAGTGTGTGTTTTCCATTTGCATTTCTTCCTCTGTGAACTGCCTTTTTAGCTCTTTGCCCCATTTTGTGAGTGGGGTGTTTGACTTCTTACAGTTTAGATTTTTGACTTCTTTGTAGATTCTAGAGATTAGGCCTCTATCAGTTGGATAACCCACAAATATTTCCTCCCATTCTGTGGGTAATATATTGGCTTTGCTTATTGTATGCTTGTCTGTAAAGAAACTCTTCAGCTTCGTGTGATCCCATTGGTTGAGTGACTGTTTAAGATAGTGAGCTACTGGGGTTTTGTTCAGGAAGTCTTTTTCCATTCCTATATCATGGAAAGTACTTCCTAAATTTTCTTCCAGGAGTGTTCAAGTTTCTGGTCTTAAATTGAGATCTTTGATCCATTTGGACTTGAGCATACTGCATGGTGAAATGTGTGGGTCAAGTTTCATTTTCATGCATGTGGTTATCCAGTTTGTCCAGCACCATTTGTTGAAGATGCTATCTTTTTTCCAGCCTGTATTGTTCTGGCCATTATCGAATATCAAGTAGCTATAGTTGCTTGACCCATAGTCTGGGTCCTCAAGTCTATTCCATTGGTCTATACTCTTGTTTTTATGACAGTACCATGCTGTTTTTATTAGTATGGGTTCGTAATATAGCTTTAGATCAGGTATGGTGATGACTCCAGAGGTATTTCTTTTGCTGAGGATATGTTTGGATATGCAAGGCCTTCTGCGTTTCCATATGAAATTTGAGATCATTTTTTCTATCTCTGTGAAGAACACTGTAAGGATTTTAATTGGAATTGCATTAAATCTGTATATTGCCTTTGGTAGGATTGTCATCTTCACAATGTTAATTCTGCCTATCCAGGAGCATGGGAGGTCTTTCCATTTTCTCAAGTCCTCCTCAATTTCTGTTTTGAGTGTTTTTATGTTTTTGTTGTATATATCTTTTGCATCCTTTGCTAATGTTATTCCAAGGTATTTATTTTGTTCCTATTTAAAATGGGACTATGTCCGTTATTTCTTTCTCTGTATCTTTGTCCTTTGCATATAGGAAGGCCACTGATTTTTATGCATTGAATTTGTATCCTTCTACTTTGCTATAGGAGTTAATCACCTTCAGGAGTTTGGGATGGAGTCTCTCCGGTCTCTTACATACACAATCATGTCATCAGTGAATAGAGCTAACTTAACTTCTTCCTTTCCAAATTGTATCCCTTTTATTTCCTTCTCCTGTCTTATTGCTTGCGCTAGAACTTCCAGTACTATATTGAAAATCAGAGGTGAGAGTGGACAACCCTGTCTTGTTCCTGATCTTAATGGGAATTCCTCCAGTCTCTCTCCATTAAGTATTATTTGGGCCTTCGGAGCTTTGTATATTGCCTTTATTATATTAAGATATGAAGCAACCATGCCAATTCTCTCCAATGTTTTGATCATGAAGTGATTTTGTATCTTGTCAAGGGCCTTTTCTGCATCTATAGAAATGATCATGTGGTTTTTATGTTTAACCTTGTTTATGTGGTGTATTACATTGACAGATTTCCATATGTTGAACCACCCCTGTGTTCCTGGGATGAATCCCACTTGGTCAAGGTGGATAATGCTTTTGATGTTTTGTTGGATTTGGTTTGTGAAGATTTTGCTCAGGATCTTTGCATCTAAATTTGTCAGTGAGATAGGCCGGTAGTTTTCTTTTCTTGTGGCATCTGTGCCTGGTTTTGGAATTAGGGTGATACTAGCTTCATGAAAGGAGTTGGGTAGCTTTTGCAGTTCTCCAATTGCGTGGCACAGTTTGAGGAAGATTGGTTTGAGTTCTTCCATGAAGGTTTTATAGAATTCCACGGAGAAGTCATCTGGTCCTGAACACTTCTTTTTGGGGAGGTATTTTTTTTTATTACTTTTTCAATCTCCATGATTGTGATAGGTTCATTAAGGAGATTAATCTGCTCTGATTTTAGCTTTGTTAGATGGTATGCACCCAAGAATTTATCCATCTCCTCCACATTATCCAGTTTTTTGGAGTAGAGGTTTTTGAAATAAGTCCTGATGATTCTCCCAATTTCTCTTATGTCTGTTGTGATCTCTCCTTTTTCATTTTGAATTTTGTAAATTTGAAGCATCTCTTTTTTGCTTGATCAGATTGGCCAGGGGTTTGTCAATTTTGTTTATTTTTTCAAAGAACCAGCTCTTTCTTTTGTCCGTTGTCTTGATTGTTTTCTTAGTTTCCAATTCATTAATTTCTGCTCTGATTTTAATTATTTCTTTCCTTCTGGAGCTCTTTGCATTGGATTTTTCTTGCTTTTCCAGTGCCTTTTGGTAGATGGTTAGGTTATTGATTTGTGATCTTTCTGTCTTTTTTATGAAGGCATTGAGTAAATACCCGTAAAGCCTAAGTGATCTATGGTTTTGTTGAGCTCTCTTACTTCCCTGTTGAGTTAAGGTTTGGATGATCTGTTTGTTACTGATAATGGTGCATTGAAATCCCCAGCTTTGATGGTGTTGGTGGTTATTTCTGTTGTATTGTTAAGTAGGTTTTCTTTTATGAACTGTGGTGCCCCTGTGTTTGGCGCATACAGATCTATGATTGTAATGTTCTCTTAATGGTTCGTTCCCTTGATAAGTAAGAAGTGGTCTTCTTTGTCTTTTTTGATTATTTTTTCTTTGAAGTCTATTTTATCCAATATTATGCCTGCTTATTTCTTATTCCCATTTGCTTGGAATACTGTTTTCCACCCTTTCACCCTGAGGAGGTGTCTGTCTTTAGTGGTGAGGTGGGTTTCTTGAAGACAACAGATAGAGGGATCTAGTTTTTTGATCCATCCTGTTAGCTTGTTTCTCTTGATGGGTGAATTAAGGCCATTAATATTTAGGGTAATGACTGTGAGATTTGATTTGATCCCTGCCATATGGTGATGGTATATGTGGGCTGGTGTTTTCATGGACTTTGAAGTTTTTTGTGCCTACTCTGAGTTTGGTTATTGTGATCTGCTTCTTGTAGGCAATTGAGTTTGATTATTCGTTTCTTCTCTGTGGAGAATTTCCTGAAATACTCTCTGTAGGATTGGTTTTCTGTTCATGTAATTGTAAAGCTGAGTTTTGTCATGGAAAGTTTTTCTTTCACCCTCTATTATGAGGGATACTTTTGCTGGGTAGAGTATTTTGGGTTGGAAGCCATAGGTTCTTAGACTTTTCAGTATTTCTTTCCAGGCCCTTCTAGCTTTCACGGTTTCCATTGAGAAGTCTGGAGTAATTCTGATGGGGTTACCTTTAAAAGTGGTGCTCTGTTTTTCCCTAGCTTCTTTTAGGATTTTCTCTTTGGTGTCAATGTTCAGAGTCTTAATGGCAATATATCTTGGAGAGTTTCTCCTTTGTTCTAGTCTGTTTGGTGTCCTCTTAGCTTCTTGCATCTTCATGGGCCTTTCTTTTGAGAGAGTGGGGAAGTTTTCTTCAATTATTTTTTTCAATAATTTCTCCATGCCTTTGGTCTGAATTTCTTCTCCTTCTGGTATTCCAATGATCTGGATATTAGGACGTTTAAGTGTATCCCAGAATTCCCTCATGTTCTGTTCACAGGAACTTTTGAACTTACTGAAATTTTTGAGTTCTTGAACTGTTTCTTCCATCTTGTCTTCCAGATCAGAGTTTCTATCCTCCACATGGCTGACTCTATTCTTGAGAGCTTCTAGACAGTTTTGGACTTGTTCAATTATGTTTGTATTTTTCCTACGTTTCTATGTATAATTTCCATCCCTCTGTCAAGCTCCATTTTCACATTATTTTCTGATTTTCTTGATGATTCTTCAAATTCATCCTTGCATTTCTTTATGTCTTCATTTAGCATCACCGGCTGATTTTTTGTGGTCCTCTTTTTTTTGTTTTCTTGCTCTCCCTCATATCTCTTAACTGTCTTTGAACTCCTTCCATTTTCTTATCTATTAGGTCTAGTGTAGTGATGGCAGCATCCACAAAATTATTGGTCCTTTGTTACTTTCCTGCAAGTTCTACCAGTAGCTTGGTCAGGGTTGCATTGCTCATAGCTTTATTTTGGTGTTCTGATCCTAACGACTCTTTTATGTGTTGATTCGAGATGTTCATTGTGGGACTGTGTCCTCTAACTGGATTTTCTTGCATTTGATTTTCCATGTTATTTCTTTTGCGTTGTGGTCTGCCTATCACAGTGTATGGACATATAGGTGGGTGGATCAGCCTGGGCTCAAGCACAATGGGAATCTGAGGCATCCTGAGGCTATTGCTAAGCAGCCTGGGCTTTGGGTTTCACTTGACAAAGCTGCCTATGCTCCTGCCTGGCCGGGATGCCAAAGTTGCCTGAGCTCTCACATGGTAATGCACCATAGCTGCCTGCACTCACCCTAGGAGGGACACTGAGGCACCAAGCACTGACACAGCCCAAACTGTGGTGGGGAACAGTGGGACCCGGAAGCAGTCTGCTCTCCCCCACAACAGGGCAATGATGGACAGCCAGTGCAGCAGACAGGTAGGGGTTGCTACCTGAGCTGGTGCAAATGACAGACACAGTGTCTGAGCTCACATGGGGGGTGGTTGCTATGGGCCTAGGCTGCGTGAATGTGCAGTGGCCAGAGCAGTATGTGAGCGAGTGGGCAGAGCAGTCTATGCTTCCACAGGCAGGGATAGATTGGCACCACAGTGCCGTTTGGTGGGCAAATTGATCAAAGGAGCCTGAGCTTCAATGGGCCAGCAGGTGTGGCCTGGCTAAGGTCACTCGTGGGCAGGGGTAGCAGGGTGATTGCCCCTGTGCAGTGAGGCAAGTGGAACTATGTTGGTCTGGGACCCTTTTCCTATAGTAAGTGTGGGAGTTTCCTGAAGCTGGGACTGTGGGTCCTTTAGCTGCTTGGAGTGATGGGTGGGCTGCCCACCTGCAAGGGAATCAGTGATTCCCTGTTTTTCCCCACTGGCAATCTAATGGAGATTTCTCACCCCTAAAAGACCCAGTGAACCCCTAGTCTTGCCTTTCTTTCCTGGGGATCTGCAGAGCAGCTAGGCAGTCACCATCTTGGCTGGAAGTCTGGAAATGAGTATTTTAACATCATACAAGTTATCTCTGGTTTATTGGGATTCAAGACCAATGAATGAGAAATTCCACTGTAGAAGCATTTATCATATTTCAACTGCCATCATTTTAGCCCTATAGAATTTCCCAAAGCAAATCATAATATATCCAGAGACACAAAGAATAGAAAAAATTTCCACATCTTCATGTGAGCAGAACATTCATGAGAAATTCTCTGTTTACTATCTCATGATAAAACTTAAATCAGACCAATCTTGAGTTATAATCCTTGCTATCTTCTGGGTGCGTAATTGATTTGCTATGTTTTTTTTTTTTTTTTTGTACTTCTTGTATAGATTCTTAAATACAGATTATAGGAAGTCTAAAATCTTATTTATTTTTGTTGAATACAAATCCTATAAACAAATTTTAAAGAAATATGAAAACAATATCACTATACCATTTGTATTCCATCCTAGCTACAAAGGTTCTTGAAATGCAAAGTTTGAGAGTGAATTAATAGAATATTCATTCATTTAAAACGTAAGTGTAGGCTGGAGAAATTGTTTAGTGGTTGGGTGCTTCTGTGATACCTAAGGACCCAGGCTCACTTTCCCAATACCCCATAAAGTCAGACACTTAAAGTGGCACATGTTTCTTAAGTTTGTTTGCAGTGGCTAGTGGCAAACACCTTAACAGCTAAGCCATCAATCGCCCCAGCCCTGAAATAACTATATTCTTAATTTGAGTTTGAGCTCTGTCATTTTATGAGAATTATTGTTGAATGATCCAAGAAAGGTCTTTACACCTTAGCTTCCCTGTTACCACAGTAGAAATTACTTGTTCTTTGTAAGTCATTTGAATATTAAAAAAAATTATCCTTAACAAAACATCAAAAGATGATTCAGAGTGGCTTCAGGAGGCCATCTTCCCAGAATTTCACTCCTAAAACCTTAGTGTCCTGTGATTGATTTTTGAGTATGTTCACTAAGTGGTCACATGATTCTGGCCTAGTTTTCCTAGTCTATATCTTCAAGATGATGAAATGTTTACCAAAGGCTCAACATGTTCCTCAACCACAGTACATTTTTAACTTAATGAACTGTTCTGTTGGTATTTGTTTGTATTTTACAGTGTTGAAGTCATTTTTAATTTATAATATGTGTTGTCAATCTGTAACTATAATTATACTATTAATGTAAAAAAGAGAAGTTACTGTTATTCTTATGAAAATTTCTTTCTGAATTTCTCTCATAATCATGCTTTTCTTCTTACATAAGCATGTGTAGGGTTATGGATGATTAGGTACTAATATTAATACTCATGCTTATTGTGATTTTGGAGAGAAACATTTGTCAAAATAACATACCTTTAGGGAGAAAGAAATGTCCTCTGCACTGAGGTAGTGCTGAATGAAAGCTGTCAGATAAGGCCCCAACATCCCTGCACAAGGTAGAAGTCCAGGTAAAATCAAAGCATAACCGCAATCCAGGTATACCTCTTTCTGGATATTCTAAACTTTGATGAGGGGCTGGAGAAATAGCTTAGTGGATAAGGTGCTTGCCAGCGAAGCATAAGGGCCTATGCTTGACTCCCCAGAACCCACTTAGCCAGATGCACAGCACATGTCTGTGGAGTTCGTTTGTAATGGCTGAGGCCCTGGCGTGCCCATTCAGTGTGTCTCTCTCTCTCTGTCTCTCTCTCTCACCTCTCAAATACATACATATATATATGCATATATATATATATATATATATATATATATATATATATATGTATATATATATATATATATATATATATATATATATATATATATATAAACTTTGCTCACTAGGGGGATTTTGATCATCCTAAAAAAAGACACTAAAGGTTTTAATGCATTTCTTTATTTCTTTCTTTATTTATTTTTTGGTTTTTCATGGTAGGGTCTCACTCTAGCCCAGGCTGGCCTGGAATTCACTCTGTAGTCTCAGGTTAATGCATTTATTTTTAACATTGTATAAGTTTCTATCTTTTTTAATGTGGAAGCAAAATTTGAATATAGCATAGTATTTAAAATTAGAAGGAATTGTCTAAGTCAAAGTTTAGGTGTTACATCTTAATAGTTTTCACTGGAAAAATTATGACATGGAGATGAATTTATAGACATTTTAAGCAAAATAGGATGTAAATTTGGAGTAAAACTACTTATGTTTTCATCTACATACCACAAATTTCACCCAACCATATTACAGTAATCTGATGCCTCTGGTTCAGAATTCATCATATGATGTCCTTTTGAACCCTAGATAGTACTGTGACAGTTACAATTTAGAGTGAGTCTTAATCCATTCCATGAATGTTCTCAGGGAAGTCTGAATCAACTGAAATAAACATTTAGCAAAGTATCAAAGAAGCTTTGGAGCTTTTGCTTATTATGGAAATAGGACAAACCGTCAGGTACTTGCTAAGGGCAGACTACCTGTTAGGGACAATTAAAAGAATTCCACAATGGCACACAAACTTTTGCTCTACTAAATTAACACAAGGATTTTGTTGCCTGGCCTAAGAAATCCTGTCTAAAATCAAAATAAAAACTAATAATTAATACATTAAAAAGAGCCATGAATTGCTTCATCATGCAAACTATAGGCAAATATTTCATATAAATATTATTTCCCTTCTTGACTACCAGGCCTTAAATACTAAAGGAATGGATTCTTTTTTAAAGATATATTTATAAATTATTTTGACTCAATAACACATTAGTTTCTGCTCAGCTTACTTATACCATGCAATATTCTTGCTCAATGGATAGTTATCATCATAAAGTTTCTCTATTTTTCCTAAAAAATAGAAAAACCACACAGATTTGTTATGCATCAAATTCTCTGCTTTAACTAGTGCAATATTTGTGAACTTAATTTAGAGAAGGTATTCTCAGTAACATGCTCATAAAAATAAGTTGTGTCCTATGGATTTTTGTAATTATTATAAAACAGAATGATTATTTCTGCTTCTTCCAAGAAATGTTACATTACCTATGAGGATATGGGAATTACAAATATTCCTGTTGGCAATTGAAATTGTTTTTAATATTAAAAACATGTGCAAATCGTTATTATTCTCCAAACACTTGTGAAAAATATGCAAATGTCTTGGGTCTGAAAATATTAAGGTTGTCCATTTCCCGCCTATTTCCCACATGTCTACTTATTTTTTCCACGTATGGTTAATAATCTAAACCTTGGTTTGTTACCAAATTAAATTAAGATCAGACTTAATTCCCCTTTGTTTCATATTCAGAATCCTATTATGGTATTTTCAGATTTAAGGTCTTCATTTTCAAGGATGGAAAGTGAACATCATATGATCTATTTAAAATTAATCTTTCTAAGAAAGCACATTTTTGAAGAGTGGCACTTGATTGAATAAATGGATCCTGCATTTTTTTTTCATTTTGTCTCTTTTATGTATTCCCAATTCTGTATACAGGCATTTTTACTTTATGTATGTTGTTATGAATTGATCTAATCTATACCACATTCAAGTTTTGTTCTGGAACTTACGACCTTTTATTAAAAGAAAACTTATCATGTTTCATTCTTTTCTCCAAAGTTAAAACTTAATGCTAATTCTAACATGAAACCAATAAGGATTATTTTTTATTAATAGATGGGCTAGGACATAGTGATTGAGGCATGATTTATTAATTTATTCCACCTAATACCTAATGTTATAGGCAAATTTTTTTAGGAAACAATTATACCATTCCAAATTACTACTGTCCTGCATGCATGACAATGCAGTATGTGTAAATGGCTGATTGGATTAGCAGTCATGACTTCCTCCATCAGGACTTACTTCAAGGCATGGCTTGTATGTAGTTTTAGTCTGCAATAATACTTTTAATATTGAGTTTATGTAACACTGTATAAGAACTTTTACTCTCTATTTAATTCTTACAACTACAAGAAAAAGAAGAGTGTCATTACATTTGTATTTCTTCTTAGAAAAGACTCTGAAGCTCAGAGTGACTTCCCTTTGTTTAGGTAACTAGTACATGAGTAGTCATTAAATGAACTTAAATCGCAATCTTCTAAGGAAAACATTAGATAAATGAATAAATTTCACTGGAAAAGAAGTGAAAACAACTCTACGACCATAAAGGAAGGGATATATGACTTATAGGATAGAAAACAGAAAGAGATCTCTGCCCAAAACAAGAGTTCCTGCATTTCAGGTACTTGAACGTGTGTGTGTGTGTGTGTGTGTGTGTGTGTGTGTAATCTATCATTTATTAATCAACTGACTATCTATCTTCATTTATCCATAAATTGCTTATGTCTACATCACAAACCTTCAATGAAAGATGTTGAAGATTTCTTAGATCCATTTTCATTCACCATTTATCTACTCCTTTTTCTTATCATCTGTTTGAACTAGTAAAAAGTAACAAACAACAGAGGATTAAAGGAGGAAAGTGTTGTTATAGTAGTATTAGAAATTGAAAACAAGATAATCAGAATTTGAATAATTGAAATGAGTGAATGTTAATTTTGTAAATAGATGCATAAATTCCCTTCAGTATGAATCAAATTGGAAAATATGTGGTAAGTTTAATGGCTTAACCAGCTGTGAATCAAAGTGCATGCAATACACATGCAACTTATTCCTTATATTCTAAGCATATGCAAGGACTTAGTTCCCCGTCATCACTCATGGCACTTGCTCAGCTAATGTTTGGCAGGTTGTGGAAACAATGTTTCCACAGCCACCAAGTGGCTCATTTCATTTAAAAAGGGAACACTAGTTAGGTTCAAAAACACAAACACATATCATATCAAATCTAGTGTAAAAATACAAGCAGCACAGGATGAAATGGGAAGCTGCTAAATTGCCATAGAATTGCTTTTCCATTTTATTGCCCATGCGAACTAACTTGAATAACTCCAGATGTTTTAAGGTTGCTAATAGATTTGAGATTATCTTCCTCTCCATCACCATTTTCAAGTAGTTCCTCATTATCTAACACTGTTACTAAGTGCTATTTTGGCAAAAAGAAAAGACAAGCTTGTTAATTGAGTCACTCAAGGTCTTTCAAGACCCCATGTGTGGCCCCTGTTAGCATTTTTCTCTACTTGATCTTTTTAATGATTTTTATAACTAGACTTGACTTAAAGTGGCAGAATATGAAGCACCAGTTGCTAAAAGAACTTGTAAAATAATTTTTAGATATGAATTGGACTAGCATTTGACTCTCTTCTACTCTTTTACTTGTAGAGCTGGACACTTAATACAAGTTGTTTATTTACTTGTCAGTTCTCAAGCAAGGGGATACCAATGTAATTAGGCTCCAGTAACCTCAATTTAAAACACTATTCCTTTAAGTTGAATGGCCATGGGGCTTCAAATGGAATCATGCTGGCTATCTAACCTAAATACTCTTTAAACTGCAGTTATGGAGTTGTTTGATTTTCTAATTTTCTTGTTATATTTTTTTCTTAGAACTCTCTTTGCTTGATGATGAAATCAGCACAAGAAAAATCATTTTTAGAATTAATATGCTAAAATCATGTACTACATCTATTACTTATCAGTTGAAAAGAACCAAGAAGTTCACTTTCAGATGATATTGACAAAGAAATTCTACATTCCTCAGTAAAATCAAAATATTAAATTAAAACTGATAGTTTAGACAGAAATATCTGGGAATATAGATAATGTTATGCCCAGAAGCCATTAGTTGTTACAGGATAATCCCAGTGCCAGGATTGGGATCCCTCCCAATGAATATTTCCTCAGAGAGCCCCCTGAAGACCCCAAAGTATGCTGGCTAATGCCAAAACTCTTGGTTGCTCACAATAAGTAGATAGTAAAACTTATTGCTCAAAATACCATATGCTTTAGTTGCAAGACACTGAGGACTCAAGCTAGAGCTGAGCTGGAGGACTCTTTCCTCCTGATCAGCTGTTAGAGTGTTGAAAAATAGTATGCAACCAGCTGGGGGAGAAAAGTCATCAATAGTCTTAACCAGGCAGTGGACCCCGCAAGCAATATAACTGACCAGTCAGGTAAGATGTGCCCACTAGTGCTTTGGTGGTATGTCTATTATAGGCATAACCAATCCATGACTGGCACTGAAAAGCTAGTCAAAAGCATACAGCTGGGAGGGTACTTCTTCTTATATAGGTTGTCAGGTACAAAGACCCAAAGAGAGAAATTGAGATGCTACAGGACTTGCCTTGGCAAATCAGGAAAAGCTTGGAGCCAGCATCTGATTGTTTCATTCCTCGGCAACAGCTTGGGGCCTTCCTCCCAGTCTGACACATTGTGGTATGCTGGCCCCTCTTGAGTCATCCCCTTGATTCCAACCTCCCTTACCCACCTTACCTGATGGTATAGCTCATGCCAATAAGCTATAAAAACGTTCACTATGGGGGCAAGAAAGTATTGACCTTAGCTGCTCATTCTCCTCCTGTGTCTGAATTTTGGGGCCAGTGTTCTGGTAAGACCTCCGTACATCCATAATAGTCAGGCTGGGAAAGTAGGAAGGGAAATTTTCTTCTTTCTTGTTTTGCTACTCTTGTAAGTTATGGAGTGTTTACTAACCTTTTTATTTTATCTGTTAGCTTTTCTTCTAATGTGAAGGTGAAACACTTATACCCTCCTGCTCCACTTCCCATGTGAGTGTGCATTTGCTTCTTTTAGAGGAGGGAAAGAAAATTTCTTTCCTGTTACTTAGTTACTCTTTTCTCAAATCTGGACCTTTCAATCTCTTTCACATCTCTTTACTTCCATGCTCCATTCTTCACATGGGATCTCAGCCTTCCTTCCACAAGTGTGTGTAACCATTTCAGCCTTTCCCTGGATAATAAGTTCCCCAAATAAACCTTATAATTTCACCTTTTGGAATCTGCTTCCTCAATTCTTTGTTGGAATGGAAAGAATCTGAAAGTTAGGATTCACAGGTGGGGGGGGGGAGGGGAGGAGAAAAAGCTCCTTAACCCCTGAAATCCCATAACACTGGGAGAATAGGGAGGAAAACTCCTATGGTTATTTGACTAAATGGATATGTTTTCCTTCTAAATATTTATGTTTGTACCCATATATTAATTCTGGTTATACTTTTGGTTAGAGAAGTTTCTCTTTTTAGATAGCACTGAAGGTCAAAACTGGTCAAAATGTTGAGAAAAAGTGACAGTTCAGCATTAAATGAGGACTTCTCTGTCACACTCTTGTAGACCCAAGAACCATTGTGAAAGAGGTGGCAGAAGGAATGCAAGAGCCAAAGGATGGGTGAGGGGAGTGCTCTGAAATGTTGTTCTCCAGACACCAGGAATCACAAATGCACACCTGGCCTCACAGTGGCTGTATTTGCCTGCATTAGTGCTCCACAATAATGACCCATCTACATGTTGTCATGGATGATAGAGGAAGCAAAATAAATTAATACAATAAATAAATAACATTGAAAGAGAAGAAAAAGTTGAAAACAAGGAAAGCATCCATAGAGGGGAGTAAAGTAGGGGGAAAGTGGAAGGTGAAGAGGGGATTATGATCAAGGCACATTTTGCATACATATGAGAGAGAGGTTGTCGATAAAAACTTGAAAAAGAAAAAAGGAAAATTCGTATTCATTATTTTTATTTTTTATTATTGTGTATAATTTAGGTTGTAAATATATACATATATATTTAAAAGAAGTCAAAACATTTACTCCTAATTTAAATATACAAGATCAACATATTTTATCAAATATTAAAATTACTATTTATATACATTTTAAGGTTTGCTCATTCAAGTGGGTGTTTGGTATGGACAGATAAATTTTAGATAGTATATTTCCAGTCTATCAACGACTTTCTTCTTTCTGCTCTATTTATAAATAATATGTATCTTGAAGTTACTCAAGCAGGAAGCAAAGTGGATATCTAAATCAGTAAGAGGATATGTGATAAATTAATTATCCTGGCCCTATGGCTATCATATTCTGAGTATCTAATTATATATAAGTAGTCTCATTTAAAATTCATGACATCTTTCCAATGTGAGAAAATACCCTTGGAATATAATCCACATAAATTAAGTAAATATAGGAGTTTTCTTAAAGAACTCACACTTCAAATTGGTAAAATTTTACTTCTCATAGGATGATAGCAACCTTATGGAGAAAATTAATTTGCAATACTCAAAGGCTAGAATATACAGGGTTAAGAATGTATAAACAGAGCCAGGTGTGGTGGTGCATGTTTATGATGCCAGCACTAGCAAGGCAGAGGTAGGAGGATCACTGTGAGTTCAAGGCCACCCAAAGACTACATAGTGAATTCCAAGTCAGCCTGAGTTAGAGCAAGATCCTACCTCGGAAAAAAAAAAGAAAGAATATATAACTAGAGTGCAATGTATTTATATTTGAATCGGAGATACTTTTGAAAATAGAGTGGAAGTTAACATTAATTACAAAAGGAGTTATACAGCAAGTGGGACATTTAGGATCATGCCTATCTTAGACACAGAAAAGCCAAAAGAAAGGAGATATGCCATGATTTTAATTTAAACAGGAATAAACCTATTTCCACCCTTCCAAATTAACAATTAATTAACCAGCCTTTCCTTCAAACAAGAGTAACAGAATCAAGCAAGAGATATGAATACCATCATTATAAGCAATGAAGCCACAATGTAAACCAAGACATGCCTCTTTAAAGAACAGTTAGTGAAGCCTTTTTGGCCCTAGTCAATCATTCACGGGCTCAGTTTGGGAGAAATGAGTAGTAACAGAGTCTAACTATGGCAGTATAGCCTTCAGATAAAGGAGGTGACACTGGACAGAGAAGAGGGTGGCCATGTCATGCTGTGGGTGAAAACACATAGCAACTACAGAAAGAAAACTTTTTAAATACATTTATTTACTTGAGAGAGAGAGTAAGAGGCAGATAAGGAGAGAGAGAGAGAGAGAGAGAGAGAGAGAGAGAGAGAGAGAGAATAGGTGCACTAGGACCCCTAGCCATTGTAAATGAACTCCACATGCATGCACCACGATGTGCACCTGGCTTATGTGGGTACTGTGGAATTAAACCTGGGTCCTCAGTTTTCACAGGCAAGCACCTTAACTGCTAAGCCATCACTCCAACCCCTAGAAGGGAAACTTTTTGTAAAGGAAAAAGTAAGCACCATCAAGTTTAGGGAAAAAGTAATATGTCATGAGGACTAAAAGGTGACTCCTGTGAATTGGGGTTGTCCAGTGTGGAGCACAGAGCACACTGGAAATGACCAGAGTGAAGCCTATGCCAAATCACTTTGAGACTTTTACTGAGTATGAACAAGATTATCATGACTATAAAATATTACTGAGAGGTTGAAGTAACACAAGTGACTGGAAATGACACAAGTTGAAGAAAAAAAATGAACCTTCATTCTATATATATTTTACCTTGATCTCTAATTTTAGTAGCATACTACATGTTATGCAGATAATAAAAAATAAAATAAGCAATTTCCATACTCTTTCCTCTGTTTTCATATATTTCCTTTGTTTTTCATAAGAAGACAAAAAAATTTATTTAGGATATTGTGGTAGTTTGATTCAGGTGTCCCCCATAAACTTAGGTGTTCTGAATGCTAGGTTCCCAGATGATGGAGATTTGGGAATTAATGTCTCCCAAAGGGAGTGTATTGCTGGGGATGGGCCTATGGATGTTATAGCCAGTTTCCCCAAGCCAGTGTTTGGCACACTCTCCTGTTTCTATTGTCCATCTTATGTTGGCCAGGGCGTGATGTCTAGCCTCTGCTCATGCCACAGTTTCCCCTGCCATTGTGGAGCTTCCCCTTGAGACTATAAGCCAAAATTAACCTGTTTTTCCTACAAGCTTCTCTTGGTTGGGTGATTTCTACCAGCACTGCAAACCTGACTGCAACAGATATAAATTTAGTTAGACTATAAACATCAACTTTTGGGGAGATATTTGGTACAAGTTAAGTACTAGACAGCATTTACATTGGTTTTAAAAAAGTGAAATAAAGAAACAAAAATGGTTGCTTTGAAATCTGAGTATTAAGAAGAAAAACAAGTCTTATTTTTCCCATTGTGCAGGCAGATATCTAGTACTAGACAGCATTTACATTGGTTTTTAAAAAGTGAAATAAAGAAACAGAAATGGTTGCTTTGAAATATGAGTATTCTGAAGAAAAACAAGTCTTATTTTTCCCATTGTGTAGGCAGATATATAGGCTGGTCCCCATAGACTTCAAATTCTGGGACTTGTGTTTTCTGTCCTTTTCTCCTCTCGAGTATAAACAGACCCTCATTGCTCATAGAATATGGCATGTTAATGGAATGTCAATTCCTTAATTCTCCTATGAAACATGGCCACCCCATAGTTTTAAAAGATTCTCTTTATTGACTTGATGCAAGCCATTTTATTGTATTTATTTTTATTAGATTTTACATATTTTCCGTTAGCTCATGTAGTACCTTCCAACACTAGATGGCTAATTGTCTAGGGACTGGCTCTCTTCTGGATTCCAACCATGTCTATCTATGGTTCATTGATGTAAGTCATTTTGATGCATGAAGCTTTCATGTTGTCAAGACCAAAGTGAAATCCACACAAGAAAGACTCAAAAAGTAGAAATGCAAACCCTTTTGCAAGGAGATTTAAAGGAAGAATTCTAAAGAAGTAACCTGCTCTTCAAGGTTTATTTCCCCCCCTGAATTAATAAATTTGGCTGTAATGGACACCTGTTGTTAGTTTTGGAAACATGAAAAATTCATGGAAGTGAGTGCATACAGTTGCATAAGCTGTGAAGCAGGGTAAGGGCCCTGTCTGTACAGGCTCAGTAAGATCACTGCATGAAGAGAACCAATTCCAGAAGCTGATGCTGAGATATGGCACAATGAAACAGAGTAAGCACCACTATTTGGAGAGTAAATAAGGCCTTTCTATAGAGCTTTGAAGATGGAACATGGTTTTCAGTGGAAAACCAAAGATGTTTTGGCCATAACAGGACTGTGGAATGGCTACCATGGGAAGCTGGTGGCCCAGGATGGGATATTTGCCTGGACTGTTACCAGCAAAGATAGAAGGGTGAAATTGGAAATCCAGATGCTTTCATCACTGGTTATGGATGTAGAATTTAAACTTCAGATGATTGATGTTTGACTAATATTTATTGTTTTTTTCATTGATCCATTCTTTTTTTGTTATAATCTAAATGTTTATTCTCTGTAATTATTTGTTGGAAGTAATGTATGTTGTGCTAGGATATTACATGAATCCCAATTAAGTAACAGTCTTAAATTACAAATTAGACTTAAGACTTTTTTTAAAAATTTTTTTGTTTATTTATTTATTTGAGAGGGACTGAGAGAAGGAGGCAGAGAGAGAGAGAGAGAGAGAGAGAGAGAGAGAGAGAGAATGGGCGCGCCAGAGCTTCCAGCCTCTGCAAACGAACTCCAGATGCGTGTGCCCCCTTGTGCATCTGGCTAACGTGGGTCCTGGGGAACTGAGCCTCGAACCGGAGTCCTTAGGCTTCACAGGCAAGTGCTTAACCGCTAAGCCATCTCTCCAGCCCGACTTAAGACTTTTGAACAATGTTAAAGTTGGTAAAGCCTATGGAGACTTTTGAAGTTGGCCTGAGTGCAAATTAAATTGTCATATGATCATGAATCTGTGGGATCTAGGGATGGAATATGGTAGTTTAAATATATGGCCCCATAGACTCAGCTGCTTTTGATTAACAACTGAGCTTATAACTTGAGGCTCCAGCAGCCCAGCTGGAAGAGGTGTCATTACCATGGGGAAGTAGGGGGATATTAGAGTCCTGCCCTATTAAGTGTGTTCAGAGCAGTTTTCACTCTGGTACTTTATGGTGTTGGAAAGACTCCCTTGTGTAGTGTTATTGAGAGAAGATAAAGAGGTAGTATTGCCTAGTGGAAGGTGCTTAAGTCATTGAGAGCATCACTGTTTGAAGAAACTAATACAGTTCTATTTGGACATTAGTTCTTGTGTCAGCAAGTTGCTATGAAAAAGAACAAGGCTAGTCATTGAATCAATAATTTTCCATGTAATCTCTGCCTATCACATATATTCTTACCATCATGTCATCCATCATGGGGATAGGCACTCAGAGGACTGATATTAGAAGGGAGCTTGTGCTGATACTGTGCTTTTGAGTTTTGAGATCTATAAGTCAAATGAGGTTCTTTTCTTTATACAATATCTCACTTCATGTATTTTGTTATAGCAACAGAAAATGTACTAGTATTCCAACACTCTAAACTGGAAATATGATGCTCACAAATAAAATACCAAAAACACAAATAACATGAAATACAATGGTTTTCTCACTGATTCTTCTCTGTACTTTATATATATGATGGACACATGGATATATGCTACTTTTTCATGTGTGTTTGGTAAATGGTTTGAATGTAGGAACAATTTCTTTTGGAGCATATGTAATCACTCATTCAATAAAGATGAATGGCTGACTTTAAGCAAACAAATTACTGAATAGTATAAGGAATATAGTGATTTCTTATGTGAAGGAGGAAGAACATCAATTAGACTCATGTTAAAGATAGAAAAACAATTTTAGATACTTTCATATTAAGAGAATATTAATAAGGCTGAAGAGATGGCTTAGCAGTTAAGCCACTTGTCTGAGAAGCCTATGGACCTATTTTTTACTCTCCAGATCCCAATAGGCCACACATACAAGATTGTGCAAGTGCAGAAAATCATACATGCATGCAAGGTGTCATACACACATGGAGCTCGATTGTAACGGCTGGAGGCCCTGGTGCATCAATTCCCTTACTCTCTTCCTCTGTCTTTCTCCCTCCCCCCTCTCTCTTACTTTCCTTATCTAGTAAAAAATTACAAAAAAATAATAGTTTTAAATATGTTCAAATATAGCTCATTATATAAACAATATTGAATAAAATTGAGTGACAATAGTTTAAAAATATCATTAAACAGAGTATAGCTATAGTAATTTTCAATCATTTTTAATAAAATCACAACTACAAACTAATATAGCATCTGGAATCCTCTTACCATATGTATGTTCTTACCAGTATAAAATAAGGCATACCAGGAACCCTACTGAGGAGGGCTTTCAGCAAATTAGGAATAAGGATGAGGGAAAAGCTGGAAACAACACATAATGTATCCATATAAAGTATGTTCATAATAAAAAAAATACATATAAATAGAAAGTAGATTTCGAGTTGCTATGAAAATAAGATGCAAACTCAATACGTGTGTTAGTTGAAGGAGAGCATATTTGGGGAGAATGAAAGTCAAAGCTGATGTCCCAGGAATCGAGAACAAATCTGGGTATAGTAGTGTTTCAGGCAAGTTCACATTGCTGGCAGAAATCACCTGACCAAGTGCAGCATGTGGGAGAAAAAGGTTTATTTTGGCTTACAGACTCAAGGGGAAGCTCAATGACGGCAGGGAAAATGATGACATGAGCACAGGGTGGACATCACCCCCTTGCCAACATCAGGTGGACAACAGCAATAGGAGAGTGTGCCAAACACTGGCATGAAGAAACTGGCTATAACACCCATAAGTCCACTCCCAACAATACACTGCCTCCAAGAGGTATTAATTCCCATATCTCTATCAGCTGGGAACATAGCATTCAGAACATCCAAGTTTATGGGGTGTGCTCATGAATCAAACTACCACATTCTACCCTGGCCCTCATAAACTGATAACCTTACATGATATAAAATACACTGCATTCAGTCCAACTTTAAAACTCCCCATAGCTGGTATCAATCCTAAATATGTTCAAACATCCCCATAATCCAAGGTCTTTTAACTGAGCCATAATACCAAAAAACCAAAATCCCATAATGACACAGAATAAACATTCACACTACAAAGACAGAATTAGGCATAGCAAAGAAATATTTAACCAATACAAGATTTAAAACAACCATGGCAAACATCAAACTCTGTAGCTCCAAGTCCAACAACTCTAGTCAGTGACAAATCTCCAAGCCTGATAATTCTAACCAGCAACAAGTCTCCGGAGTTTCAATTCCTCCACTCCAGGCAGGCTACTCACAGTCCTGGAAAACTTCATCCAGGATCAGCAGCTCTCCTTGGCAGCCATCTCATGGTCCTGGCATCTCCACTGTGTCTCCACTGCAACCCACGGTTCATCCAGCAAACCTGCTTCACACTGCCCATGGCTGTTTTCTAAACACAAGACTGTGTTGCAAACTCAATGATACTCTCTTTCCTGCATTTCTTATACTCAACAATACCACATAGGGTGCCAATTTGTTAATCCATGTGGAGGGAATAAAGCTGACTTTGAAGAACAGGACACTTCTTCAGCACTCAGGCCCCTACAAAAGAGTCTATATTCTTCCTATTGCCTCAGCGCAGGTCAGGTGGCCTTTCTCTCTCTCTCTCTTCCTTCTTTCTTTCTTTCTTTCACCAGATCCTTGTGCTCATATCAGTCTATTTATATACAAAGCAATACTGCACAACTTCTCAGGACATGGGCATAACAGCAATACTCTCAAACAAACTGTTTCTAGCGTAGTCCAGGCAAAGTTCTTTCTCACCCTTGCAAGACAAACCTCACAGTCCATAGTTTTTATTGCATTCAGGTCTTGCAACTCTGACCAGGGCATCTCTTAGGCCAAGGTTTCCAACCCTTCCACATGCCTCTTGAAAATCAGCTCTAAAAGACTGAAGCCACACAGTCAGGTGTCTAGAATCAAATGACACCATTCCTCCGGACCAACTATACTGATATAGCCAGTTTCATATTTCTGGCAAAAATCACCCCACCAAAAGCAGCTGGTGGGGAACAAAAAGGTTTATTTTGGCTTGCAGACTCGAGGGGAGGCTCCACAATGGCAGGGAAAATGACAACACGAGCAGCGAGTGGGCATCATCCCTTTGCCAATATCAGGTAGACAACAGCAGTAGGAGAGTGTGCCAAACGCTGGCATGGGAAAACTGGCTATAACACCCATAAGCCAGCCCCAACAATACACTGCCTTCAAGAAGTGTTGATTCCCAAATCTCCATCAGTTGGGGACACCTGAATCAAAGCACCACAAGTAGTAGGGTATACTGGGGGCAGATATGTCAACCATGCAGTCAGCAACCCAGATCTAAAATTGTGTAGCATTAATTATGGGATATGAAATACAATAGTATATAGGACGATGTGATGCTTTGAACATTCTGCTGCCATACACATACCTATTAGCTTATAAATATTTACCTCCACATTCACATTGCCTGAATTTCTCTGTATATGTGTGTGCAGGGAGAGTCATGCACCTGGGTCTCTTATTGTTGCAATCTGTAGATTGCACTTCGGGCTGTATGTGGGCGTTTGAACATGGCGTTAACAAGCTTTGCCAGTAAGCACCTTGAACCACTGAGCCATCTCCTAAGCCCCTGTTTTTGAATGTATATAGATGAGTAATAATATTTTACCTCTTTAAAATTTATATGTTGAACAATTTAGTCTCAAAAGAAACATTGAAGATAGTATATTGATAACACTGTAGTATTTAAAAATGAATTGATCATCTCTAGCACCATTGTAGAAAAATATCTGTCTTAGAGAAGAGATAATATAAAACTAAGTTGTGGATTTGTGCATACTACTAATTCTGCTATCTTCTTTGTCCTTGACCTCTTGGTCCTTCCTACCAGGCAGCTATCTTGTGAATGACCACATGTGTACTATAATGGGGCCCTATGTGACACACTACTCACTAAACATCCAAATCAATGTCAGAGATTGACTTAAGCAATGCAGTTAATGATGAAGTAGAAAATAAGTGGTTAAGGGAATTCTAGAAAGAGGAACATGTTCTCCCTGATATCCTCTGAGAACAAAAGTTTAACAAGTTTAAACTTAACCTACCTTCAACTCTCAAGACTACTAGTGTGGGCACAACTCTGTCTCATATAACCCAGTGCAAATTTTAGAGTTTCTAAAATTTTCCTCATTCCAGACCCAGACACAACTGAACACACTCTACTCCTAATTTTTCTCCCTCATATAAACTCATTATCCTCCCTCTCCAGCAATGTCCTCAGGATCCCTTGCCCAGATTGCTGAGTTTATGAGCACATGGTATCTAAATTTTTGTTTTGTTTTGTTTTTCAGTCAGGGTCTCATTCTAGCCCAGGCTGACCAAGAACTCACTCTGAAGCCAGGCGTGGTGGTGCACACCTTTAATCCCAGCACTTGGGAGGCAAAGGTAGGAGGATCTCCATGAGTTCAAGGCCACCCTGAGACTGCATAGTGAATTCCAGGTCAGCCTGGGCTAGAGCAAGACCCTACTTTGAAAAGCAAAAAAACAAACAAACAACCAAACAAAAACTCTCTCCGTAGCCCTAGGTTGGCCTCAATCTCATGGAGATCTTCCTATCTCAGCCATACAAGTACAGGGATTTAAGGCATGAGTCACCATGCCCAGCTTCAACTTTTAATTTCTGAAATAGTAACATAAGTATGGCACTCAAGTTATTGGACCTTTTCAAGAATTTCTCATCATTACTTGATTAAATACAAACCCCATTAACATGGGAGAATGTATGACTTGCTTTCCTTTTAAATATCACATTTTCTTTCCCCATGTGTAAGGATGTCAACCATGTTATATTACCTTATTTGGAATTGACATATTTATTTCTTTACCTAAACTTAGAGTTCTTGAGAGAAGAAAGTATATGATAATAACTACACTATAGCTAGTTCTAAGTTCAAAGTTACACACACACAGTGAACTAAAAAGTAATCCATGCATTCATGTTTATTATTTCCAATGTCCCATCTACTCTTCCTTATCTATTTTATGGTAGCTACTTGATTTCAGGTTTGTCTGAATTACATTAATGTAATATAATTCATACAAGATTCATGTAGTACCTTTATTAAAAATATAAAATGAATAGTTAATATTTTACATTTGAAATTTTATTTTATACATCTTATGTAATATTTGTCATATAAGCTCAACAGTCCAGACTTTATACTCTTTAAGTTTATTTTTTATGTTTTATTTATTTATTTGAGAGAAGAGAAAGAGAGAGAGAGAGAGAATAAATTGATGCACCTGGGTATCCAACCACTGTAAACACACTCCAGATGCATGCACTACCTTTTGCAGCTGACTTTACCTGGGTGCTGGAAAATTGAACCTGGGTCCTTTGGCTTTGAAAGCAGGCAAGCACCTTAACTTCCTACCTGTCTCTCAGGCCCAGGTTTATTTTTTTATATACTTAGCTCAGCAAGCAGGAGAGATAGTATATGTGTTACACAGCTTCAGCCTTGATGATTAGAATTGGACCATTTATGTGAGTACTGTTTAATATGTATTTGGCACATGGATAAATTGAATTCTAATTAGAACTGAGAAATACCTTTGGCCTTATATACCAGATTCTCTATGTGTTTGCAGTGTATGGCTTCATGGCTAACATGTGCAGGAAGCTCTAGACCCAGGGTCAGAATAGGCCCCTGCAGCAGAGTGTTGCAGATTTATCTCATCTTATTTGCTGGTGTCCCATTTCATTTCTTTCATATCATTTTCTTCCAATTTCCCCAAATTGCATCAGTATAGTAGAATAGTATACCAAAATTTAAAATGGACATTTTTCATTGTTTTAATGATAACTAATTCCCATAGGAAAAAAAAAGTTATTGCATATAGGAACTTTATCTAGCCTCTAGTTTTTAATGCATATGAAGAATTTTATATTCAAACTGTCTTTAAATTAGTCACTGTACAATTTTATGACACATAATTTTGAGTATTGTATTAAACTACATGTGTTATTTCAGTATTTTGATTCTTCTACTAATCTTTTAACTCTATTAAACACAATTTGTTTTTCTGCTATAAAATGTTCTGTAGATAACTGAATGGCTTATTATGACTCTATTAGCTTTATATGATTACAGACATTACCTTTTATATGTGTGTCATTATTATATTGCTTCAGATAATAACCCTTGGTATCTACTTTGAAAAATCTTGAAGATATGAGATTTTAAATAGCTAAGTTGTATAGTGATAATTTCCACAATAGCATTTTCTCCTAAGTTTACTTGTTTATTTTTATGATATTTTTGAAAGAAAGCAAGCATTTTCTGAAACAAATAAAATTCTATCTTTCAGATGACTGTACTGCGGAAGAATTTTGGGTAATTAACACACGGAGTTAACCCCCCCCCAAAAAAGTACAAAACATAATTTCTCTAATTCTCACTTTTTTCCTCATCTTGATAATTGCTTCACACAATTGATTTTTATTTTACTTATTGTTCTTAACTCAGTAACACTTATAACAAAACATGACTGGGAAACATCTCCAGAAAATAGGAAAATAAAAAAGCTAAATCAAAAGCTAACTTTAAGTTATATAAAAACATGTTTTATCCCACAAGCCCCTGAATTTAGCAATACTCACAAACTGAGTAGAATGTATGTTTATTAAAGAGTCTATCTAAATATGATGACCATTACTACATGAGTTTTAAAATATATGAGTAGCAGGGATGATTGGTATGTTGGTAATAACAATTAAACTCCATCCTTGAAAGATTTGCTTTAGGTTAAATTTTTGTAGGGAATAAATGTTCCTAGACAGAAAATGAGTCTTACATTTCACTGTCTAATTCAGGGATTTAGCAAATAGGACACCAAAAAACATCACTCTTCAATTCAAAGTTCTAAGCAGAGCCAGATGCATGTAGAAGATGACTGCTCTCGGCTTCCTATAGTTTCTGTCTTTTTATGGTGGCAAAATCGTCATGTATTCATCTATAACAAATTCAAGGATTTTGTTTGGCTGATTTAAAAGCATTTTCTTTTAAACTCCTATAAAAATAGAGACTATAAATTGGTTAGTGTGGATTGCCCATGGCAGCACATTTTTTAAATGAAAATTTTCATTGTCAATGGATTTTATGCAGAGCCTTCAGAGGTTGCTGAAATCGCCAGCAGTCAATTTAACCATGCTAATCTTTGTACCTGAGGCCCTAATTCTTAGAACAGCTTTTGGCATGTTTTCATAGAAAACTCATAATAATTATATGGAGTGGCTGTGGATTCTAGTTGTCTGTATTATAATCACCTCATTTTATGTTTTGGAAAATGGAAAGAATTGTTACTTTCCCCCCAATTACACACCAAGTGCCCACACACAAATGCCTATAATCTTTTGGAAGAATGTTCTGAACATCCATCTGAAGTGAATAAATATTTCTCTGTAAAGGTAATATTAAAATGGTCTTGTATATAAACTAAAACTGAGTAGAGGTATAAGCATGTGCTCTATTGGACCATTTTATACAATTGTTTACACTTGCACAAGACAGATATACTTACCATAGCACCAATCCAGAACAAGTATGGTCTAAAACTTATTCTACTCCAGGAAAGTAAGCATCTTTAACAAAGTATGTGCTGCATATTGTAGGATGCAGTTGAATTTTTATCTTGTTTTTGGAGTGTTCTCTTCCATAAACCATAGTTCTACTGTGAAAATGTATTGTCTTGAAAAGAAAATGTAGTTCAATGGTCATGTATTCTAACCACACAGACTACACCTGGGCTAAAGAGATGGCTTAGTGGTTAAGACACTTTCCTGTAAAGCCTAAGGACCCAGGTTTGATTCCAGAATACACATGTAAGCCAGATGCACAAGGTTATGTATGTATCTGGGGTCCATTTGCAGTGGCTGGAGGCCCGGGAGTGCCCATTCTTCTTTCTCTCTCTATCTGTGTCTTCCTCTCTCTTTTTCTTCCTCTCTCTCTCTCTCTCTCTCTCTCTCTTACATATATAAATAAATAATAAAATTTAAAAAAAAATTTAAAATTTAAAAAAATTCTATTCGGGCCTTTAATCCCAGCACTTGGGAGGCAGAGATAGGAGGACCGCAGTGAGTTCGATGCCAACTTCAGACTACATAGCGAATTCCAGGTAAGCCTGGACTAGAGTGAGACCCTACCTTTGAAAAACCAAAAAACCAAAAATAAAATAAAAAACTAAAAGTCTAACCCTGAGCTATGTTTTGTTCATTTTGGGTCTTTTTCAGTGATGAGGTGTTGGGAGCCTCTGTGTCTCCGGATATCTGATTTGGTAGGAGTTGATTTTTCTCTGTGTCATCTCCTTCACCCTTGTGCTGGTACCATGTTCACCAATAAAACAGCACCCTTGCTTGTTTCTTCAATTATTCTTAGTTTCAGCTGGGGCTCTTTTGAGGTATGATGGGGTGATTCTCTTCTTCGGATCTGCGTCTATCTGAAAAAGAGAAGCAGATTCTCCAATGGAGCATAAAGTTAGCACCAGATAAATGCGATAGCCCTTATTTTTTTTTTTTATAGAGAATTTAATAGGTGTAGGCCATCTTGTAGCCCACTATTGGTGGTAGTTTGATAATGGAGAGCTGGCTTATGTTTGGACATGGCTCAGGGAAATTTTGCAGAAAAGAGTGCGGAAAGAATGCCAGAGCCACACATTGGGTCATGATATGCAGACACATTTCCTCCTACCCATAACTGTGAGCTAACTCCAAAATGCATGACCCATATACCTCAACAAGGAGGAGCCAGGGGTAGGGGGCAGGACATTGAGGAGGCTAACAATGGTACCAACTTGACTGTATTCACTGAGTATGAAATTAATTAATAAAATAAAAAAGAAAAACATCTAAACCTAAGTTGCTCTGGATTAAGGTTTTCTCAGTCTTTGGAGTCGCTATTTAAGAGTTAAAGTTTTTCTAACCTACCGGATTACATTTTATTCGACCAATGCTCATGTTTTGATATCTTTTTCTTTTTCCTTAGATCCTTTTTTTTATTTTGAGATCTAGATATAGATAGACTAGGCTAACCTTGGATTTTCAGCAATCCTCTTGCCTCAGCCTCCAACTTCTTTGTTTCTATTTAATCTCCTATTCATTATTAATTTATTTTTAACAGCATTTATTCATTGTGCAAAATAGTGGGTTCATTGTGTCAGTCTTACATCCTTATGCATGTATATCATGTACAACAATCTTATTCACTCTTTATTATCCTCGTCTGGTCTTCTTTTTCATTGAAAATTTTTATGTATGAAGATATTGCATTTTGATCATAATTCCCTCCCAATACATTCTATTCAGTCTCACCTCACTGATTTCACTTCATTAAACTTCTTTCCAAAAAAAGACCTGCTTCTATGTCGATAACATTATTTAATATTTATTTATTTATTTCTCTTCCATCATTCACATTTAAGTGTTTGTAAATCTTCTTGTGGAGGTCTTATGAAGATACTGAAAGCCACAATGGGGTCATAATGTACCACTTCATGTTTGGAAGTGATCAGGTACTTTATGACCTCATTTTGTGCTTCCCCATACTCTGGATGTTACTTTCTTGCTACCTGTTCTTTTGCAATATATCCTGAGCCTTGAAGTAGATGTTGCAGATGTCTGAATTAGCACTGAGCATTCAACTTTTATTAATTCTTAGAAATTTTCATTGAAAGTGTGATTAGATTTGCAATAGTCTATGTGGATAAATATAATATATTAACAATTTAGAGGGCAATTTTATGGGCTTAGCATAAACATTTAGTCAGTCCACTGTAGTGCCCCCCCCCCTGCAGGGTCTACAACCTTCACAGTTACAGATTTGGGGTAGGTTTTTAGTACTAGGCATTTATTCTTTCCCACAGAGGGAATCTCAAGTCCAGCCAGAAATCAGTTTTTTACCCCCATACCAGTAGTGCTACTGTTGCACTGGTGGGCACATTTTGGCTGATTAGTCAATTATGCAGGACACAGAGTTTTTCAGCAGTTGAGTAAGCCTGTTGATGAATTTGCCCATTCAGCTGCCTATGTGGCATTTTCTCAGATCATTTCTGCTAGCCAGAGGGCAGTCTCACATTTTTATTTTACATCCATTTAATATTTGGGATTAAAAGCATGCACCTTCATGCCCAGCTCCAGCCCCTCATTCTTATAATGAGAAAATTGAATTTGTTCTAGTATAAATACATATTTCTATGTTCTAAATATGCTTATTTTCGAGAAGGCAGAAAATGCATTTTTATTTAATTCTTTAGTTCCATAAAGTTATACAGTATCTATTTTGACCTACTTAAAACATGATGAATTACAAGAAAAAATCCATATTTGCTTAAACAGATGAGGATAGAATATATCTTTATTTGTTTTCTTTTATTAAATGAACAGTTATATTATATCTGAGATTTTTCTTTTATTTGTAAAACATTTTGGATTGTTAATCATTATTTCAATTTTGCACTCATGTCTTAAAATAGTTAATCATTATTTGATTTTGCCTTTTGTTTTGTTAAGAATTTATATTGAATCAGACTTGGAGATATGGGACAAATACATTGACTTTTAAGGGATCTGGATAATTTTAGTTAATCTAGTAATATAACAAAACTTTCCTTAGCAGGTAATGTTTACAAAGTACTATGTCCAGTTTTAAAAAATTTATAATAGCTAGCCATAGGAATTTTACAAGAGAAAAACCTATGCAAAATAAGACCATATAATTTCCCTCAAATCGCTCATGCCCAAGATAGTGTATAGTGAGAATTATATGAGAAGATTGAGACACACAGCAAACATGGCAATGAATTGATGAACACAGGAAAGATTCCCAGGCTGTTTCAGTGACACATGTCTGTTGCCAAGCTACTCAGGTGAATCACTTAAGCCAAAGGGTTTTGGCCAGTCCTTGCAACACATCAAAGCTCATCACAATAAAACAAACAAACAAATTCATGAAAACCCATCTGCAAGCGATGAAAACATGAAATAAGAAGCTGGGCATGATGGTGCATGCCTTTAATCCTAGTACTTGGTAGTCAGAGGCAGGAGGATCACTGTGAGTTTGAGGCCATGTGAGACTTTATGACTTCATAGTGAATTCCAGGTCAGCCTGGGCTAGAGTGAGACTATGCCTCAAATAAATAAATAAATAAATAAATAAATAAATAAATAAGAAAGAAATAAATAAAGAAAAAGAAAAAAAGGAAGAATGAATAAATGAATGAAAGAAAACAAAAAAATGTCAAATGAAAAAAGTTTGTGACCTTGATTATGTTAAGTCCCTAAAGGTCTTTGAGTAAATCTGATATACAGCTCACATTGCACATTACTGAAATAAACATAATATAATATATATATATTATATATAAATAAATATATATAATATATAAACATAATATAATATATATTATATATAAGTAAATATATATATAATGTATATATATTATAGAAAGAAATAATATTTGCAAAGTACAAATAGAGGGAAATAAATCCAATGAACTTCAAAGGAGAGGATATAGAGAAATAGCAAAGTATTCTAAGAAAAGGCTTTCAAATTCATTTTGCAGGTCAAAACAGGAAAGTAAAAATATTCAAAGTGCATAGCTTGTAAAATACCATTTAATCTAGCCTTTTGGATCTAAAGTTACTCATTTTCATATAGCGCGCAGCCCAGAGACTTATTGTGACTTGTGTGTACAATATTCGAGTAACACAGAATGTGAGTATTTTTGATGAATAGTAATTCTTTGAAAGGGTACATCTTAGAAGCGTCTTAATTGGATTTTGGAGTTTTAGTTTGACACATCAGTGAATGGGCTAGCTGCATTGACCGTTTATTATATCTCCAGCTGGATGTTCTTAAGAGTTCTCCTTTACTAAAAGGCTTTCAATAGCTGTGCATTCATCTAACCCTCTTCGTGAGAGAGGGCAATGATCTCCCATTGGAGAGCCTCTTAAAGATGCCCCTTTTCAACCAAGAGTCATTTAATGATTAGCCCACATATTCTCCATTTTTGTAGAATATTTTCCTTTACTTCTTGTGAAGGAAAATATTCAATTTAATATGATACAATTTTGATGCAAAAAAGGACACAATACAAAAATGTGATACATCAAAGGTGGTCCTAAAACCTACCATAGAAATGACCTTGATATTTAAGGATAGTGAAACATTTCTGTTAAAATCAAACCATTTGCTCAAGAACTTTATTTTTTTTATATATATAACATAAATACTGGTACTTTAATCTTGTTTCACTTTTTACTGTTTACTCAGCAAATTGGTTTAGGGTGAATAGCCTTATCATAACTATAAAATAGCAATAAATTAGTAGTGCATGTCAAAAAATATTTGAGTACTTTATTTATTAAATTACACTTCTTTAAATTAATTGGTTATAACTGCCCTTGATATTATATGTGTTTATATTTTTTGTCCATATAACATGCAACATGACAAACTTTCAGAATTACTTTTGCAATAATTGGTGCACTTGTTTTAGAATGTAATTTTAATTTTTAATTCTACTGTTAGGTTTGTATAAGACAATATCCTTAAGTGCTGAAAACCATGAAAAGTGATTTAATTTACAGTATAATTAATTGCAGAAGATATGACAGTTTGACTATCATAGTTAAAGATTAGACACTTCAACTTATGACAACTAAAATTCTAAAAGTCTTTTTTTGAATTTCTCTGTCAGTTACAGGCAATTATTAGTATTAAACCTTTTAAAATGTTATATAAGTTGATCAGTTAATTGATTTTTAGGATCTTTGCTTTCACATATATCCTTACTCTTTCAAAGATTACCCTCACCTTGTATAAATTTCAGCAGCACATAAAAAGCCAATATGTTGCTCACTTTAAAGACAATTTTTTTTTTTTTTTTTGCATAGCAGTGTTAAGGCATCGTTGATCCAGAATCCAACCCACATGGTATCACTTTGAATCCAATTTAGACAAGTTTGACTAATCTCACCCTGCCTCAAAAAACTATAAATATTAAGCTGTGACTAAAAGCTCTTTGTGATTCCTGTCTCCTCTTGGGCTCCTGGCTTCCTTCACTTAATTTGCAACAGCTTCTACATCTGGCAGGTGACTTGGTCTCTGAGCCGCCAAACAGTACCCAATTCTTCCAACTACATGTGGTATTTTTGTCAGTAATAGTCCTAGCTTATATTTGCCTTTAGATACCCCTACAAAATCTTACCAAGTCTTTAAAAAATATCAAACATGTTCACAATCCCCTAATTATGTTTTTCTTATACAAATTTGATTCTCTTCATTTCTCAGCTAATGAATGTCAACAGAGTTGAATGTCAGTTGCAGTGTTCAGAAGAACAAAGGCAAGAGGGCCACTTTTGCCCCCTAGGTAGAATATGGAGTCATTTTATCTCGGTGGTGCATATGGCAGAAATAAGTAACTGGATATCAGAGAGAGTGCAAATGAGCTGCAAAAATCCCAAAGCCGTTCCTCTCATGTTTTCTGGTAGAATGCATTCTCCTTCAAGCTAGACTATTGGCAAAAGCATTTTGTAACTATGAGGTCATTGCAATGAACTTCCTGTCTTTCTTTCTTGAAAGTAGCACTAGTGCAGTGTTCATGCAGTGGATACCTGCATATTTTATGATCACAATCCCACAGCTATAAGAATGGTGTCCAGTTATTCATTCATTTGTCTCTTTTCTACAAATTTTAAAGTATATGCTCTGCCAGTGTTGATGGATGTTGATGTGTAATGAACTTACAACATTAAGCCTGAAAATTCACATTTGTATAATATTTTTGTGTTTGTGTCAATTCAATTATTTATCTCTTTCTAAATTATGTAGCCATAATCCAAACACATACTTTTTTAAAAAATTGTCATGAAATCCTGAAATTTCAACATGATAATTCAAACCTCTCAAGTAATGTCAAGCAATATATGAATGAATTCATTCTTATAGTTGCTCATTCTGATAGACATAAGCTTTGTTATCGATTTAAGGAACTGTTTCCTTTTCTAATGAATGGCATATTAATATTGCTACTCTTCCTGGTAATTCTATTAAAACTTTTAACAACATGCAGGTTTTGCTCAATGGCAAGAGTATTAATTAAATAGTAAAACTTTTAATCTTCTTGATATTCTTTGTGACATGACTATATTTTTGGAGACAGCCTCTCTTGATCTATTTGCAGCAAGGTGTCTAGATCAGTAGCCCTCGAGGAGCACCCACATTTTTTTCAGATCATCAAAGACCAGGCAGCAGTGTGGAGAATGCAGACCTCCTGAAGGACCAAGGCCAGCTCAGCAGAGGGCAACTGATTGTCACAGATCAGAAGAACTGCATTTGACCCTGCCTAGAAAATAAAATAAAAGGAAAGAGAAAATCAAGTAAATGGATATACCACTACCATACTGCAAATTGCTATTGATGAATGGATGCATCCACCAAGTGTAGTGTGTGTGTGTGTGTGTGTGTGTGTGTGTTATGTGTGTTTTTATGTGTGAGCAATTTTTGCCATATGCTAAAAAGACCATTAAATATACAATATTTTCCTTCAAAAGGTATGCATTTTTTGTGACTGCCACAAGGTTTCATTTATGTCACAAAATTGACTAGAAGTCTTGATGGAATAAAAAATGGGGGCAAGCACAGATGTTTGCAGTTTTCAATTTTCAGACTTGAATATCTGCAACTGTTTCACTAGCACATATATGATTTCAGTTGATGATTATTTTTATATATGTCCTCAATCAGTATAGCTTATAATTAGAAAATGGCTTGTGATTTTTTTTTTCCCTGTGACCTGTTTTGGGTTAGTGTGGATAGATAAGCTTTGTATTTCTCCTGCTGATCTTCACATCAGAAAAAAACTCCTATAATTTTCTTTACATTTTCATTCTCCTATCTCATTAGTCCTTTGCTGTCAGCCTTAGTTAATATCATTGCTTTGGGGGAATTGTCCTAATTATCTAATATACAGAACATATTGAACAGGTTAACATTTCAGGTGCACAGTTGTAATAGACACTAGTGTGTATGTAGCCTTTTTTAATTGCACTAAGAATGTTGAAACCATTCTTTATATTATTTTTGTGTACCTTTTTTTAGAGACTTTCGAAAGCTTAGATACAAATACTTTACATTCTGACATCTTAAACACAAAATAAACATATTAGAAGAAATATATAAGACCTAGAAACTAAAGGGAAAATGCAAACACTGAATTTTTTCTTTGAGAACATTACAGAACTATTCAATATTAATTAATTTACAAAAATGATTACTTCTTAACATAAATTGATTTGGTGAATTCAAGCTATTAAATGAAATATAGTAACTTACTCTTGCATATTCGAGTTGATGATTTATTTCAGCGACTTTTGTTATTTGAATTCTCTGGAAACAATTGATTTGAATGAGGCAAGCCAACAGATATTTAATAACCCTACTTGTAAGTTGAGAATAGGAAATCCAAATGTCTAGTCAAGGATAAAATTAATTTTTAATATATATTTTATTAAAATGATTTGTATTATAGAAAGGAAAAACCCATATAAAGTAGGTAACCTCCAATATATTTTATTTAATTTTAAATGGTGACCTTATGAACTACAAATAGTTTTAGCACTAAATTTTCAGCATTGTGAAATAGCATGCAAGAACAGTGAGAAGGAAACTTGAGACTTTGAGAACAGAGAAATACAACCAGGGAGCATGTGTTTGACAAAAATCCATAGGAACGGGGGTTTCACATTACTCTCAATTCCATTATAGTCAATTCAACATACCTTTGTGCAACATTATACTGTGGGATATATAGAGGTGGCTGTCACCATCAACGTTCATGGAATTTACCTCTTGAAGATAATATGAGAAGGGAGAGGCACCAGGAAGTAACAGCTCATCACTGCTCTGTTCATTGGGACTAAGGGCAGGCAGGAATTTTTACTGTGTCATCTACAGCACTAATATAGGTCTTGTATGCATAGGGCGAAACAGAATGACACAAGAGTGTATGGGGTGGGTGGATGTTTCCCTGGAGCCCCAAATTCTAGCCTTTTTGGGTAAGGACAGTAAAGTCATTGTTTAAAGGAGCCATGTCCAAAGAAAATAGCCTGCTCATTGAACAATGAGTATCTGGTTTCTGGCCTAGAGTCATGTCTTCCCTACAACCCACATTTGCCTTTTTTGCAAGGTACTTAGGGCCTTGCATCTTACATTTCTTATTTCTAAACTTGAAAATATAAAATATTTCTGTTATTTAACATTGTTTGGCTTGTGAAATAGGCAGATTCTTTTGGTTTTACCTGAAAAATTAAGTTTTAAATTCAAGGTCATTTTCAAGATAATTTTTAAATACTTGATGAGATTGTGTTTGGAAGAAGGTTGAGATATCATTGAATATAGATGCAAGATGAAAATGAGAAAGGAGTCTTTGAATGAAGAGAGGTAAAAATTGAAACCTGAGGCTATGAGAAACTGAGAGAAAGTCAACTCATGTCTTATCTTTAGGGTTGAAAGGCTTCTTCCCAACACTGTTTGCTAAGAGCTCAGCACTAAACCCTTTTCTTAATGAACATTCTTCTAAGGAACAGAGCTGTCTTATGATCAGGGGTCTTCCCTATGTACAGGTTGTAGAAGAAGTATGAGTGCAATGGCTTGGCTTTCTTGTTTCATGGGGTAGCCCTGAAGGTACATCTATTTCCAGCAGTGTCTGGATGAGTGAAATTTCATTCTTTCTCTATGACAAGTTCTTCTTTCACCCTTCACACGTACTAATTCTTAGAAAATTTCAAATTCACTTTTTTTCAAGAATATCATTATTTTAGAATCTGTTTTCCATAGACATCATCTTCCGCCTTAGGCCAAAGGGCTAGGAGAGTTTATATGGGAGGTGGTAGCATTGTAAAATGTATCTTTGTATAAGTGCAAAGTTGGGATTGATTGCAATGATTTGTTCATAGTAACATATAACAACATATTTTATAAAATTCCATGAAGATACATTTTTAAATTTATATAAAAGCTCATAACTTTTTAAGGTTGTAATGAATTTAATAGAAACATAGTTGGTATGTTCAATTGTAAATTTTGAATACTAGCTCTAATTTTTGGTTCAAAAAGAATCCTTGAGCGAATAGTTATTTAGAACCCAATATTGATTGAAATAATGACTAAATTAAAAGGTATAATTAACTAACCCAACCCCAGGGAGAAAACAATATCTATATGGTAAATAGTTATTCACAATTATCAGTTCCAATTATAACTTGGTAATGATTACCACAAAGATTAGTAAAACTTAAATGGTATAATGAAGCAACAGTGACTTATAAGTGAGAAATTTTATTAATAATTTTTTTGAAATTTGAAACATAATACAAATATTTTTTATTGGCAAAAGTAATGTTGGATTGTTGATGTTAAGACCTGTACTATAGAGATATATGTTATTATTTATAAGAAGCAGATATCACTGGATAGTAATATATAAATAAATAGCATTTTCTGAATAAGTCACATTGTTACAAATAAAATATATTATCCTCAGATTGAACAATCTTTTGTCTAAGAAGATAGACACATAGGAGAGCTTACTATATTTACTATGAATGAAAGGTAAACACTTGTTAATTTGGCTATGAATTTGCTTAAAGGATCTAACAAAGACATTGTTGAATTTGAATGTGTACCCAAAATATACTTGTTCAACTTAGAGCTAGTCACAGATCATTGATGTTTCTAAGACAAAACCCTGAACCAAAATTAGCTTATGGTAGTGAAGAGTTTACAGTTTCAATGGGAAGTTCCATCATGGCAGAAAGCATGGTAGAGCCCAGGGTAGACATCATATCATTTGGATAGTAGTAGTCTAAGTACTGGGTTTGGAGCTGAGCTAGTAAACCCTAAGGTTCATCCCTAGTGACTAGACTCCTTCAGCAATGTTCCACCTTATAAATTTTCACCAGCTGGGTTTTAGTATGAGTCTTAATCATAAACACATGAAGGTAGGGGACATTTCACATCCAAACTATCACAGATAATATTCTTTAATGATATGTTGAGTGCTTATTGCAAGTTCAATAATGAAAAAGAACTATTATCCCATGAACTTCCAATAGTGAATAATAACTTGGAGACACGGGTAACTTGCGATAAAGTAAAGCCTAACAAGGTGTGTAAGGCAGCTGAATAAAATTTTGGAAGACTTGTTTAAGATATATCCTGAACAAAGGATAGATGTGTAGTTTGACAAAAGTTACTGGGTAAACAACATGTGTGTGTGAGAGAGAGAGAGAAGGAGAGAGAGAGATTGTTCATGGAAGGCACGAGATGTTCCAGATGAAAGTAGCATGAAGGGCAGGGTTGGGAAATGGTTCTGTGTTTTGATGACTGGGAAGAATTATGAATATGAACTGAAAGATATAATGATCTCTGACTACTATCAGGTATCATCTTTAAATTTTAACTGCATTGCAATGATGATGAAGAGAGAATTTGGAATAAAGAGCAGAGATACCCTAAGGATAGTGTGATCACAGTTTCTGGGATTATAGGCCTGGTCCCTAATCTCCGGCTCATACTAGTTATTTTTTTAGAGTGATTTCAAAAAGATGCTAACATTCATAGTAATGAATGGAGGCTTTTCTCTCTATCTCCTGATGTCTTTTAAACGTTGGTCCTTTATTAGTAATCACAATATATGTTGTCCTTGTTAAAACATTAGGAAAGCAAGAAATGACTCCAGAGCACTTTAATATAACACAGAAGATTTTTGGAGGAAAATGCCTACTAATGCTAGAGTGTTCTGACAACACAAACTACTTTCTATCACACAGGAAGAACTAACTTTATTCTAAAAGTAGCCCTTAATAATCCCAGTAGAGACTGACATGCAGATATAAGAATAAGCAAAATCCAATTTTCAGTGTACTTTTATCCCTCACTCATTTGAACCACAAACAATGGTAGTTTCTAATAAATTCTCAAGCTGAGGCAAAGAGAGTTTTCTCCTGATTGCTATGTTGGGGTATATCATGTGATGTCTGTTGTACACATTGCTCAGTGACATGAGTCTTTGACCAAGATATGTTGACAAAAGCGGAATCCTTAGATTAGTACTTTTTTGGAGAATATGTGCATTAAAAAAAAAAAAAACTTCTCATTGTATCACCTACATACTAACTCTTATAATTCATACTGTTCTCTCTGACCTGTATGACATACCACATTGCTTAAAATGCTTGCTGAACTATAGAAAGTAGGAAAGTATAGAAAGTTGTTTGGCACTTATTAATACAGTACATGCTTACTGAGTATCCATGATGTTTTAGACACTGAGGCTCAAAAGCATGATAGAAGTGTGTTCCACCAATGTGAATATACCCATAAGGTTGAGCAATGTTGCTACAGGAGTTTGTTAGTAATTCCAGAGCACTTTTTCTTTTTTTTTATTTTTATTTTTATTTTTTTTCTTTATTAGTTAGTTTTGTATTCAGCAAATACAGTCAGTTTGGTACCATTATTAGGCTCATCCGTGACCTGCCCCCTCCCCTTGGCCCCTCCTTGTTGAGGTATACGGGTCATGCATTGTGGAGTTAGCCCACAGTTATGTTTAAGATAAATGTGTCTGCATATCATGACCCAACATGTGGCTCTGACATTCTTTCCACCCCCTCTTCCGCAAAATTTCCCTGAGCCATGTTAGGTTCATTTTTGGTCTGCTTCAGTGATGAGGTGTTGGGGGCCTCTGATGCTCTGGCTCTCTGATTTGGTAGGAGTTGATTTTTCTCTGTGCTGATCTCCTTCCCCCTTGTGCTGGTATCCGGTTCATCAGAGCACTTTTTCTAATAACATGGAACATCTTCTCATGTGTCAGGAGAACAAGGCACCAGTCTTGGTTTTGTATCTCAAGAACTCTGCCTACAGAAAGACATACCAATGATTCCCTCCCTTTATTTTCCTCACTTATATAGAAAGAATAATATACCAATGACCCTCAAAATCTATATTCAATTCCTGAATCCATATGTAAATGACATTTGTCTAAAAAACGTGACTTTTAGAATGTTATTTCTTCTACAAGTTAATGGAATGTTTAAGATTAAAGATATGAATAAAGATCTGAGTTAAAGTTAGCAAATTTTATTTTTGCAGCTCTTATCAAGAACTTAAAAATACATAGGGATCTCAGTACTTTGAACACAAAATATATTCAATAATCTGTTTCTGTACTATACTTGCCAACTGCCTGAATTTTGCATAATCAAAAACATTGATATTCAAGGCAATGATGAACAATGCCATGTTTCAAAACACCAGTTGTGGAACAGACTCTTCTGACAATTCAACTATAATCATTAATCACATATTCCTTTATAATTTATTATGAACTGAGTAACTCAGAGAAACAACAACAGCAAAATGTCATAAAGCCCTTCCTGAGGGTTACAGAGCAGAATGACAATACAGGATTGCTAGCCTAAATGTGTTCTGCATCAGATCTTGATGAACACATTTGCAAAAAAATCAAAAGTGGACTTGCTAGGAGGTAGTTTTCAATAAACTAAATATCACATCTGAGGGACAAGTTCAGGGCTAGATATCTGAAGAAAATGTTAGGAGGAACTCTAGTTTGTAGGACTAAAGCTAAATGTAAAAATTGTTTGGATATGTAAAATTATAATCCAAAGATCAACATTCACACCACAAACTGCTTGACAACTGTGATCCAGTGGTAACAAAGGAAGACCTTGACTTTACAAAGTATACCTTCTATTCTTGGGACAGAAAGTTTATAATTAAATATGATAATCACGAAGTACAGACTGTAGTATGCTTTTGAAGAAAGCCTGAGAACAGAGTACTGAAAATAATATTTGGGAACTCATTTTAAGTAGATTATCTGGAGTGACTTCTTGGAAGCCACTGCATTTTAAATGAGACCAAAGGAAGAGAGCAAGTCAGCCATCTGGAGCTGTAGGAAGAAAGCTATAAATCAGAGGGAACAAAGGTAGCATTTCGGAAGAACTGAGCAAAACCATAGCTGAACAACACTGAATGAAGAGAGAGGCAGGGATTGCGTAAAGAGCCTATAGTTTTAAAGTTTTCTGTCTCAGAAAACCACAAAAGAATTTTAAGCAGAGAAGCAGATTCATCCTTGCGTATTTAAAAGGAAAGATTTCAAGACTCGAGAGCACTTGCATGAGGGTCTGAGGAAAAGGGGGTCATAATTGCACAACCTTTTACTACAGATATCTTGATGGCTTGGTCATGATTCTGAGTAACCGTCATACTCAGAAGCTAGACTTTACATTTAGAGCAAGATAAGGCAAGAAAAGAAACATTCATGCTGTGTGACACACCAGAATAAGAATGTGTGCAACTGAAAACAAGCAAAAGTGAGCTTATGATTTTTATAATAAACTAAAGGCCTCTTTAAAAATTTTATTTTAATATCTAAATTTAATATAATATTAAAACATTTAATTTTATTATTGACATTTATATATGAGAGGCACAGTATCTGATAGTTTCAATCCCCAAATTTATTTCTGACAACATAATCAGGATTGAAGACATAATCATAGAGGAATAATACTCAGTACTTGTTGACAAATGCAACATGACCCTTGATTGTTTGAGTATGATTGTTGATTTAAAAACTAGATTCATAAAATTTCCTGACTCATTACATCATAAGAAACAAATTAGAATCATTAAAATTAAATTCCTTACAAAAGCAATTTTTAGGGTTGATAGCATCTCAGATCTACCATGGAACACATTGAGACCAGTTCTAATATCATAATTATTTTAGAAAGAAGACATATGTTCCTATCCACATCTTTTCTGGTAAAGGGCCATCTCTCCTGGAGGAATTTAAGTCTCTATGGAGACTGCCTTTATTTTGTTCAGTCAATTAGAGGTGAAAGGTATTCCATTTGCAGTCACCTAAGCTATGGAGTCCACCTATTTTTAACTTTATCCTTTCAGTGAAATGATATCTTCTTATCTAAGCAGAGAAAAGAAAATCTGACTATTGTGGTCATTTAATTTGAGCTTATTCTGGCCTAGTTACTCTTTTCCTTTGTTTCAAATGACAGCATTTTCAGTAAATCACATAAAGAACTGTATCATTATGCCATCATCTTTGAAAGCTTAATAATTGTAGCTTTTCGACCCAAGACACTGAAATAAAGCATCCATTTCTACTCTAAATATTAACTTATTTCTAGTTGTACTTATTACATTATTTATCTAGGTGATCATTATTCTAATCTTTTTTTCTAGGGTGACCCTAGAGTATGAACTATTTTTGACATAACACATATTTTTACAAAAGACAATGATAACTGCACAGATTAAAAGTGATCATTATTTATCTCTGCTTCCAAATTTCTCTCTTAAGGACCAAAAACACTGCTACTACTGCTTTTGTTTTGAATTTAATCACATCTCCTGGAAAAAATCACATTGAATATGATTAGATATAATTATTGTCCTAATACATGTAATGTTACATGTACAGTTAATACATGTAAAATGAGCAGGAAATAAACAGAAAGGACAATAAATAGCATGAAAATATATAATGCAATAATTTACAGATGAACTCCTATAATATATTTTTTCTATACTTCCTTAAGAAACATAAAACTTTGTGATATTTATTTATATAAGAAGCTTTGTACTTGTGAATGATTCAAATAGATGTCCACAGGGAGGGAAAAGGGAGAATTAAAGTACAATTTATCTGAAAAGCTTTGGGTCTTGTGTTTTATTTTTTGCCTCTTCTATAATTTTTTCTCTAATCTGTTTCCATTTTCATGCAGATGATCTCCTTGGATATCATTATTTGAGGAGAATTTCTAGTCTTACACTTTAAATGGGAGTGAACACAAATATTACCTAAACATTCTAGAATTGATGTAGCCATTCCTAACCAGTTTTGGGCATGTAAGCATGTTGATTATAAGGAAGTTTCAAAACTACCTGTAAGGTGCAACTGGAGCATGGATATTTGGTCTGATCTAGTGAATATAATTTTAAATAATAATTTGTTGAGGAATTTCATACAGATTTCTTCCTGAGTAAAAATGACACACCAGAGACACAAGCATTATCTTTAATTAGCTATGATTGTGTTTCATACATGATGATTGAAATAAATACAACCACTTTTCTATGACATTGAGTACAAAGAAGATTTCCAGACATATTTTGATCCTGAGGAGGAGATGCATGTAAAGAGCCTGGACATTCCTTGAGCTGATCTGAATATTTTGTTGTTGTTGTTTTTTCGAGGTAGGGTCTCACTCTAGCCCAGGCTGACCTGGAATTCACTATGTAGTCTGAGGGTGGCCTCGAACTCATGGCGATCCTCCTACCTCTGCCTCCTGAGTGCTAGGAATAAAGCTGTGCGCCACCATGCCTAGCTTGATCTGAATATTTTATCTACATTGAAGACATAATGCACAGTTCTAAGCTTTGACTCCAGTATGTGTTCCATGAGGAGACTTGTTTGAGCCTTATCAAAAACAGAAAGACATTTGTTATTCTGTTAGTTCAATGACACAACAAAGTAAAGGAGGAAATCAGAACTGGATCCTTATTTTAAAATTTTCAGTTTATGGATGCTTTCCCCACTACTACTGGCTGGTAGTCAGGCAGGCAGGACATTATGGTGGAGAGGGCATAGAGGAACAAAGTTGTTGATTTTACGAAGGTCCAGTAAACAAAGGGGGTGGGGTAGAAAGAAAGAGAGACAGGAGAGAGAGAGCAAGAGAGAGAGAGAGAGAGAACATAATACACAGAAGGGGCTGAGGGGAGACATGCCTCTAATGGTTGACACAAAAGAACGACTATCCAACTGGGTTTCAAGCCCTAAGTTTTCATTATCTCCCTATAGCCTATCAATTTTCATAATGCAATTGTTTCCCAAACCCTACCCTTTAACATACCTTGATTGAGAACAAACCCTAAAAATATGAGACTTTGGAGACATTTCATATATCAACCATAAGAATTACCATTAATTAATTGATTAAAATAGTTATTGATAACATATGACAAATTTTGCATTTGCTATGGACCCAAAAGTAACAAGACAAGAGAATACCATCTGTTGTCATCTTAGAACTCACATTCAAAGTAGTATAACATTATTGTGAGTATAGAGTGAGTAACAGATAATGACCAGGTAATATGTAGAATTTAAATTGCTAATGACATGAAGCAAAAAGCTGAAAAATAAATAAATAATGTTTGTCTGGGTGTACTTTATTTTTATGCTCAATGAAACACTTTAAACGGGTGTGACATTTAAGATCTCTGCTGGAACATACAGAAAAACACTCGGGGAAGAGGAATTCCAGGCAGGCAATGGATTACATGCCAAGACCTAATGGCGTGATTTACTCAGTGTTAACATGATAGAGTACAAGTCGAGGTGGTCAGAACTTAGTGAATAGAAGGGACATTGTATAGCATAAAATCAAAATTGTGTAGTGTAAAATCAAGAAGTAAACATAGAACATTATTTGATGCCTCCTAAAGTGAATCTGTAGCCATGGAGGTGAACTCCTATAATACGAGCTAGTGAAGAAACTGGGGAGCTGAGCAATTTAGTGAGGCTTAGTCTCTAAAGATACTTTTAAATAAAAAGATAGTGTAGATCATTGACAGAGAATTTTCCTAGCATGCATGAGAACCTGAGTTTAATTATTACTGCTGAAAAGTAAATAAATAATAAACAAGTGAAAGAAAGAAAAAAGAAAGAATAAGTAGACAGCTAAATCATAAAGAGTAGCTCAAATGTTATTCTTATTATAAAAGAAGTTATTACAGAGTTTTAAGCCACTGAGGTGACATATCCTAGACTTTCAAAAGATTTATTTTACTATGCTAGAAAAACTTGGCAGCTGTTTGAGGGAATGAATAATACAATAGTAATAGTATTTAGCAAAACTATAGAAGTCCTATTAAGACATGATGTTGAGTTAAACTAAGGTAACCAATAGTGAGACATTGACAGGTAAAGCTTAAATTAGTTTGAACAATGGATTCTAAGTTCACTTTTAAAGTTTGTAAGACCAACTTGTAACAGTGGGTATAATGATTAAAATGAACAAATCAAGTATTCTGTTTATACACATGAAGCTTGAAATACCTGTTACATATAAGCAGTGCTAACGGGTTGCCAGCTGTACCATACAATCACCGTTCAAAAGGTTTGTCTTACAGGATTGGAAGTATCAGTTTGGAAGTTAGATCAAGAATGAGTTAATTTTCTTAGGAAATCTGTTTTTATAACAAAGGGTTATATCTTTGAGTCTGGGCTTGCAGGGTAGCAGAAAAAGTGCTTGCTTAGCATGTGTAAGGCCCAGAGACTGATTCTCTGCATTACAAAGGAAGAATTACAATTTTTACAATATTGTTACTCTAAAATATATTATTTGGCTTAGACATATTTTCAGAAACAATAATTTATTTAATTTAGCCATTTTTAAATTTTCCTATAATTTTTATATACTAAATTATGGATTACTAAAATACTAAGATTATCCATAGAGTGATGACACAAATATCCAATACTTACTTAATTCATAGTACCTTATGTTACTTTAGATATATAGTTCTTATGTTTCAAAATGGGAATGGTATTGCTCTTTATTCTGTTGTATATGATTTGAAGGGCTGTATTTTTTAAGTTCTATAAATGTAAGCAATATGATATTTCCCGAGTTGCTAATGGAGCTTGAAATTAGGATAGCCGCTGTGTCTCAGCATCATGATGATGTCAGCATTTCACATGAAAAATGAAACATGCCCAATGCAACTTCCACAAACATAAGACTAGTCAGCTTTCCACACTTGAAGCTGGCTGACTGCATATAATAATAGGTGGTGGAGGAAAAGAAAATACATTTCTTCCTAGGTTTTGCAACACCAATAACCAATTTATTGATGAAAGATCTGTAAGTAATTGAATTTAGTAAGACATTTATGTTTGTCTCGGAGATTCCATAGAGGTAATATTGGTTTCAGATATCACAATAAGAGGTAGTGTTTGCTAATTGCTAATATTTCATATATCCAAATAAATGTCTTAGTGATTTTTAAATTAAATTACACAGTATATCACAAATTATTTAATTGTTCTGTATTAACATTTCCAAAGTGTATGTGATAACTCAATATCAACTCAAAATTACAAATAAATATTATGACAATGCAACAAAATGCTAATATTTATTAAAATACCTAAATATACTAAAGCCAAAAAATTGTGTTTGAAATGAAACCAAAGTTTTGACTTATCCCTATCATCTGTATGTTTGTGCCTCTGTATAGAAGATGTGGTGTGTGTGTGTGTGTGTGTGTGTGTGTGTGTGTGTGTGCAGGTGTGGTGCTCAGTGTACAGACCAGGATGACAGATGAGAACCTTAGGCATCCTCCCCTATTGCTCACCAGATTGTTTCCTTGAAATATGCTCTCATTGATCCCTGAGCATGCTAATTTTTTATGCCACAGCAATTCTCCAATCTCTGCCTCCACAGGACTTGGATTACAGATATGTGTGGCCATGCCCAGCTGTTTATGTAGGTGCTGGGGAATCAAACTCAACAATCACAAGGTCCTTTAGATCCTCTTGCTCACATAGGAAGAGCTCTAAGCTCTTTGAACATCTCTCCAGTCCCAGTTCTCAGTGTTTAATGTTGACAATAGTGAAGGTAAGAATTATTTTTTTTTTGTAAATCATTAAAACCAACTGGAGCCTATTAACCTCATCAACAATTAGTGCATGAAGGCTGGACTTCAGACAATAGGATATTGAAATGTGACCAAGGGGTAAGCAGTTGAGAAATCACTGTCCTAAGAGAGAAGAAAACATCGCATTCTTCATGACAAAGCAAATGTCCCTTTCCACCATTTTCCAAATTGGTCTTCAGTGAAGTGTGAGCAATTGATAGATATTTCAACATTACAGCATATTTTACCAACTGAATTTGGATTTAGGTTTTGGACAATATTAAACTAATTAATAAACAAGATTGTATGTGAAATTACAAAGCTCTTTGTCAGTATGCATAAATTAATGACTTTCAGGCCTTATGATGGAATTTGAGTTCTGAAGATGGACTATGAACTCATTACCTTGTCAAGCTATGCATAATACCTTCTGACACTCTGCTTCTTTTTAGTTTTAAAACATGAATCTATATGTGAAAACTGTATCAGATTATAGAGTACTGGGGGATGGTTCATATATAAAGCAATCACATCAGCAAAATTGTCCTATAACCTCAGACATTATCAATCCTTTCTGGCTTTATATTCAAAATCAAATCTTATGGCTACTGTAAAACAAAATAGAGTTATTAACTACAGTTACCCAAAATTGTACAATAAAACATCAGAATTCATGCCTCATACCTAGCTATAACTTTGGACCAATGACCAAACTTCTCCCAAGTTCTCTGGCTCTGGTAAGCAATGAGTTTTACTTAAGAAAAGAAAAGAAACTCTGCACAAGAGCCAATTGTACTGTCTTTATCTTTTTGTTGATTTGTTTCAACCTAACTACATTGAAGAGGTTGTCATTCATTTACCCCCCCACATACATCTCTCAGAACGGATGGTAGATTATGTGGTATTTTGGAATATTCTTTCTTGTGAATACAATTAATACAATAATTACATACTTAGACCATGTCATGATCAAGAAAACTGTAAGACCTTTTTAGATGATCAATATATCTATAATGACACTAACTAAAAGTTAATACAAAATTTAAGTTTCACATTCAGTTTATATATACAATACAGATGCAAAGCAATTTTCCTTAAATATCACTCCACAGGTTTTTAGTTTTTTTTTTTTAAGCTGTGGCACTATCACATGGAATAAGCTTAGAAAAAAACAAACACACATGGCAAATATTGATTAAAGATATTCCTCAAATGCTCAAGCAATTGATGGAACAACCCTTTGGGAAATGCTGGAGAGAAAACTTTCCTGTGGAGATTTAGCACTAACGTGTGTGTAAAGAGAATGGTACTAGGGGTTTCCCAGCCTCTGTAGAAGCAACTGCTCTCTGAGCATCTCACTGGACAATACTTCCACAGCAGCTGTCTCCTTCTTTCTTTGGCAGATCATTCCTTACTACTACTTTCCATTTGTTTGATGAGAATGATTTTCCTTTGGCTTACCTTTTGTGTTCCTCTCCCCTTCCTTTTCTACGGCTTTTATAAACCATGATAAGAAAGAATTAAGATTTTACTTTTAATATTTTCTTTTTGACTTTTGGTGCTGGCTATTTTGCAGGTTTTTAATAAATTATTTTGCCCTTAATTGAATTAATATCATATATAAATATCAGAGGTGATGCATACGTTACAAAGGAGAGCTGGCATGGTCAGTCCTTAATGATCCACCCACCTGATTCTCCAGATGTAGCTTGTCCTAAATGTTTACCTAGCAGTTCAGGTGCAGTTATATTATGGCTGGTGTCAGCCTAAATGACAGGCACTATTATATTTACCCCATGCCATAAAAACTTTTCTGAAGATTTTATGAGCTTGATTGTCATACAGTTTTCTTCAGTTTTGGTTAAATTAACAGAATATTTCAATGCATATTTTTAAAATTATTTAAAACAAAATTTGTTCAAGAATGATTAGGTGTTTAATTCACTAAAACACTACATTGTCCTGTGTTCTCAATTATTCCCTTTTAAAAAAAATAATTTGTTTTTTGTTAACAACTTCCATGATTGTATAAAATACCCCATGGTAATGCCTTCCCTCTTCCCACTTTCCCCTGTGAAATTCCACTCTCCATCATATCCCCTTCCCCTCTCAATCAGTTTCTCTTTTATTTTGATATCATGATCTTTTGCTCCTATTATGATGGTCTTGTGTAGGTAGTGTCACGCACTGTGAGGACATGGATATCCAGGTCATTTTACACTGTGCATTTATTTTCATGAGTGAAAAAGATACCTCAACTTCAGAGAATAAAACAATCTATTTTCCAATTTTTTTTTCATATTCTGCTATTTCCTTAAATTTCACTACTTATCCCAAAACTTTAAATCCCAAGAGTGTTATTCCCTGAACTGGAGAGATTCTTCAGTTGTTAAGTGCCCTTCTAAAACCAATCTAAGATCAGAGACCGCCCAAATTCAAATGACTAGAACCCACATTAAACAGCTAGTTATGGCCAACTGCACCTAGAACTCCAGTCCCACAGGAAAGCCCAAATAACCCATAAGTTGTGGGATGAGTAAGAGATTCTGGTTCAAACAAGAACAGAGGAACAATGGAGCCAGGCATTGGGCTTTTTCATTTAAGTCACACACAGACTCTGGCAAATAAGTGCATGGGGCATGGCAAGAGGACATACATGAGCATATAACACACACACACACACACACACACACACACTACACCACATTATACATACATACCAGCAAAGAAAAAATGATTACCCCTTTCTATCAGTGTCATGGTTTCAATTTGAAATGTCTGTCACAGGCTCTTGTGTTTGAACACTTGGGATTCCAGAAGGTGGTATTGGTTTTTGATGTTCAGTAATCTTTGGAATATGGCTCTAATATGTCCCTAATTAGCAAAACATGGATCACTATGCTCTGGTCTTGAAGGTAATCCTCATGGTTTCTGCCAAAGCTATCTACTTCTTCATCTACCAAGATGTGAAGAGCTATTGTCTCATGCACCTATCATTATGTATATAGCTGACTCAGCTACTATAAAATTGTGCACCAAAATAAACCTCTTCTCCCTTAAAATGCTTTGCCAAGTACACTGTCATAGCAACCAGAAAAGTAGCTAATTCCAACTGTGAAATAACACTGAAACATAAGAGCAGGAAGAATGAGAGGTGGAGTCAATTAGATATCTTATGCCCTTTTGCCAGGAACATGTGCTTCATCTTCAATGTTGATTATGAAAATACATCTCTTCAATTATTAAAATAAAATATAAAGTTCTCTAATTATTAAATCAAATTTAATTATACCTATTTTGTATAATTTTATATGTGTGACTGAGTTATTCTTTCTCATTTACATTTGTATTTTTCTTTCTGTGATAATTATTCAATTCTCATATTTTCTTTTTATTTTAAATAGTCCTGACTTCTCTTTTTACATAGTATATTTTTTCAAGTTTTTAAAAATATTTTTACTTATTTATTTATTTGAGAGAGGGGGATAGTGGAATACAGAGAAAGAGACAGAAGGAGAATGGGCACATTAGGGCCTCCAGGCACTCTAAACAAACTCCAGACACATGCACCCCCTTGTTCATCCAGCTTACATGGGTACTGAGGAATCAAACCTGGATCCTGAGGCTTCAGAGGCAACCTTGTTAGCTGCTAAGCATCCTTCCAGCTCATGTTATGTTGTAATGGGGAAATTGGGGTTCTGGGGTGCATCTTGGAACTCCAAGCCCTGAGTTCATATCTGCAAACTAACCAAAGAATTGGCAATTCCAGATTCAAGAGAATGATTTTTAAATACCACATTTTATTCGGATGTTACAATGGAGTGCAGAAAGGGGGAGGATGACAAATGGAAACAAAGTGGGGAGAAGAGAAGTGCACCAAGTGGAGCCCAGAAGCCCATGTGGGCCACATGTAGCTCAGGAGTCTATGTGACCTGATGGATCTCGATCTAGGAGAACAGCATGGAAGGAAAAGAAATAAGAAAGTTCAAGTAACTCCTGCCATGTGGGGAGCTGGAGAAGATAAAAAAACAAAAACAAAACAAAAAAAAAAACATACGGAGAATATGGTATAGGGGAATCCTCCCACCTGGGCCTTGGTTAGGGCCTAGACTGAACTGAGACAGCCCAGGCCCAGCCAAGGGAAAAACTCATCCACAGCTGGAAATTCCTAAGTGATCAGAGCCAGGGAGCCTGCCCTCCCCTTGGCAATGTATTTATATCCTTAGGGTGGTGGACTGTCTTTGGTTAGGGCTATGGGGCTGTCTCAGGAAGAGATTACATCTGGGGGCTGAACTTGACCAACCACAGTGTTTAAATCCTGTGAAAGAACCTCCCTCCCAGGAGGGGTCCTGACTGTGGAGAAAGAGTTCTTTGTAAATAGGCAAGAGATAAGAAAAACTTTCCTGCCCTTTTTACCTTCAGAGGTCCAGTCACCCTAACTCTATTCCACTTCAATATGTTTTTTTGACCATAATTCCAAGTTGTTATATTCATTGCGTTTTGTATTGATTTATTTTATCCAGTTTGTCTCCTTACTGTCTTTTCTTCTGTAAGGGATACCTAGAATTCCTCCTCAAATTGATTAAAAAGTTATTTTTCCAACCATCCCAACTATTCCTTCCTATTGATATTTAGTTCTGAATATAAGGTAAGATGGAAGAGTGCAATTCCTCACGAAACTTAGTTTACTAAAGGGTTCCCACCACACTGCAACCACCTTGCTCTTGAATGGCGAATAGTAGATTGATTTCTCAGAGAGACTAACACATGGAGACTACTGGAAATAATAAAAATGCAGAGTGAGCATGCTAGACAAAGGATAGGCATACTTCACTTAATTTGCATTATCTCATTGCTGATATTTCCATGATTGTCATATTAGCTAAGAGCAGGATTGGATATACTGTGTAAAAGACTGATTTCCGTCTCTCATTTCAGCAGCAATCGATCTATAAGAAAGCCTCATAGATTGATATTATCTACAGGTTCAAGCAGACATTTGGTTATCCAGAATTTCATAGAGAGACTTTTATCAAAGACCATCATAATCACCATCAACAATGGTTAATAGTATAAGAAACAGAATTTGAAATTTTAAAGGCTGCAAACTAATATACATGTCCACTGGACATGGAAAATTTTTTGTTCTACTACCACTTGCTGGCCAAACCTAGTTTATTTTCTTTAAGAACATCCAACAGCTCATGTATTTATCAAGACTTAGAGACCTAACTGGAAATGAGATGGTCATTTTCCTTGATTTCCTTTCACAATCATGGTCACTATCTATATTCCACAAGAAACCAACTTGTTTTGTAAAGTCACTAAATTATTTTAGGTACTAAGTCATCTGTCTATGTATCATCAATGCATATCTGCATAAAACACCTCATTTAGTTCACTTATAACCCAAGGAAAAGAAAGGAAGGAGACAACAGCACAGCTATATAGCAATGGAAAACTGGTTCTTATAATGAGTGGACAGCTTTGACAGGCTTTGAGAGTTAACCTGTAAAATGTGATAGATAAAGATCATGGAAAGGACATCCAGGTTAGAGAAGGGCCACCTTCTTTAATTGAAGCTAACAACTCATTACTGCTATGATTAAGGTGCCTCCCAGAAGTCATTAGTAAATGTAAATGAAGATGGAAATTTAAAAATTGTAATATGAAAAGGGAGTATGTTGAAATGAGAAAGAATGATATAATAACAGGTGCAAACTCAATGAGGATAATCATCAAAGAGCCTAGGGGAGGAAAAACAGAAGTTGGGGAACAGAATTTCTCTAGAACAGGCCTAAGAATGACTGTACTCGATTCCAAATAATCAGAAGTATCCCCAAAATGTGTATCAGAAATTTTATTGTCTAGCATGGTTCATAGATTTACACTATTGAAATTTGTTATTTTGAATAAAATGACTCTACACTTACCTAGCAAGTTTGGATGGCTTACAGAAAAATTTCTGGAATATTGTTTCTAAAAATAAATGCTTATGACAAATGTATTGTTCTCTTTTAGTTCATTGTTACCCATTCAGCACTTATTTCCAGTTTTACAAACATTCTTCCTGAATACATTAATACACACTTATTTTTGGTGGATTCATTTGGTGTGTTTGCCTCAATCAAAGCAAATGGTCAGTAGAGACTTTGTATGAAAAATTCAAATTTCTTTCACTGCTCTATCAAGATTTTTTTTCTAATATTTGGAAGCTTATATTTTTATTCTGTCTCTTTGTTAACTCAAAAGACATTACATGTAGCAGCATAAAAGGTAACAATGCATTTAAATATATAAAAATACTTTCAAAAGCAAAGAATTGTGGTTGTTCATAAAATAAACATTAGGAAACACAGGGAAATAAAACTCTGACTTTTCATATGAGCAGAGTGATGTGAAAAAATGTATATATCTAAATGTGTCAAATCTTGATAGAAATAGCAAACATGAAGGAAAAGATGAGTAAGAATTCTTTGGGAAAGAAGGAAAGAAATGGAAAGGAGGAAGGGAGGCAGAAGGAATTTAGGAGGGAAATCCCTTCTTAAAGAAGGCACTTCAATGTCCTTTAACGAGTGGAAACTAGGAAGCAAGAGACGTGATTGGATTCTTATTAGCAAAATGTTCACCAGGTTGCAAAATGGTTCCCTTGTCTCATCTGTTCTCTCTGTTCAATGCCATTACTACTTCCTTCTTTTCTTTTTCCTTACAGGGTTTTAGAGACCACTTGCAATGAAGTTCCACGAGTTCAATTATTTTATTCTTTCTTATATATGCAAAATGTATTAAGTCAAAAAGATCTTGTGCAATTTCTGTAACATTTTTGAGCAAAAGCCTGACTGAATCTTGTCATTGCACTGAAAGTCAAAATAAATATGTAAATATAAGTTTTCATAACACTTGAGAGAGAACTTGTGGGTATTTTGGCAAATGGTGTTCATTGCCAACCTCTTATAATCTGTTTTTTTTTTTTCTCTCTCTCTCTTTTTATCCTAGTTGTTGTAACACAAAAGGAACTAAATGAACTAGAGTGTTGCTTCCATGGTTATTCTAACAATGAGTCTCAGGGTGAAGAAGACAGACCCTGAGGATACTCTACACTTACCAAAGCAGAAATCCATAGGCTTTTAAAAGCTCATCACTAATGTAGACTTAAAACTCAACCACCATGGCTCAGGGAATTTTGTGGAAGAGGGGGTAGAAAGATTGTAAGAGCCATGAGTTGGGACATCATGCCCAGAAGCATTGCCTTCCCATATGCATAACCCACAACCCCATGGGGAACACTGGCAACCATACTAAGGAAGATCCCCTGCCGAGTGGAAACAGGGAGAAGGGAAAAGATGGTACCAACACATAATGTGTCCATACAAAGTATATTCTTAATGAAAAAAAAAGAGTGAGCTAACCATTTATCTATCACTAATCTCTGTCTCTCTATCCCTCTTCTCTTCTTCACTACTTGGCATTGGACATTTAATTTCTACAGTGTCATAGTTTCATAACTTGTTGATTCAGGATTTCAATATTATCTCTTTTCCATTAACTATTAATTATATTAAAAAAGGTGAACTCAAGGCAGATAAAAATTTCATTCCACATGTGATGTCACAGAATATAAATTTAATACATTTATTAGTACAATTGTTACTGACATTTATTCTATAGAATAAGGTTTTGCTAATCATGGAGCTGTCCATGTCTTCAAGTACTTTTATGAACTACCCTGTATCAGCTAGCAGCAGGTGCAATATTTTAAGTATAGTCAGAAATAAATCTATTTTAATTTTGAGAAAATGGCTATATTTTGAATTATTTTTGGAATAATACGTAATTTTTCCATTCCTTTGACTCAAGACTGACTTTTCTCTCACACTGCAACCACTTCACAATTTTAAGTCTATCTTGTATATATTTATCTTGTATATATTTTTATCTCATACCCTTTTGTTGCTTTAATCATGTAAAATACTTTAGAAAGTATTTAAATCCATTAGATTTCCTCTGGAAACTTTTGAGTGCAAGTAAGCAAATTTTACAAGACCATTCTACTCTTTGTCTTCTTTTATTGCTAAAAATAATAATCGTGAAACTCAAACTTATAAGGGAAGTGTGCATTTGTAAAATTATGAACTATTAAGACATAATTACTAAGTTATTTCAAATTCTTCAAGTTGCATAGTGAAAATGATTACAGGCCTTTTGGGGGCCAGAACTCTCATTATACATCTTTATATTCCCAGCCTCTAGCATTGTGCATGATAAATTAAGTATTTAAATAGAATTAGCCAAGAAAGTTCTCATTTCTATGGTTCCTCACAGCAAAATAAGATTTGATAATTCAAAGAAAAACATGTCAAAATTGAAGCAATTTATCTCCTCCAGAAACATGTTTCAAATATCGTCATTTTCCAATAGTTTACAGTAGAATAACAGTTTCAAAACAAAAACCAAAAGTATCTATGTCTCAGTTTCATTTCTATCACCGAAGGAACTATGCTCTTACATAATTAGTATAATGTTCCTTTAAGGTGTTAGAAATATGTTTCTTACAAGTGCTTTTATTTCTTTGTAAAATAGAAAAAAAAATCCTGACAGAAGGCAATATACTTGTAGGTAAACTCATAAATTGGTGGAATAATGAAATGATATGTACAAAACCCTGCAATTTTATTTCAATGTGTGTCTATCAAGATGGGCTTCATCAGGTATTAAGAATTCATCACATCATTTTAATGGCTTGTGAAATGAGGATATATAGAATGGAGAAAGAATCTTTGTTTCTGGTATGACAACTCCCATTATGCACAAAGCCACAGACAAGTCTTTTGTCATCTCATAAATGCTGGAAAGGCCCCTAACCAGCAATATTCCTTCTTCCTGATAAATTCACTCTATCTGTCCTCCATGAGCTTGGCAACATTACCAAAGTCAAAAGGAATACGGGTAGAAGGATCACTCCTGAGAGCTTTCACCTATTTCCTGTTGCTAGGGAAACCACTTCCTTTGTACATGTTGAGAATAGCAGGTTCCTTTGAATCCTGCCTTTCAAGCTCTGATTTTTAAAGCAAACATATAATATAAAACCCATATTTTATAATGTACAACACTTTATTGTTTTCTGTCAAGTACTTGATGAAGAAGATTCATTCAATTAGATGTAATATACCGTTAAGATAAAAATACTAGAAACAGAAAATTCCATTTTTGTTTTGTATTTTCTAAAATCTAAAATGCTTTCCAACTTTCAAGGGTCAAAGAATCTGAGAAATTCCTATGACCTGTGAATATATATCTCTCAACAATGGCTGAAATAATTTACAACTTAAAGTATTTGATAGAATTAGGAACAATCATGTTTAATTAATCAGTAGTGAGAATAATCATGTGTTTACTTAATTACTTGTCACTCTTATTAAAACAGCAAGAAAAAATACAGTTTTTTTTTCAAAATAGGTCCTTATAAAGCTTCCTGTAACCAAAAAATAAAATAATGAGAAAATAACAAAAATAAATTTATTTACATGTAAGTCTCACATATATGTGGATATGCCCAGAGATTAAGTAGTGTCAAATCAGGGGCATTGGATTCCAGCTGACATAGCTTCTTCAACTAGGAACTGTAAAGTATTAAAGAAGTAAAAGCAAGTAAAAGGACTTTATGTCTCTGGATGGATAGAACTTTTGGAAAGTCATATAAATGCAAAGAAAAGCCAAGTTAGTAAAGCTTAATAAATAAAGGTGCCTTGACCAAAGGGGCCCAATATTATCTTTACTATTAACCTTGTTTTCCCTTGGATAAAGAAAACATGAAAGCAGATAGCTTTCATCTTTGTAAGGATAAAACTTGCTTCTAGGCAGACATTGAAGGTAGCATTTCTGCACCTTCTTCTTGTCAAGGAACTATCATATTTTGGAGCAAATTATTCTTATCTTTCATAATTTAATATTTGATGTTTTTTCCTCTAAATCCTTGAACTATCTTGAGTTGGTTTATTTAAGCATTCTGTGGGAACATCAGTGGAAATGAAAAATTTCAAAGAACAAAAGATGATAACTGGAGTTCTTCCAGTGATTGCTGCACATATTCACCAGCCATTGACAACAGCATGTGTGGACATTGGCTATAAATTCTGGCTGATTTCATAGCATCGATTATAAGCACTATAATTATATGGAGTAATTCAAACAATACAACTGAGAGTCATAGACCAGTCCACAGCTTTATTGCAGCAGTCTCATTTATGTCCTGTTTGTTTGGGATCTTTCAAAGATTGCCTTTGGGCCCTTGTGATATTTTTACTTATTCATATTTTTTTCAAATTGTGTTGGACCTACCTTATAGGTTTTACTGTGCATAGTGTGCAGGAACTACAAAATTCAACTCCAAATTGTACCTCAAGGCAAAGATGTTTTTGACCATTTTATCTGTAAAACAGTTCCTCTAATTTGCTTTTGTTCACTCAATGATTATGATCCTGCTGAAAAAATTTGTTTACAGTTTCAGAGGATGATATACTTCTGTGCAATACCTTGACTTATTATTGACTTCCAAAAGTCTGTATATTATGTGAACCTATTTGACTTGCCTATTGCTTTCAGTCTAAGAGCCATTGACAGAATGCCACCTTCCATGCAGTTACATTGTCCTTTTAAGCAAAAAGAAAAATGCTAAGGACAAAACTTTTAATTTCACAAGTTTCTTTCATCAATTAGAATATGAATGAACAATAATTTAGTGACATCATTTGCTTTTCTCACATTTTCCATTCAATAAAGATACTTTTTTCAGTAATGTTAAGCATTAATTTTAACTTATTAACTGCATATTTATACTAGTCTTATAATTTGGAGTCATATACAAATTTTCACACTTCCAGTTTTTAACAACTTGTTTAAAGGATTGATTGAAAACATCAATAGTTGATACCATTCCATTCCTCAGAGACCCTTATCCATTCTTACTTCACTAGTCAGTAGTATATTGGTACTTTGATTTTAGAAACAAAACAATTACTTTGGTTCATCAGCTTTCTATTTTGCCTCTGGTAGTATAATGTTCAGTGGCTTTTGTTGGCTTATTGCACTTTAATTAGCATGATGCTGTGTGCCTTCAGTAGCATGCTGCTCTGCTACCCTTAATTGAAATCTTTCTCTTGTGTCTATGATCATTATATCACCTTGATGCCTGGAACAGTTGCCAGTGTGGAGTGTGTGGTAATGTTACATTAGTCCTTTGAAGATGAGGGTTTGATTAGCAGAATCAGATGAATAGCTAGCGGGTGTCTGATTCTTCACTGCAGAATCTTCAAATGTGTTTTACAAATTATCTGCTTACCTTAATTTGTTAAATATGCAAATATCCACATATGCTTAATGCATGAAGTGGAGCTTTCCAGTGCGTGCACTTTGATTCAATGTCACAGTTTCAGAATACTTGATAAAGACATTACACTTGATTCCAACTTAATGGGATACAGTATTAATAACAGCAAAGGAAGGAGTATGCAGTTACCCTTTTAAAACATTCCATTTATTTATGAGAGAGAGAAGGAGAGAGAGAGAGAGAGAGAGAGAGAGAGAGAGAGAGAGAACGGGTGCGCCAGGACCTCTAGCCACTGCAAGCAAACTCCAGATGCATGTGCGACCTTGTATACCTGGTTTACATGGGTACTGAGATATTGAACCTGGGTCCTTAGGCTTCACAGGCAAATGCATTACCTGTAAAGCCATCTCTCCATGCAGTCATCTTTTATTTGACTCTAATATATTTGCATATCATATTCTAAAGGATAGTTTCATCATTTGCATGTTTCTCATTTTTTTCTGACATACAACTTCATGCTATTTTTCATGGTGTACAGAGTGCTTCTGTAGAGGGAACAGGATAAATAACTATCTCTTACATTTAATTTAATTTAATATCTCTTACATATTAAAAAGAAAATGGTAAAAATCTTGTAAGGAATATTCAGGATTCCATCATCAAAGTCAGTGTCTATCACAAATAAACGAATGTCCAAAGTGTAAATAAGGAATATAAACAACTTAAAGTACTACCTGGAGTCAGGAACAATTCTCCACAGAATGTTGCTTTTAAGTACCACACTGAAGTAGTGAAACAGCCTCATGGTCTTCTTTGTACTGAGCCTCAATCCTCTTTTGCTCCTGAAATACAGGTAGACGCTTTCCCCAAGTCACTTTGTCTTTGAAGAAACTGGATCCTTCAAAGAGAAGCATGATTGTCTTCATTCTGTTCACTAAAATTTCATTAACAAAGCAAAATTAAATTTGCATCACACAGGAAGGCTGAAAATGAAACACATCTCAAGCCCAGAGCAGCCATCTAGCTCCACGTGTGAGACTTCATTCATGTTTGTATGACTCCCATGCTTATATAGATTAATTTGTGTGCTCTTTCTCCTGCTAATCTGTGTATTGCTAGTTCATTTCAGTCGACTCAACTTAAATCTTCAGAGGGAAACTTTACACTCCCCTATAGCATTTTAAATATGACATGTGCAAGAATAATGATGAAACTGAGCTGCTAGTTTAGACATCATATGCCACTGTGGGGGCTGGAAAGTTAGCAAATAGGCAGTCTAAAGATTGATTGATGGGAAAGGATTTTCAAAAATAGGCTGAGAAGATGATACCAGAAAGGAGGACTATAATGAGGCTGAATAGTGCCATTAAAAAAATAATAAAAGTGGCCATCACATATAATCTATTGCATTCTGAAGAATTTGAGTTCATAAAAGAAAAAAAAAAAAACAGCTGAGCCAGGCATTGTGGCACATGCATTTAAATCCAGCATTGAGGAGGCATAAGTAAAAGGATCGTTGTGAGTTCTAGGCCAGCCTGAGACTAGAGAGTGAGTTAAGGTCAGTATGAGCTAGACAAAACCCTATCTCAAAAAAAAAAAAAAAAAAAAAAAACAGGGCTGGAGAGATTGCTTAGCAGTTAGCTTGCCTGCAAAGCCTAAGGGCCCAGGTTTGATGCCCTATGACCCATGCATAAGTGAGATGCACAAGGTGGCATATGTGTCTGGAATATGTTTGCAGTGTCTAGAGGCCCTGGCATGCACATTATCTTTCTCTCTTAATCTCTCACTCCCTCTTTATATCACTCTCTCTCTCTCAAGTAAATAAATAAATATACCAAAATAAGAGAAAGAAACAACTAAAAACAACCAAAAACAGTAGCTAATTGGGTTGGAGAGATGGCTTAGCACTTAATGCCAGGAAAGCCAAACAACCCAGGTTTGATTCTTCAGTATCCATGTAAAGCTAGATGCATAAGGTGCCATATATGTCTGGAGTTTGTTTGCAATGGCTAGAGGACTTGGCATGCCTAATTTCTCTGTCTATATATACTTCTCTCTCTCTATCTGTCTACCTCTTAAAATAATCAATAAATAAAATATGTTTTTAAATTGCTAACTATCCGTGAAGTATGCAAGGATATAAAATTTCAGAAGGCTTGTGTCTTAGGGCTCTGGATAATACCTGGAGCTGGATCTCAAGAGTAAGAATTGTTAAAGGAAACTACATGGTCAAACAGGCCAAAACCAAAAAAAGGCTAACTTCATCTTTGATGGATGTGATTATGCATAATTTTAATCTTTGTGATAGTCTATGTTTTACAATTTTTCTTTAATGGATATACATATTACACTTAAATTACTCATTATTTAATATGGAACCTATTTAAAACAGTGGGCCACCAAGAGTAATAGTCCTTACATTTCATTGATCCTATCTTTAAGCATGACTATGAGTTGTATAAAGTAGCTTGTGATATTAGCTAAATTACTTATTTAATGCAGCATATATGTGGCATGAGTTAAAATGTGTGATGTAAATCAAATCTTAACGACCAAACTGAGTGTTTTATAAGAGAGTTGAAGGTAAAACAGCATTGTCTAATTTCACACACTTCGCTGGCTTGCATCCCAGTACAATGAGCAATTTGTGAACACTTAAAATGTTATAGTTTACTTTTAAGTTAATAATAAAGCAAATATATTGATTAGTAAGTAGCAAAGTTAAGACAATTTGTTATATTATCTGAGTAAAATATACATCATACCTCTTAAAACATGAATTGATCTATCATATTTATAAGCGGAAATGGTTACAGTGTACTAAAATATGCATTCCATGTAATCTCCCAAAGAAGTATTATATATACCATGGGATTCCATCTAAATATACAAGCCCAGTCAAAGGTCAATAAATGACTTCTCCTTCCACATTGACTCCCATATCATTAAAAGGTCCATTTAGTGCAATATTTTAACTCATTACACCATCAGCACTTTCAGGAAGAATTAATAGTCATATCAAAGGGAATCCCCTGACACCCAGTTAGACCAAAATAAGCAAACATCAGAGCCAGAGTCACAAATTGTAAAATGTTGAGATTAACATGCCATGAAAACAAAATGGTAAATTCTATGCTCAGCAATAGATAATATGGCAAAGGTGCTAATGAAAAAAATAGAAAAACATGTCAGAGCAGGTGAATATATGTGGTCCTACTATGCACACACATGCACACACACACACACACACACATATGGCATGAGAGTAGAAGTGAGACTTTTTGGTAAATGGAAAGGAACTAGCAATGGGGAAGCTATATATGGACAAATATGGTCACAGCACATCATATGCTTGAATACAAATGTCTTTATAAAGCCTACAGTTGTGTACAGTTTATAAACTCCAATACAGAATTAAAGAAAACAAAATAAATATATGATTCAGAGCCAAATAATCAACTGTAAAAAAAAGTGAAATAAAAGAAGATAAAATTTAAAACACAAAGCTAGAAATCAAAAACATTAACATCAATGAAGAATTCCTGTGATGTGTGCATTTGCAGAGATGTGGATAAGCAAAGACTCTCTGAGTTAGAGAATATGTCAACAGAAACTTCCACACCTGACAAACATGAAGAAATAGATTGAAAAATACAGACAACATAACTAAGACCATTGGGAGCATCCCAAAAGGCATCATGATTGATAGTACAATACCAAGGCATAAAAAGAACAAAATAAAGAAATGTTTGAAGAAACAGTGAATTAGAATTACCCAAAATTCATATTAGACACCAGATCTTACTTAGATCAAGAATGTCAGGATGACATTAAGTCAGTTAACTACAGAAATGTACATTAATAAATTACTTTTTATTTTATGTAAAAATTTATTTCTGTAGTTTTTATAAATTTTAATTTTACCCATTTCAAAAGTTCTCAGTGATTAAAATGCTTCTTAATTTTACTTATTTATTTACTTATTTAAGAGAGAAGAAGTGAGAGAGAGAGAATGGGCATGACAGGGCCTCTAGCTACTGAAAAGGAACTCTAGATGTATTTGCCACCTTATGCATGTGGCTTACATGGGTTCTGGCAAATCGATTTGGGTCTTTTAGGCTTTGCAGGCAAGCGCCTTCATCACTGATCAATCTTTCCAGCCCTTAAATTTTTTAACTATCAGTTACATTTTAACTTTAGTTTTCTTTATTTTTAATGGATTTATTTATTTACCAAAGAACTGATTTGAAATAAAATGTTATATGTGTTTGGTTCTAATATGTTCAAATTATGAATTTTATGTCTTCCTGTCTATCTCTCACTCTTTCTCTCCCTCTATGTTCTTTTGTCTCTCAGGCTTTCTTATGCCTCCTTTCTATATTGCTTTCTTTTATTTATTGCTAAATATGTCCAACAGCCAGGGCCAGTTTGGGCTAGTAATTTCTCGTCTGCTACACCCTCTTTAAGGTCCAAGTACATTTCTATAATTGTTTTTCAAGAAGCACTAATGGAAATGTCTTGAATTCTTTCATGCTAAAAGGATACTTTCATTTGTGGATTGTAGTCAGTTTGACTGCCTACACATTCCTTAGCTCATACGTCCCACTTTTAAGACTGTTGGAGCTCATCCTCTATTGTCTTCTGACACTGAAATTGTCAGTGGAGAAATGAGGGTGGGGGTCTAGATATTCTTTCCCAATTAGTGATCTGATCTTTTCATTCAGCTACACAGAGAACTCGGCTCAATCGTCACATTATAAAGTCTTTATTGGGATATAACATTGGTTATTCTGAGTGGATTTGCCTTAACACATTATATTAAATTTTAATATATATATATATATATATATATATATATATATATATATATATAAGTCCTTTTTAAAAAAATTGTTTATTTTTATTTATTTATTTGACAGCGACAGACAGAGGGAGAAAGAGGCAGAGAGAGAATGGGCACTCCAAGGTTTCCAGCCACTGCAAACGAACTCCAGACGCGTGCGCCCCCTTGTGCATCTGGCTAACGTGGGCCCTGGGGAATTGAGCCTCGAACAGGGGTCCTTAGGCTTCACAGGCAAGGACTTGAGCATTAAGCCATCTCTCCAGCCCTATCTAAGTCCTTTAAAAAAATAATAATTATGTCATTTAATGTGTATTTTCTTCCTTTTTTAGGTTTTCTTTTTTTTTTTTTTCTGAGAGCTAGGAAGCCATCATAACGTTTATGGCAGGTTATCATTGATTCAGTTGGCTCTACTATTTTTTCTCCTTTGTTTTATTTTTGATAATTTGATTTTTTTTTAAATTTTATTTTTATTATTTATTTATTTGAAATAGAGGGAATGAGAAAGAGGCAGATAGAGAGAGAATGGGCAGGTCAGGGCCTCCAGCCACTGCAACCAAACTCCAGATGCATGCACCACTTTGTGCATCTGGCTTACATGGGTCCAGGGGAGATTAACCTGGGTCCTTTGGCTTTGTAGGCAAGCAACTTAACAGCTAAGCAATCTCTTCCAGCCTGATAATTTGGTTTTCATTTAGTATCTTTATTCGTTTCTTTCCCTCACACTTCTTTACCTTGTTTTCCACAATATCTCTTCCAATAAGGCATTTTCATTTTTGTTTTATTAACTGTTAAAGGTATTTTTTCCCTAAATACATTACTATACTATATCTCTGATATTTTTGCAGGACATGTTTCATCTCATTCACTTACAAATTTAAAGAGAAATAAATTCTGTATTAACAGAAGAGTCTGTGACAAAGTGGTGTCGTGATAAGAATTTTTTGATATATATATATATATATATCTCCTATTTCTATGCATTATTGCTTCTCCAAGTTTTATTATAATGCCCCTATACAGATAGTAAGCAAACACTCCTGGTAACAATGGTCTTATAAATCTCCTCCCCAAAGGACTTCTACAGATAGAATGATGGTTTCTCATCAATTTTGAGTTAATCAAAAACAGATTAACATTGCTTACTAGAACTAACAAAATGAATCTTCACAGATAGATGCCCTTACTCTTAAAGATCTGTGCTCCTACTTGGTTTTTTGTTTGTTTGCTTGTTTTTCAAGGTAGGTTCAGGCTTCTAGTTCAGGCTGACAGGAAATTCACTATGTAGTCTCAGGGTAGCTTTAAACTCAAAATTTACAGCAATCCTCCTAAACAATCCTACTACCTGTCTGTTCTGGAAATCAGATGTCCAACATTTGAGCTAATTGGTGTCATCAGAGATTTCACCTGTTAATCTGTTTTTTGTTTGTTTGTTTGTCTTTTGAGGTAGGGTCTCATTCTAGCTCAGGCTGACCTGAAATTCACTATGTAGTCTCAGGGTGGCCTGGAACTCAAGGCAGTCCTGATCCTTCTACCTCTGCCTCCCAAGTGGTGGGATTAAAGGTGTGCACCACCACACCCAACTTAATCTTTTTTGATTATTGAGTAATACTAGCAAGAAGATGGGAAAGATACTGAGTCACCATGGTTCCCACTTGCCAGACAACAAATAATGAAAAATATGTGAATATGTATATACTTGGAGCAAAATTTTTCTAACATATTGCATACAAAATTTACATAACGCTGATAAGTCGTGAAGCCATCCAGTCTTTCAAACATTCAATAATGTTATATTTAAATAACATGATCTTAACTACCATAAGCTCATTGAAACATAAGATCCCCTCACATCTCTCATTTGACAGTATGTTTCTTCATTTTGCCCTTCTTTTGATTGTCTATTATACAGGAAGTACCCATGAGTATATTTATCCCTCTGCTTCCTGAATCAGCCCACAGCATACTCTGTAGCTGCTTCCTCACTGTCCTCATGGATTCTATTTTATTATTTTCAGATTCATTTTATCTTTTCTTGAATCTATTGTTTTCCCAATGCATATCAGCTTAATTATATTCACAAAACAGATCAAAAAAAAAAGAAAAAAAATGATAAAATTATTCACCATAGTAAAGAATGAGAGATGAAAGACCTAAGAACATTTGTTTCCTAATATATATTTTACTCATTACACATACTGCGTTTGCAGACAATATGGATCAGCTATGTAATTTCCATAAATTGTGTGTGTCCCTATCTTTCTGAGAAGCACATTCTAGTTCATATTTCCATCCATTGTTCCTTCATTTTTCTCTGTGACTTATCTTCTTTCTCTTTCCTGTGTCTGTTCCCTTTTGCCTCCAACTCTTCCCCTCATTTCCACTTTCATAAGTAATTCCACACACGTCTTTTGGTTTCTCACCCTTTCACCTCACAGTGCAAAATTACTCTTACTCCCCTCCCAGAAAATTACTTTCTCTTTCATCTTGTACCTTTGGCATTCATTTCCTGTGGGGTTTCATCACAAACAGCAGCAGGTGATGTTATGATGTTAACTGTTTAAAAGCCACAGAGGGAAATATCATAGAAATCTACTGCAGCAGCTGCACTACATACAATCATTTTAGGTGTAATAAATTGTCACTAACACTTCCCTAGTAGTTTTCTGACAATAATTTGTATGCTGCCTTTTAATATACTGAAAAGTGAATGTAACCTAAAACACACAATGCTTTTTTTTTCTTATTCTTAGAAATTCTTATAAGAATGAAAATAACCAGTGCATAGCTTGGAAACAGATAAATTTTTCTTTAAGAAACAAATTTTTAAGTGCAATTCAACATTTCCACTTGACGTGGAAGTCCCTGTTTAAAAACCCTCTCAGTCTGCAGGATTCTCTGCACTGAAAAGCAAAGTATATTGCTGTTTTGAGTTTTTATGGGCCATTAAGTTGAGTGCAACAGTCATAAATTATCTGTTAAAGTTACCCAAATTATAGCTATCTGTGGTTTTGTGACAAAGGCCAAGAATGTGTTTTTAAAAACACACCCTATTGCATGAAAAATGGCCAAAAAAGAAAGTATGTCCACTATTAAATTTGTTTAAAAATTTCAGTCACTTAAATGTTGCTTACAAACTCTTCTTTGGGAACATTTATTAATAAAAGTTTACACTAAATGATGTTAATAATCTTCTTATGGCCATTGACAAGGGGATGCCCTGTGAGGTAGGAAGATGGTGGCTTTTGTTTTCTGTTGTTTCAGAGTGCTCCACAAAAGGCATCCTAAACAAAACCACAATTTTTTCTTTAACTTCACAAAATCATTAATCCCCAATCTACCTGCACTGAACTAACACAGCTGAGTTTCATTAAGATGTTTACCCTGAACATTAAACATCAAAGACAGAAACATCTGCATTCTGAATCAGACTTTAAGGAATAAAAATTACACAATTCTTTTCATTTTTCAAGTCTAACAAATTTCCTGAATCCTGAAGCTGTATGAATTATGTCTTTAGCACTGTAGTTCTCAGACAGTAGACAGAGCTGAGAGTGACCTTTCTTTTCCCATGGCAAAGCTAGATAGGAAGATGTGTTTAGATTTTAGCCCATCTAAAACTGCTGTGTACATGCACCATTCTTTGAATGGTGTAACATTGGGAAGACATCCTACACAGAACTAACCCAGAGAAAATATAAAAATTTTGAATGAACTTTGAAAAGAATATTATTATTGATTGGCTTTTAATTAATTGTGCTGAAAATATTGTTCAGACAAAAAAAAAAACACAACTGTAGTTTTGCAGTTTTTTCCCCCCAGTTACAAGAAGAAGGTAGGACTTTCAAATGGATGACAGTTGCTTTCAGCTGTAATTTTCAGGCAGGCTATCCTTGTTTTTTTTCTTTTGTAAATAAATGCAACATGGCACATCACAGGTCCAAGGTGTGGTGCCTAGCATCTCCACTGCTTTGTTGGGAAATTTATAAAATGACTTCATAGCATATATTCATGAACTAGTTAATTGCCTTCACTAATGAGGAATAAGTAGAGAGGAGAGGCAGGCATGATGGGGAGAAGGGAAAGAAGGGATCCTCATCTGCTACGATGGAACTAGGCAACTCCATAGAAAGACATAGGGCTCACAGTGCACATGGCATGGTTGTCAGTGTGTCCCCGTTTTGACACCTGAGTGACTCCTGCGATCACTGGCTGACGTTACAACCTGTGAGTGAAGTGCTGTCCTTGCTGGTGGTTGGAGAGGAAGCTCCTACCTCTTCATGATCCTCCATATTTTTGAAAGCTGATGCCACTACTTGCAGTCTTCATGGCAAGGAGAATTTGGAAGGAATTTCTGAATCTTGTCAGGTTCAGTGGTCCTTCTGATTGGACATCATGATGCCATCTGGTTTGCATGCACCTCATTCACATACACTAATCAGGGCTCACACGTGCCTATAAAAGCATCTGCCCTCAACCCTTCAGCATACAGACCCACCAGACTCCAAAGAGAGAGGACTCTTTTTCCTCAGGGGCCAGCCAGTAGGGTCTGGTCCTACGGTCCTGGGCCTGATGTTCTAGAGCTGTTTGCGCTAAGGGTCCTGCATCTGTTCACACCTCTGAGAGCACAGACCCCAGAGCATGGACTTGTTCCTGCTACAGCAGGCGGAAGCTGCTCTATGCCTGGACCTGCTTCTACTTAGCAGCTATTCCTTTTATAGAGAGACCAAGTTCCGCCTGATACTCATGCGACCTCTGGCCATTGATCCAGTAGGGTCTGCTAGTGCTCTGTCCATCCTGGTTCCTGCCTCAGTGCCTCTTGTTTGCTGTCCTAAAATCTGTCAAGGATTCAGAGCTAGAACACTTTGGTGCCCTCTTAGTTGACAAAACTGCTGCCACCAAGAATCAACTGTGACCTTTTTTATCCACCTTATTGGCAAACCCGTTGTCCTCCAGGAACCCAATTTTCATTCATTTGTTCTCCCTTCAGCATCTGTCCATTTCATTCTTGGGGTGGACACACAAAGACATAGCACTTGGATAGCTGAAATAGGTGGACTGCTATGAATTTAAGGCAAACTTTGGGTTCAGAGTCAGACATTTTCTCAGAATGACAAAAAAGGAAAAACAAAAGACAAATAATAAAAACTTTGTGACTAACAAATAGAATTGATATTAGTGCGTACAAAACGAATAGTGTGATTTTTTCCAGATTGCTATGCAATGCCTATTTTATTTCTGTGAGAAGTTTGCATATTAACAAGATCATTTATTTCATATTTTCAATTTAATACACATCAAAAGATCTATATGTCAAAAAAAAAGAATAATGGACTCTCTTTCTCCCTAATCCCCCTTTCTCCTCTCCTTTCTCCTGTCATGGAAGTTGGTATCAAAGCCAAGGCATTGTGAATGTTAGGCAAGCTCATCCCTAGCATATGTTTCTTTTTTTCAATACAAAATAAACAAATAAATAAACAGGCATTTGTTTTGGTTAAATATTGAGTACCAGGGAGTAATTAGCAATGATTTTCTTAACCAGTTTATCTTTACTGCAAAAAATAATTTTAGGAGGCTAGAGAGATGACTTAAAGGTTAAGGTGCTTTCCTGTGAAGCCTAAGGACCCAAATTCAATTTTGCAGTACCCATGTAAAACATATGCACAAGATGGCACATACATCTGGAGTTTGTTTGTAGTGGTTTGAGGCTCTAGCCTGCCCATTCTGTCTGTATATCTATCTGTCTCTCTCTTCCAAATAAATAAATACAAAACAAAATAATTTCAGAGTGTACCTTTATCATTATTTATCCTTTTAGCATTAGTTATTGATACAGCCTACATTTTCCCAAAATCAAGATTACTTTTGTTGAATATGGAACCATTATATTCAAATAGTTACATTTTCAGAATTAAATACAAATTATATTTTTATTATTACTGCATAACATTAACTAGCAATAAAAAATTTTGTTCTTTTATTTACAATTTTACTTTTGAAGAATGAAGGCAGGAGTGATGAACTATGGCTGCAATCTCAGCACAGAAGAAACTGAGAAAGGACTGCCATCAATTGGAGGCTAGCCTAGATGAGCTAGAGAATTCCAGGTCATCCTGGACTACAGAGTGAGACTATGTCTTAAAGAAAAAAAACAACAATGGGCGAAACAAGCAAGGGTGCTGTTCTCTTTGTGAAACGGGTACCAGCACAAGAGTGAAGAAGATCAATACAGAGAAAAATCAACTCCTACCATATTAGATATCCAGAGACCCAGAGGACCCCAACACCTCATCACTGAAGCAGACCAAAAATGAACCCAACATGGCTCAGGTAAATTTTGTAGAAGAGGGTGCGGGAAGAATGTCAGAGCCACATGTTGGGTCATGATATGCAGAGACATTTAATCTACCCATAACTGTGGGATAACTCCACAATGCATGACCCATATGCATCAACAAAGAGGGACCAGGGGGAGGGGGTAGTACATGCATGAGCCTAACAATGGTACCAACTTAACTGTATTCACTGAGTACAAAACTATTTAATAAAAATAAACAAATAAATAAATTAAAAAAAGCCATGCATCTGGAATTCATTTGCAGTGGCTAGAGGCTCTGGTGTGCCCATTCTTTCTCTCTCTCTCTCTGCCTCTCTCTTTCTCTCCCCCTCCCTCTCTAAAAAAATAAATAAATAGAGCAGGGCATGGTGCCACTCACCTTAGAAAAAAGAAAGGAAAAAAAAAAAAAAAAACAAGGGCTGGAGAGATGGCTTAGCGGTTAAGTGCTTTCCTGTGAAGCCTAAGGACCCCAGTGGAGGCTCCATTCTCCAGGACCCACGTTAGCCAGATGCTCAAGGGGGCACATGCATCTGGAGTTTGTTTGCAGTGGCCAGAAGCCCTGGAGAGCCCATTCTCTCTCTCTCTCTCTATCTGCCTCTTTCAAAAGAAATTAGCAAGCAAAAAACAATTCCAAAAGTATATAATAAGTTTCTGAAATTACTGATGTTATGAAAGATTTAGTTATTGGTGTTTGATCATACATTCAGTAATTATGTGGAAATATTTCATAAAATAATTTACCACATTCAGAAACTTTTGGGTTGTTTTTAATTGCCTTTGTATTTTCTTTGGTGCTTACAATTCTCCTATTCACTATTTTACCCAGATGCATGTAAAATATAGTTAGATCATAACAGACATTCACTATATGCTCACATAGTAAATGTTGAGAAACAAAGGAAGGAATCAAACATGAAATTTTTAGACATATATCTTATATTATTTCTTTTTATTGAGTAGATGCTTTCTATGGATGCATTATATGTTGGTATCATCATTCCCCTCCTCCTAGCTTCTGGACATTCCCTCCTTTCCTGTGGCTCTTATATTCTTTCCGTCCCCTCTTTCACAAAATTCTCTGAGCCATGGTGGGTGTGCTTTAAGTCTACTTTAGTGTTGAGCTCTCAGCAGCTTATTGATTTTTGCTTTGGAATATGTTGAGTATCATCAGTGTTTGCCTCATCATGAAACATGCTGTCACTCTCCCTATGGAAGCAGCACTCTTGCTCATCTCACCAACTCCTCTATTATCTTATTCATTTTATGAGCATAAACATATTAATAAATTTTCCTAAATGGTATTCCTCTGTATATTTTACCACATAATGATCACATAGCACTTATCCATGAATGTCCTAATTTAAACAGTAGACATATGATAAAGTTCTATGCTCATCCACAAAATGAATAGCCACCTGTTGAAAAGTGTACAGATATCATCTTATTCAAATAGTAAAATGTTTCATTGTCAAATGTAATTATACAAATATTATGTTAATATATTTTTCTATAAATTCATGCTGTTTTTCTTCAAATGCAAAGAGATTCACTTCACATGCTTTATTTTCTAAAACTAACATCTTCATGTTATAAAAAATTCTACAAATGTCCTTTTCTTGAATTTTATGTTCTTTCCCAGCAATATTAGATTGTTAAACATAGGCCTTTCTATATAAATATGGTTCAAATTTCACTACATTGGATGCATTATAACAGAGCAGTAATAGCTGTCAATAAGTAGATTTTCGCTTTTGAGATTTCAGTTGATTTTGTACATGGTATGCAAAAAGGAAAATTTCCTTATACTTGCTATGCTGTCATCTATGAAATGAAAAAAGCTGAATATTAATAAAGATTGAATGAAAAACAATTTTTTCTTGTATACTGTAGGTAGGAAGGAAAGTTAGTATGGGCATTTATAGAAAATAGTACAAATATCCCTCAAAAAAACTAGGAACCATATGAACCAGCAAATTGAATTCCTGTACTAATTCAAAGAAATTGAAGTTGGCATATTGAAGTGAAATCTACTTGACAATGTTTGATATTTCTTGAAAAATTCTTCATAATAGTCAGAAGATGGAAGCACACAAAACATCCATAAGCATATGAACTGATAAAGAAAATATGACCTACATGCACATACTGGAATACTATTCAAACTCACCAAAGAATTTCTGACACTGGCACCAATGTGGATGAATATGAGAGATGTTATGCTTAGTGAAACGTACAGGTAGGCCTAATAAGTGCATTTACAATGTGGAATGATAACAATCTGAAACTGAAGATGAGGTAAAGGGAAAAGAGGGTTGGTCAAAGTACACAAAGTTTCAATTAGACAAAAGGATTATATCCCATGGTGTCAATATTTATGACATATTTCAAAATGCTAAAAGAGTAGATATTAAATGTTTGCAACTTACATAATAAATAATAATATGTAATGTGGGAGTAAAGGGGCATGTAATTTATCTTAATTTTATCATTCCTGAATGCATATATGTATCAAACATCTAATTGTTTATTACAGGTTTTTATCTATCTGAGTCATTGACTTGGTTACATGAGTCATTCTTTTAATCTAAACTGCACACTCTTTTTTATTTTCTTTCTTCTTCTTTTTTGTTTTATTTTGGAGAGATAGAAAGAGAGAGAGAGAGAGAGAAAGGAGAGAATCTCCATGCCAGGGCCTCAGCCATTGCAAGTGAACTCCAGATACTTGTGCCACCTAGTGGGCATGTGCAACCTTGTCCTTGCCTCTCTTTTGTACATCTGCCTTAAGTGGGATCTGGAGAGTCGGACATGGGTCCATAGACTTCACAGGCAAGCATCTTTAACTGCTAAGCCATATCTCCAGCCCTTAACTATGCACTCTTTGCACCTATAGTAAAAGTTTACAGTGTCCTACTAGCAATCATTTACTGTCTTAGTCATAAAGGTATTTTATCTCAATGTATAACAGTAACTGTTATTTAGCATATAATTCATACAAAAACTCTTGCAGTAACCATGAAGCAATACATAACCTCTCACTTTTATATATTTTTTAAATATAGTAAGGAAAATATGTATTAAGTAGACAACTCTAACCATCTTCTCGTACAATTAAGTCATAAAACATATGAGATACTGTTTTTAAAAATTCAATTGCATACTAATAAAATTAGGTTGAGATTTTTGGAGAAATGTAGAAATGCAGATCCTCTGGAAGCCATCTGGAAGCCATCCTGAAGGAGCACCAGAGAGCCAGGGAATAAAGATGAGGTCTGGAGTATGACTAGAGGTGATTTGTGTAAAAGCACTGTTAGGGACAATGTATCATAATTTTTAAATACTATGTGGCCCACCTCCTCAGATAATGAAATGGATTTAGGTTAATATCTGAAATTACATAGTTAAAATGTTGCAAAATAAAGATTTGTATTTAGGTCTTTCTGTCTCCAGTGTCAATGTTCTTTCTTTCTTTCTTTCTTTCTTTCTTTCTTTCTTTCTTTCTTCTTTCTTTCTTTCTTTCTTTCCTTACATAGTTCAAGGATTTTCAATACTTGCTTAAGAAATCACATTTCTCTTGTAATATTTAAATATTACAGATGTAACACACTTAAAATTATATAATCTTATTTGCAATTAACAATAGTTTAACAAAAGGACATTTGCATATTGTTTTACAATGAAGTGTTTAACATAACAAATGATGTATATTGGACATGTCTTAAATGGTTGGTTAGCCTTTGACTTTACAGTGTATCATAACCTAACAATTTTAGTGTATACAATGTGTGATCAGAATTTTTCATATTTGCTTCCTATAATTGAAGCTAAAGAAAGCAAATTAAGAATTGGAGAGACAGATCAGTCGTTAAGGCACTTGCCTACAAAGCCTAAGAACCTGAGTTTAGTGCCCTAGTATTCAGTTAACACCAGATGTACAAGATGGTGCATGTGCCTGGAGTTTGCTTACAGTGGCTAGAGGTCCCAACATGCCCATTCACTTGCTTTCAATTTGCCTCTGTCTCTCAGTCTGAAACAAATAAATAGATAAATAAATCAAGAGAAAAGAGGAAATTAACACTTATTTATTATGTAACTTGACATTTTAAACATTTTTGAATCACCTTTCATTTCAAAAATTTGTAAATGTCTATAATGTATGCATAAAATGTTTACAAATTAGTTTATAATACAATGTGATATGCATTTGCATGATTAACAAATGTATCATGATTATACTTTCCTTTTTGAATACACACACCTGTTTTACTTGTTTTAAAATACCAAACCTGCTTTATATATACTTAGACTGGAATGCAACTGCTTTTGATCTATAAAAATGAGAGCTCCCTTTGAAATTAATCTCAGACTTTAGCTAATCATCCTTAATGTTTTCATTTCCCACATGACTGAGGTACATATGATCTCAAACACATTATGGACCTCAGAGTCAGCTTCAATAAATGGGAATGGTTTTATTAAGAACAAGGAGTCATGCATAACAGGATGACTTTAAGAGTTATATTACTCAAAATACATTACCCAAAGTGTTTACTTATAAATTTTCCAATGATAATTGATAACTTTTATATAGCAAGAATATTAATGGGGATTTTCACTTACAGAATAAAACAATGATAATGATATATTTTACACTTAATTCCACTTCTCCTCACTTGTGTAATCTGGTCTTTTCTTTGCCATACATAAAATAATATCACAAAATAATATCCTTAAACTAAAGAAACATACATTTATTTTACAATTACATCATCAATGAAATAAGAGATCTTTCTGGAAAAGATTATTATTTATATTAATATGTTAGTTATGTCTTGCTTTATCATATGAATTCCTAAAATTAGTACTTTTATGTGCTTAGTATTTTGCAGTTTGGAGGTGTCTTTCTAGGTGTCTGTGGTTGAGATGCTTCTACAAGGGATGAAGGATCCTTGGTGGCATCCTCAGGTATCTGCTGTCTCAGGAAACATGGCTTTCAATGTCACTGTTGGGCTTGGTCTAGATTTCTTACTCCATAGCCACTTATTCTACAGACAACTTTGTTTCTACACATGTCTCATCAAAGAAATAGATTTGTTTTGACATGGTGGCTCTCATGCAAGAGAAAAAAAATATGTTAGTTGGCAGGCCACATACTTCTCACCTTAAAATTTGCAACATTTTATTTCTTCTGTCTCTATAGAGTTAAAGTAAACTACAATAATTTCCTGGACAGAAATTGGAAAATGGACTCTCCATCCTTAAAAAAGTAATGACATACGCATGCAGGCATAACAGTAGTTATTGGTAGCTCTAATTACAAAAGATCCATCAAAATTACTTTGAGAGTAGATTCATATTCTTGTTGTGTCACTTGGTATCTGAATGGTCTTGAGTAAATTATGTTATCTCCCTAAGATTCAGATACTCAAATACAATAGAATGTAATGTTAATCTGTTTCATATTGCTCCTGTGAGTAAAATATGATTATGTAATACAACTTTGAACATATCATTGCCCACATTGTACACATTTTTAAATGTGAATTGAATTGTACATTAAAGTATGATGCACAATTTCCATTGATATCCAGACTACTTTAATATAATGCAGATTATAGAGGTCACACTTCAACATTAGCTTGCTTTCTAAAATGCCATTTTAAAATAGTGTCATTTCCACAATGTAATAATTTCTTATTCAGAACAAACTATGCAAATATAATTTTAGTAAAACAAAAGGACTTAAATTTTATCTCTGAAAATGTCTGTTTATATACTAGTTTGCCTCTACTTAAGGAACTATCAGGAAGTTCAGGGATGAACATTGCAGTATATAATTAGCGGACATATCTGCTTAAATATGCTTGGGTACATATCCTTGACTATCACAATTACTAAGTGCTGAATTCAGCCACAGAACGTTAAGTTGGTTAAATAACTATGGAGGAATAAAGAAGACTTTAAAAGGCATGGAGACTTTGGTATAACAGATTTAGAGAGATTATAATAATGCTTTCCACAAGCCCACTGTTTAGTATATCCATCAAATACATATCTATCTATCTATATATATATAGTAGATGAATATATTTATATATATGTAAAACTTTATTCTTATTAAATAAACATTAACTCACAACACAGAGGTAAAATAAAACCGACATGGAAAAATAATGTATTAAAATATAAATTTGTGTTTCAATTTCTGCTGTTCCCCACCCCAAACTCTCATTGAAGAAGCTACATTTGCCTAACTTTGCCTTGGAAAAAAATATTAAAAAGCAAAACCTTCTTTAAAATTATCTCCATTCTTGTCTCTTAAAGGCCACCTTTATGGAGTTTATACTGAGTCCCTTAAATGTGAGGGGGTGGGGAGAGAAAGAAAATAGAGTAAGGAATGAGATAAAATTGTCATCCAAGGATCTAAAGAAGATTTTTCACATCTCCTGATACCCACTCAGAACCCAAGAAAGAGCTCAGTGGAAAATCCAGTATTTCACATCTTAAGATATCTGTGGTAGTCTGATGTGTGTTACCAGTACACAGAATAATGTTGCATTCCAGAACTCATCATAAAAGAAATGAGTCTGGGTAACAATGATTCCACCTCAATGTGTATATTGAAGGAGGGAGGAAGGAAGAGAGAGAAAGAGAGAGAGAGAAAGAACACATAAGCATAGGCACACCTATGGCCTCTTGCCACTGCACATGAACACCAGCACCAGAACTTTGTGCATCTGGCTTTATGTGGGTAATGAGGAACCGAACTCAAGTCAGCAGCCTTTTCAAAAAAACAATTTAACTACTGAGCCATCTCCTCAGCCCTCAAAACACATTCTTATTTAAGCAGCATAAGGCAAGTTATTTAGTCATCTCAGAAAGATTTCCCAAGTTTAAAATAGAGATTTCTGTTAAAGATTTGTCACATTGTGTAGCATAAAGCAGACACTCAATGTATATTCCCCAATACTGTTGAATATGACAGAGTTAACTTTTAGCATATAATATTTATTATATATTTATATCTATATATAAAATATCAAATTTGAATGGATTCATTAGTATCTCGGTATGTGTATGTGGTGGGATTGGATGTGTCCACATGTGCTCAGATATGTGTACGAACATGTGTGTGCAGCAGTGTACATGTGCCTGTATGTCTACCGGTGGAGGGCACAGTTATACCTTGGATGTTACTTTCACTCTCTTTCGATCTCATTTTTTGGAGTATGATCTCTTATTGAACCTAGAACTCAAGAACTTGGTGATACTAACTAACTAGCAAGTTTGGGTCATTAGCCTGTAAGCAGTGCTGACACTGCAAGCACTCATCACTACACCTGGCATTTTTATATGGGGACTGAAAATCCAAATTCAGGTCCTTATGCTTGTGCAGCAGAGACTTGACCACTGAGCTCTCTCCCCAGAACAAATTCTATAATTTTTATTTCCACTAATATTGGTGGATATGTTGTTTCTGTATAAATTTCTCTGAAATCCCAATGAATTAGAGAAAAATGGAGCGTTGGCTATGTGAAGCAATGCTGCTACTTGTTGCTATATATGAGTGTTTTTCAAAAATCTATTGCAATTCAATAGCCATAAGTAGACATTAATAAGAAAAGCTAGTCTTTTTTGCATCATGCACAAAAAGCCCATTTCTGAATTTGGTGCACATGGTTATTTGAATGTTTAGTGCATTCATCTTACTGGTATGATTTAAATATACTCCTGTGGCGAATGCTTTATTTTATTAGCATTCATTTAATTGAAGCTGGCATTTCACATTCCTACTACCTATGCAATGCATTAACTTAGAGTCTTTGATTAAAAAAAATGCATCCAGTGTTTGCTATATTTCCTATTCTTTATTTTCAAGTACAAAAAGGAAATTAAATACTTCAAAACCTATTCACCTTTGTGATTTTCTAACATGCTTTAGAAGAGAGTGACTTCTCATTTTCTTTTTCTTTTTAACTTTAACCTTAGTTGCTGAGGCATGCATATCAGTTGCAGCTCACATATCTATTAAGGAATAGAATAATGGGCTATAGATTAACCAAATGCACATGTAGTATACCCATTCTGGCAGTCCTAAGTTATGACGTGCAGTGTTCAGTGTTCTGACTTTGAACTTTCAAGATTTTAGGTACAATTGTACCCTAATTGCAGGATTTTGTTGCTCTTTTATTTCAAGCTTCAGGACTAATGACAGATAATTATACCATAAAACTGAGGACATTCTCTGTTAATAAGAGCACCAGATTTGAACATTCAATATGCTTCTTACCTAGATATTTACTCTAAAGTCCTTGAATATTTTAATTAATGGAATGCTAAGTAAGTTACTTTCTGTTTATATGTGTTTTATTTTCCAAAATGGCTTTATTAAAGACTCATATCTTAAGTCACAAATAAATAAGATATGACTGATAACCTGATTTTGGTAGAAAATTCAGAGCTGATGAGCTGTGCCTGATTGAGATATAGAGAAAGAAATCACAATTGCAACAATGAAAAACAATTAAACATGGTCATATTTAGAGTCAGGAGAGAAAAGCAAAATATTGATGATTTGATCTCCTTTACATAGAGAGGGCAATGGAAAGAATGCTGTCTGGACATACAAACATCAAAAGATATCCTAGATTTTCATAGTAAATCCTGCTAAAAAAGTTTTGCTAAATGTGGCTTGTGAAGAATAATAAAAAAAAATGATTTCTGGGCTGGAGGGATGGCTCAGGGATTAAAGCTCTTCCCTATGAAGCCTGGGTTTGATTCTCCAATACTCACATAAGCCAGATGCTCAAAGTGGTGCATGTGTCTAGAGTTTGTTTGCAGTGGCTAGAGGCCCTGGTAGGCGAATTCTCTCTTTCTGTGTTTCACTGTCTCTGTGTCTGTCTGTCTGTCTGTCTATCTCTCTCTCCCTCTCTCTCTCTCTTTCTCTGTGTTTCTTCCACTCTCTAATAAATAAATAAAATACTTAAAAATATTATTTCAATTAAACCTTGACCACTTCATGATATTTCAGAATGCATCAGGCTAAGTTAACTAACTCTGCAAAATGGTGACTCCTATTCTCTGAACTTTCTTTGTCTGGAATGCCCTTCATAACACTGTTCTTTATCACCCCATAGTTCTCAGTCAGATTAAAAATCAGGCAGTTTGGAGGCTGGAGAGATGGCTCAGCAGGTAAAGGTGCTTGCTTGTAAAGCCTAACAACCCAAGTTCAAATTCCCAGCAGCCATTTAAAGCCAGATGCACCACAGTGACACACATGCATTTGAAGTTTATTTATAGTGGTATGAGGCCCTGGCATGCCATTCTTTCTGTCTCAAATAAAGAAATAAATAAATTTAAAAATCAACTACTTCTATGAGATTTTTACATATTTATAATAATATGTGCACATTACTAGTGACACTTTCATGATAATATATTGGCTATATAATGTCAAGCACCCTGTTAGAGATCCTGACAGTCTGTTAAGTGAAAATGAATACTTTTGGAATATAGGAATAAAATCTTATTTTGTACAGAGTTTTGCATGGCTTTGATCAATACATATCATTGGGGATCACATTCTTTTAATGGTTCATTGGAAAGGACTCACTATCACTTTTTTGTGAATTTCCCCCAAAATGTATGCTCTGAAGCTAATAATAATAAAGCATTTTTTATAAACCTAAATTAGGAAATATTCTAGAAAACAAAATTCTGTACACTTTGAAATGTCAAAGTCATAAAAGATTTTAAAAAATCACTAATATACAAAATTGGAAAATCCATCCTGTATAAAAGATTAAAAATGGGTAACAAGTAAATACATTGAGTAACTATATATTAAAAAGTTGTCAAAGCAGGAAATCTTTAATTTTTTTCTGTAGCTATGGAAATTGTGACACTTGAATAAAGTCATTGAATAAACTAAGATAAAAACATTATATAAGGAGAATATCAGGCATCCTTATCTATTGCTATTCGGCTTGTTTCCTTGATTCCAAGATTCTTACTGAACTCAGAGGTCCTGTTTTCAGTCATATTGGTTGATAAGTGAACCTCCACAATTCTCTGATCTCTACTCCCCATGAAACCTGCATGGCCATACCATGTTTTATATGTGTGCCTTAAGTATGAAATGTTTCCCATAGCTTCATGTGTTTGTGCTTAAGCCTCAGCCTCATACTTAATTCCCAGGCAGTGGAGTCTTTAAGAGGTGGAACCTTGCTACAGGAGGTGTGCCCTGGTGGCCACTTAGGATGTTATAGTCTGACCCACTTGCCACATTCAGTAAGTCCACTCTCTCTACTTCCTACCTGCTACTTTGTGGAGATGTAACACCAGGCTGTCTGTTTCTGCCATTCTGTCCCAGACATGGTAAAACTTCCCATTGAAACAATAATCCAGGTATAAACCCTTTCTTTCCATAAGCTGCTTTTGGTTAGGTGATTTGTCCCAACAAGGAGGAAGTAACTGCTACTTAGGGTTATGGAAAAATCAAATTCAAGCAGTCCCAGTCCCTCCAGGACATTATACTTAAAGCAGCAAGTGTGCTAAACCACTGAGTTCCTCAAATACATAATCTTAATAAAATAATTACCATTAGGGAATGGAGGTGGGGGTAATAGCTCATCAGTTAAAAGTGTTTGCCTCAAATGTGAGGGCTAGAGGGTTCCTTAAGAATACTGAAGGGCAATTCTCAAAGAACTCAAATAAAAAACTGAGTGTGTTTATGAATGCCTGTAACTCTCATTTATGGGGAGTAGAGATGGAGTATTTGGGGGGCTTGCTGACTGAAAAACAGCAGTTTTAGGTTGATAGAACATGTCTCAAGGAAATACTTGGTTGAGTCATACAGAAGGGTATTTGAGGGCAGGGGACTTCTGGTGCTATTTAGGGACTTAGGCTTCTTTCCTTCAGGTGAACAATGAATTGGATACCCCAGGAAAGACCAAAGTTCAGAGATGCAGAAGTAATAAAGATAACTGGTTAATTATAAACAAAAGCTCCCATTGGGGTAGGAGGAATCCCAGAGGCTGGAAGCTGGCACCTGGATCAGGGTTTTACTGGGTGGCCCAATTCCCTCTATCCTCTTATACAAATAATGCATCTGATTTTTCATCATCTTATTGTTCCCTGTTGTCAAGGAGTCTCTTCCCTTAACTAGCAAGTAAAAGTTTCCATCTCCTTAGTTGGCCTGATGTCTGGTCTGCCTGATGTGGAGTAATTTCTTGATGTGTGTACTCTGGTGGAAGACATTGCCTTAGGTGGGTTCAGCAACAGGATGCCTCTTCTTAACCACTTCCCTAACTTCTAGGGGCCAGCACTGCAGTCCAGAAGGAGGATGTTTCTTTTCTAGCAGTCACTGCGGTATATTAGTGGCCAGGGCCAGGACAGGTTTCTCATACTGAGGATGCAATGTCCATGGACCATTGTAGCAGGATACCAGCTCAGGGCACAAGCAAAGGTCTTTCACCTCCACTGAAGGCCAGGGATGATCTCTGTCAGCCTTATGCTGAGTTGTGTTATCCAGGTGTAGATCACAGAGCTGTGATCTGATTGTCAGCACTGGACCCTTCTTATCAAGAACATAAGGGCAGAAAAAAGAAGTGGTATGTTGGTATTTGGAAAAAGCTTGCCCTTTCAAGTAATGGAAAAAGTGGATTCAGTCAAGATATTAGGAAGAACATTCTAGACATTGAAAACAGAAAGTACAGATATTTCTGAAATATTTGATAGGACATCAGTTTACCCATTTGGCAAGAGCAGAGGGAGCATACAGCAAGAATAGCAGAGAGTTGAGGTCTCAGATCAAGTGGGCCTTGAGAGATTGAGGAGCACTTGTCCAGAACTCTGAGTGAGATGGGACACTTCAGGAAGTTTACTGCTTAAGAGTAAGATGATTAGACATTGATTATGTATTTTATTTTATTTTATTTTATTTTTTCTTGATGGGAAGAAAGGTTTTATTTCAGCTTCTGGTTTCAAAGAATGTTCCATCGTGGCAGGGCAAGCATGGCAGAGCAGGCAGCTGGGACATCATATCTTTTTTTTTCTTTTCAAATTTTTTTTTTTTATTGTTCTCATGGAAGCCCCTCAGTTTCTTTTTTTTTCTCCATTTTTATTAATATTTTCCATGATAACAAAAAAAATCCCATGGTATTACCCTTCCCCCTTTCCCCTTTGAAATTCCATTCTCCATCATATCCCCTCCCCATCTCAATCTTTCTACTTACATATATACAATACCAACCTAATAAAAGCCCTCCTCCCTTTCTTTCTCTTCCCTTTCTATCTCCTTTTTTAACTTACTGGCCTCTGCTACTGAGTTTTTTCCTTCTCACACAGAAGCCCAATCATCTCTAGCTAAGATCCACATATGAGGGAGAACATGTGGCGCTTGGCTTTCTGGGCCTGGGTTACCTCACTTAGTATATTTCTTTCCAGATCCATCCACTTTTCTGCAAATTTCATAACTTCATTCCTCTTTACTGCTGAGTAAAACTCCATTGTATAAATGTGCCACATCTTCATTATCCACTCATCAGTTGAGGGACATCTAGGCTGGTTCCATTTCCCAGCTATTATAAATTGAGCAGCAATAAACATGGTTGAGCAAGTATCTCTAAGGTAATGAGATGAGTCCTTAGGATATATGCCTAGGAGAGCTATAGCTGGGTCATATGGTAGATCAATCTTTAGCTGTTTTAGGAACCTCCACACTGATTTCCACAATGGCTGGACCAGATTGCATTCCCACCAACAATGTAGAAGGGTTCCTCTTTTTCCACATCCCCGCCAACATTTATGATCATTTGTTTTCATGATGGTAGCCAATCTGACAGGAGTGAGATGGAATCTCAATGTAGTCTTAATCTGCATTTCCCTGATGACTAGGGATGTAGAACATTTTTTTAGATGCGTATATGCCATTTGTATTTCGTCCTTTGAGAATTCTCTATTTAGCTCCATTTCCCATTTTTTGATTGGTTTGTTTGATTCCTTATTATTTAACTTCTTGAGTTCTTTGTATATCTTAGATATTAATCCTCTATCAGATGTATAGCTGGTGAAGATTTTTTCCCATTCTGTAGGTTGCCTCTTTGCTTTCTTCACCGTGTCCTTTGCAGTGCAGAATCTTTGTATTTTCATGAGGTCCCAGTGGTTAATCTGTGGTTTTATTGCCTGAGCAATTGGGGTTGTATTCAGAAAGTCTTTGCCAAGACCAATATGTTGAAGGGTTTCCCCTACTTTTTCCTCTAGCAGTTTCAGAGTTTCAGGTCTGATGTTAAGGTCCTTAATCCATTTGGACTTAATTCTTGTGCACGGAGAAAGAGAAGAATCTATTTTCATCCTTCTACAGATATATATCCAGTTTTCCCAACACCATTTGCTGAAGAGGCTGTCTTTTCTCCAATGAGTATTTTTGGCATTTTTATCAAATATCAGGTGGCTATAACTACATGGGGTTACATTTGGGTCCTCTATTCTGTTCCATTGATCTACGAGTCTGCTTTTGTGCCAGTACCATGCTGTTTTTGTTACTATGGCTCTGTAGTATAGGTTAAAATCAGGTATGGTGATACCACCAGCCTTATTTTTGTTGCTCAGTATTATTTTAGATATTCGAGGTTTTTTGTGATTCCAAATGAATTTTTGGATTGTTTTTTCTATTTCTGTGAAGAATGCCTTAGGAATTTTGATGGGGATTGCGTTAAATGTGTAGATTGCTTTTGGTAAGATTGCCATTTTCACAATATTGATTCTTCCAATCCAGGAACAAGGGATGTTTTTCCACTTCCTAGTGTCTTCTGCAATTTCTCGCTTGAGTGTTTTAAAGTTCTCATTGTATAGATTCTTTACTTCCTTAGTAAGGTTTATTCCAAGGTACTTTATTTTTTTTGATGCAATTGTGAATGGGAGTGATTCTCTGATCTCATCCTCTGTGTGTTTGTTGTTAGCATATATGAAGGCTACTGATTTCTGTGTATTTATTTTGTATCCTGCTACATGACTGTAGGTTTTTGTCAGCTCTAACAGTTTGCTAGTAGAGTCTTTAGGGTCCTTTATATATAGAATCATGTCATCTGCAAATAATGATAACTTGACCTCTTCCTTTCTGATTTGTATCCCTTTTATGCATGTCTCTTGCCTTATTGCTATGGCTAAGACTTCCAGAACTATATTAAATAAAAGTGGGGACAGTGGACACCCTTGTCTTGTTCCTGATTTTAGTGGAAAAGCATCCAGTTTTTCCCCATTTAGTAATATGTTGGCTGTAGGCTTATCATAAATAGCCTTTATTATATTGAGATATGTTCCTTCTATTCCCAGTCTCTGTAGGACTTTTATCATGAAGGGATGTTGGATTTTGTCGAATGCTTTCTCTGCGTCTAATGAGATGATCATGTGATTTTTGTCCTTCAACCCATTTATATAATGTATAACATTTATAGACTTGCGTATGTTGAACCATCCCTGCATCTCTGGGATAAAGCCTACTTGGTCAGGGTGAATGATCTTTCTAATGTATTCTTGTATTCTGTTTGCCAATATTTTGTTGAGAATTTTTGCATCTATGTTCATGAGGGAGATTGGTCTGTAATTTTCCTTTTTTGTTCTATCTTTGCCTGGTTTTGGTATCAGAGTGATGCTGGCTTCATAGAAGGAGTTTGGTAGAATTCCTTCTTTTTCTATTTCATGGAAAAGCTTAAGAAGCAATGGTGTTAGCTCTTCCCTGAAGGTCTGGTAAAATTCAGCAGTGAATCCATCTGGGCCTGGGCTTTTTTTAGTTGGGAGATTTTTGATAACTGTTAGGATCTCCATGCTTGTTATAGGTCTATTTAAGTGATTAATCTCATCTTGATTTAATTTAGGTAGGTCATATAAATCAAGGTAATCATCCATTTCTTTCAGATTTTCATACTTTGTGGAGTATATGTTTTTATAATATGTCCCTATGATTTTTTGAATTTCTCTGGCATCTGTCGTGATGTTACCTTTTTCATCTCTAATTTTATTAATTTGTGTCTCTTCTCTCTTTCTTTTGGTCAGATTTGCTAAGGGTTTATCAATCTTGTTTATCCTTTCAAAGAACCAGCTCTTTGTTTCATTAATTCTTTGTATTGTTTTTTTGGTTTCTATTTCATTAATTTCTGCCCTAATCTTTATTATTTCTTCCCGTCTACTGATTTTTGGTTTGCCTTGTTCTTCTTTTTCCAAGGCTTTAAGGTGAAGCATTAGGTCATTTATTTGCGACCTTTCTAATTTCTTAATATAGGCACTTAAAGCTATAAATTTACCTCTTAGAACTGCCTTCATTGTGTCCCAGAGATTTTGGTATGTTGTGTTCTCATTATTGTTTGACTCTATAAATTTTTTGATTTCCTTCTTGATTTCTTCATTGACCCATTCATCATTTAGTAATGTATTGTTTAGTTTCCATGATTTTGTGTATGCTCTATATCCTTTCTTGCTATTGATTTGTAGTTTGATTCCATTGTGGTCAGATAGAATGCAAGGAATTATTTCAATTTTCCTGAATTTGTTAAGATTTGCTTTGTGTCCTAATATATGGTCTATTTTAGAGAATGATCCATGTGCTGCTGAAAAGAATGTATATTCTGCAGCATTTGGATGAAATGTCCTGTATATGTCTGTTAGGTCCATTCCTTCTATGACCTCGTTTAGTCCAGATGCCTCTCTGTTTATTTTTTCCTGGGATGACCTGTCAATTGATGAGAGTGGGGTGTTAAAGTCACCAACTACCACTGTGTTTGGTGTTATCTGTGACCTTAGTTCTAACAGTGTTTGTTTGATGAATTTGGGAGCCCCCATGTTAGGTGCATATATGTTTAGGATTGTAATGTCCTCCTGTTGGAGTGTGCCCTTAATCAATATAAAGTGACCTTCCTTATCTTTCTTGACTAATGTTGGAGTGAAGTCTGCCTTGTCAGCTATTAGGATAGCAACCCCTGCTTGCTTTCTGGGTCCATTTGCTTGAAACACCGTTTTCCAACCTTTCACCCTAAGATAATGTCCATCCTTTGTAGAAAGGTGAGTTTCTTGGAGACAACAAATTGTAGGGTCCTGCTTTTTAACCCAGTCTGCAAATCTATGTCTTTTGGTTGGAGCATTGAGGCCATTGATATTAAGAGATATTATTGAAAGATGTGTATTTATGCTTGCCATTTTTTTTTTTTTTGTGGTTCTGGTTCTACCTTTGCTCTCTTATATTAACTAGTATTTGAGTGTTGTTTGCTGTTTTCCAGGTTCCTTATATGTGTGTTTTTCTTTCTCTTCAGCATGGAGGATTCTTTCAAGTATTTTGTGTAGAGCTGGTTTTGTCTTCAAATACTCCTTTAGCCTGCTTTTGTCATGGAATGTCCTTATTTCTCCATCTATTTGAATGGATAGTTTTGCAGGATAAAGTAGTCTTGGTTGACAGTTGTTATCTTTCAGAGTTTGGAATACTTCACTCCAAGCCCTTCTGGCTTTGAAAGTTTGTGTTGAGTAATCTGCTGTGATCCTGATGGGCTTGCCTTTGTAGGTAACTTGATTTTTCTCTCTAACTGCTTTCAATATTTTTTCTTTGGATTGTGTGTTTGGTAGTTTGATTATAATATGGCGAGGAGAGGTTCTTTCCAGGTTTTGTCTGGCTGGTGTTCTAAATGCTTCCTGTATCTGCATTGGCACCTCTTTCCCAATTTGGGGGAAGTTTTCTTCTATGATTTTGTTGAAGATGCCTACTATACCTTTGGATTGAAATTCTTCTCCTTCTACTATACCCTGAATTCTTATATTTGATCTTTTCATAGTGTCCCGAATATCTTGAAATTCCCATTCATACTTTTCTATTAGTTTGTCTTTCTCTTTGTTGGATTGTATTAGATCTGCCACCTGGTCTTCTAGCTTAGATATTCTGTCCTCTCCTTCATCCATTCTACTGGTGAGATTTTCTACAGAGTTTTTTATTTCATTAACTGTGTTCTTCATTGCTAGTAATTCTGACTGGTTTTTCTTCATTATTTCTATTTCCTTATTTATGTCTTGTATTGATTTCTTTATTTCGTTAAATTGGTGTCCTGTATCTTCTCTGATTCCTTTGATTTCTTCTTTGAGTTCATTGAACATATTTACAATCATTCTTTTGAAATCTTTCTCAGGCATTTTCTCTAACTCGTTTTCACTAGAGGTCATTTCTGAAGCATTGATGCTTTTTGGTGGATTTATATTGCCTTGGTTTTTGGTGTTTCTTGTGTTATAATGTATATATTTTTGCATCTTGGATTAAGTTACTGCTTAGATTTTCCAGTTAGCTGGGTATCCTTTGCTGTATCTATTGATCTGATATTGTATATCTTCTATGTAGGAGATTAAGATGTTAGGTGTGGCTCTTACCACTCTCAGAGTATCTAGACACGTGGTCCTAGGGGTTAAGTTTGCCTGCTATGGGGGTATTCAAATAGGTTGAGTGGAATAAAATACAGGTATATTCTAAAATTTAACTAAACCCTATACACATTCAGTCAAGAACAGCACCGAGCATTTATGCAAGATTAGGTATTATAAAAACCAGATCCTCTATCAACAAAGAAGTTAAGATTTCTGGTCTGTTGAGGGATCCAAGTCAGCTTGTGACCAGGTGAGACCCTTCCCTGGTTCAATCCCAGTTACCTCTTTGGGTGCTTTTGGTCTCAGTCAAGTTGCTGGCTGGGATGTTGGGCCGCTGTTCTGCTTTCTGGAACTGGGTACTGGCTTTTCCTGTGGGGCAAACCAAGCCTGGCAACTGTGGCCCTGCAGATTGGCGCCCCTGATGCTGGATCCCCGCTGCTGCCGCTGGAGCTGCAGCTGCTGGGACCACTGCTGCTGGATCCGCCACTGGAGATGCCGCTGCTGGGTCTGCCCCTGCTGATCCGCTGGAGCTGCCGCTGCTGGGTCCTCCGCCTCTGATCCGCTGGTGCTGCCGCTGCTGGGTCCTCTGCCTCTGATCCGCTGATGCTGCCGCTGCGGGATCAGCCTCTGCCGCTGAAGCCGCTGGAGCCTCCGCTGCTGGATTCGCTGCCCTGAAGCCGCTGTGGCCGGTACCGGAGCAGCTGATGGTGTTTTTGGGGCTGGAGTCACGGCCTGATTATGTATTTTAAGGAGAAAACATAAGGAAAAAATATCTTGTTGAGTTTAAACCACAGGAGGGAAATTGTAGAGCGATTACGTCTGGTATTACTACCATCTGTAAATGTGCTGAAAGATTGCTAAAGTCAGTAGAGTAAAATGTTGAGACAGATTTCTTTTTGGAGGAAGAAGTTTATTAGAAGGGGTTTACTATGCTATTCAAGCTCATGATGGCTTCTGAAACCAAGGTTCATTTTCAAGGAACTAAGATAAGTGTCCTATCTTATGAGTATTTGCTGTGGGGAACACATGTGTCTGGACACAGACTATGTGAGAAAAGTCACAGGGGCAATGGATAATGTGGTTGTGGGTGTGTGTGTTATTAACTTCCTCGAACCATGTTAGTTCCCAAGAAAGCTGAGCAGCAGATGAAATTGTACATTTGATTATGTTAATAGAGAATGAAATCTCAGAGAGCAATTGGAAAGAGTGAGGTCTCAGAAGAAACAAAGGTACTGTAAGGGTCAGTTTGACTTAATCACCTCTTGAGATCAAACACAGCAAACCACTGACTGACTTACATGGTGACGCCATTCAAGAAGACAAGTCATAAGTGGATGTGGGGGCATAAAAGAAATTTGTTAAGGGTTACAAAGTCAAAATTAGTTAGCTAGAAGACAAAAATTCTAATGTTATCTGTGATTTAATATAATACAAAATATTTTATCCATATATTTTCAAATAGCTAGAAAACAATGTTTTAATGCTTCACCATAAAGAAATGAAGAATGTTTAATTTGATGGGCATGCAAACAATTTTCATTTGATAATTACTCATTGTACACAAATATCAAAATGTATTTTATTGCCTAAATATGTACATTGTGTAAAGTAAAAATGAAAAAAGGGAAAGTAAAATCTTTACATACCTTAAATTAATAGGCTTGTTGGGAAGAACTCTACCATCAATTTAAAACAAGATAATATATTTATAAATTTACTTATAGCCAGTCATTACCAATCAATAGATTTTTTTTAATCTTGCCTTGCAGATCCCAATTGCATAGATACCATCATGGAGTGGATGGTTGAACTGCACAGTGACTTTTATACTTCAGAAATAACAAAATTGCTTGAAAGTTTCTGCTATTTTTGCTTATGTTTTTAAAGGCTTTATATACATATTAAATTATTTTCAATATCTCATATCTCTATCACCATTATATAAAACATGTATATATATACATACATATATATATACACACATATATATATGTGTGTGTGTTTGCATATGTACACCTATATATTCATAGGTTATATATATATATATATGCTTATATATATGCCTCATTTTTTACTTGGCTTACATCTTATTTGAAACTATGCCTTCTACCATGTTGTTGTCATGTTAAAAGTATCTTGTAGTTTCTTGAAATAGGTCTGTCTCACCAAGTTTTTCTCATATATATGTACATGTATGACTTCTATTACTGATAAATTCAAGCTGATTTATTTATTAAAACAAAGAAAATATTTCTAATGACTATGCCATGGTTTAAAATAGCTGTTTTCATTCTTATTTTACTTTCTCATTAATATCTTTCATTTTAAATTACTCTAAGGCACTTATAGCATTGCAATATATAAGGAAGGTAATCTGTATTTAATATAGTCATGAAGCATAAAATGTCTTCCAAAACCTATGCAAAACTTAAACATAAGTTTACTGTTAATTTAATATGCAAAGTTTTTTCTTGTTGATAGGGAAAACATCAACTGATAACTAATATTTACCTGTATCTATACCATAACTCATGAAAATGCTTATGAAAAATATTATTTAAATATGGGAAATTTTCCATTGATCACTATTTTCAATATGGCTAATTATCCTTTTATTTAATTCAGTATTAGTATCTGTGAGTCTACCTTTTCTTTCAATATTATCTGTAGTGACAAAGTACTTCCTGCACAGAAAGTGAGAATATAAATCTAAAGCCATGGTTTGGACTATCTGGATCAAAATTGTTTATAATAACCTAAATTGTCTACACAGTTGAGGCTCCTCAGGAAAACAGCACCTTTGCTTGTTTCGCCAATTTTTCTTAGTTACAGCCAGGGCCCTTTTGAGGTATGATGGGGTGGCTCTCTCCTTAGACCATGCAATTTTGGTCTATACATAAAAGACTTCTGTCTATTGTTTAGATGTAATGTGACTTCATAACACGGTCTCTTTTTTTTTTTTGTGAAAACTACATAGGTAGCTCCTGTTGGGATTCTCAGCTAAAACACTGTTGTTCATTTATTGTCCTTTGCCATGGTAAAGCTTTTTCATGCTACTTTTTGTGGTACTACAATTCTGCTTTAATTGTTTGTAGACTAACAGTCTTTACCAGTGATTAAAATAATTTGCGTTTGTACTCTATAACACTAGATATTAAATTTGACTTGCTTCAATAAATATCCTATTAAATAGGTATACATGAGTTTTGTGGACACTAAATCCCCAAAGTACACTGATGACCTACATCACATATTCTTAATGTATTCTGTTTGAACATTTTACCTGTATTCTAAATACAAATAAAGTGATAGAAGAAATTTTATGAAGCTGTGCTTTTGTCATTGGATGTTATAGGATTAACCCATCACCTTTGTACAGGTATAAGAAACCGTAAGGAAACAACCCCTTCCTTTTGTCTTTTTAAGGAATGGTAACTCAGACCACATAAATCTTAAGAAAATGTGACAGAACTTAAGAGCAAGAATTTCCCCTCTATTATTCACTCATCAAATTTGTGCAGTTTTCTCTGTAGTATTTTAAATTTATATTCAACTTAGAAACATTTTTAGGTTTCCAGTATTTTTTTTTTGTACTTTCCTCTACCTATTTTTATTGCTTTAAGGCCTCAATGGTTTTATAGTTAATGGTTCAAATAATTGGAAAAGCAGGTACTTTTTTTGACTAGGATGTTTTTTACATTTAATAGTGTCCTTTCCTTCCCTTGTTTGGATAGAATTATTGCTACAACACTACTGAAAATTACATGTAAGAGTTTCAAATTTTCAAATGAATTTGTCATAAAAATTTATAGTTTATGTTTCACAGTTATTATATTCATTACATACCATTATTTTTAATTGCTAATAACAACAAAATAAATTCACAACTTTCAAATTAATATTAGGGACAATAAAGTTTTTTAATTGAATAAATCATTCAGCTTTATTTTTATTTTTATTTAATTATTTATCATCATTATTATTATTATTTTTTGGTGTTTCAAGGTAGGGTCTCACTCTAGTCCAGGCAGACCTGGAATTCACTATGTGGTCTCAGGATGGCCTTGATCTCACTGTGATCCTCCTACCTTTGCCTCCCAAGTGCTGGGATTAAAGGCATGCGCCACCATACCCAGCTATATTCTTAATATTTATTTCCAAAATGTCATATTGATATTGTGACATTTATAATTATATATTCAAACATTTACTTGCATATTATAATAGTTGCTTATTATAATTGAGAAGGGTAAATTTTTGTTAGGATGTATAGGAAGAGTATTAAACTATGCATAATAATTATAATGTTTATTATTAGTAATAAATGTTCTAATTTTTAAAATTTGGTATATTTTGCCAAAGATAATGAAGGTAATTGAAAGGAAAGTCTAAAATGGCCGGGTATGGTGGTGCATGCCTTTAATCCCAGCTCTTGGGAGGCAAAGATAGGAGGATCACCATGAGTTTGAGGCCACCTTGAGACCCCATAGTGAATTCCAGGTCATCCTGGGCTAAAGTGAGACCCTACCTCAAAAAACAAAAAGACAGAAAAAAAGAAAAGAAAGAAAGTCTAAAATGCTTTTTCTTCTCATAGGCATCCTGATTCTAAAATAATGGCACACTCTACCTTTCAAGTGGGCTAATTCCAGAATGCATGACCCATATACCTCAACAAGGAGGGGACGGGAGAGGGGGTAGGTCATGGATGAGCCTAACAATGGTACCAAATTGACTGCATTTGCTGAGTGCAAAACTAATTAATAAATAGAAAACAAAAGAAGCCCAGAACCTCATTAAGAGGCTATGTCCTATTAGGCAATATAAACTAGAGCACCAAAGTCAGCAGGAAAAACTCTGCCACTGCCTACCATAGTTCCCTCCACCTACAAAGTGGAATATAATCACAGAGAATCTCTCAGTTTTACATGGGAGAGTGAGAAGACTGAATCATAAATCTAATGTTTTAACTCTAGATTTCAGAGGAGACCACTGAGAACAAAAGAACTGTACAGCAGGTTGATGCCCCAAAATCCACATGTTGGAATAGGTGGGCCCGTCCAGCCTGGCAGTTTCTCTCTTACGATGAAAAGGTAAAGAGGAACATTAATCAAATTTTCAGCTTTTTAAGCACCTCTACAATGGATTTGTTTCTTAGTGTTGACATACTAATGATGAGACCCCAGTTATTATATCTTTGTATTCAAAAAAAGCAGTGTGGTTACACAAATAAACTATTAGGCTACTACTCATCAGAGGACTTATAGTACCATGGCATAGCTCCCAGGTACTAGAGAGATAAACAACTCTTGAAAATATAAAACTAGGGCTGGAGAGATGGCTTAGCAGTTAAGCGCTTGCCTGTGAAGCCTAAGGACCCCGGTTCGAGGCTCAACTCCCCAGGACCCACGTTAGCCAGATGCACAAGGGGGCATATGCGTCTGGAGTTCGTTTGCAGTGGCTGGAGGCCCTGGCGTGCCCATTCTCTCTCCCTCTCTCTATCTGCCTTTTTCTCTCTCCGTCTGTCGCTCTCAAATAAATAAATGAAAAATAACAAAAAAAAAATTAAAAAAAAAGAAAATATAAAACTAGCCAATTATGATGGTAAACACCTTTAATCCCGACATTCAGGAGGCAGCGGTGAAAGGATTGCTGTGAGTTCAAGGCCAGCTTAAAACTACAGAGCAAATTCCAAAACAGCCAGGCCTACAGTGACTCCCAAATTCAAAAAATATGTATATAAATGGTAAACCAAAAGATTAGTTAGCCTAGAAGAAATGGATACATTTATCCTAACCACTGAATCATCATCATCAGTCATGACACTGAATAAAAACTAAAAACCTTACCAATAAAGAATATTTGAGGGCTCGTTGACTTCACCATTGAACACTACCAAATATGTGAAAAGGAATTAATATAAATCCTTCTTAAAGTCTCCAAAACATGAAGAGTAAGTAAGGTTAACAAAGTAATGTTCTAAGGCTAGCTGACCCTAGTGACAACCAAGGAAAGGCACAAGAAAATACAACCAAAGGTCCATATTCTAGATAAATATACATGATATTGTTATAAATAAATAAAATACATTATATTGTTATAAATTGGCAGAAAATCATATTAAACAGTATATTAAAAGACTCAGATTTGGTACTTGGAAGAAGAGTTAGCAAATAAGAGCATTTAGCTCACAAACATTAGGACTAAAGTGTGATTGCCAGGACATTCATTAAAACAAACAAACAAGCAAAAAACTATAAACCTATATACCCAGTATATAGGTTTATAGGAAAGGAGCCTCAGCAAATGAGGCTCCCAGGATAACCAGACTGACCTAAAATTATTATTAGTAGTAGTATTAGTTTTTTTTTGTGTGTGTGTGTGGGGGGGGGGGTTCCAGGTAGGGTCTCACTCTAGCCCGGGCAGACCTGGAATTCACTAGGTAATCTCAGGGTGGCCTCGAATTTATGGCGATCCTCCTACCTCTGCCTCCCGAGTGCTGAGATTAAAGGTGTGTGCTACCATGCCAGCCTAAAATTATTTTTAAATATTTTAATGTATTTATTTATTTGACACAGAAAGAGGGAGAGGGAAAAGGAGAGAGAGAAAGAGAGAGAGAGAGAGAGAATGGGTGTGCCAGAGCCTCCAGCCACTACAAACGAACTCCAGATGCATGGACCCCCTTGTGCATCTCGCTATCGTGGGTCCTGAGTCCTGGGTCCTTTGGCTTTGCAGGCAAATGCCTTAACCACTAAGGCATCCTTCCAGCCCTAAAATTATTTTTAAAAATAGTAACAGAGAGGTTTAGGTTTCTTGAGAGACTCCGACTCAAAGAGAGGTGGAAGAACAATGGAGGACATCTGATGTCTTCCTCTGACCCCTGCAGCATATTCACAAAGCATGTGCATCTGTATACATATGTGCTTAGACTACACATACACCACACCACATCACGCTATACATACTACACATATCCCCCAAAAGTATAAAGAACATTTTGAAAACTTTCAGGTGGCATAACTGCATTCATCCTTGAGAAGCAAGGATAGCCTACCTTATTAAACCAATCAAATATTAATCCAAATTAACAGGATAGGATAAAAATGTATCTCAATAGATACAGAAAAAAATTGATAAATTTAAATGACTTTATATAAGAAAATGCCTAACAAAATATTTGTAGAATAAAATTGCCTGAAAATAAGTATATCTGATCCTATATCTAAACTGATATTCAATTGTGAAAGACTGAAATGTCTTCTTCTAAGATCAAGAACAGAGCAAGGATACCTGCTTGCTATTCATAAACAATTCATAGTATTAGTAAATCTTGGCCAAACCAATTGTGCAGGAAGATAAAAATGGACACAAGATTTTTCCAGAAGCTTCCTGTCCAGCTATCTGGCTAAAGCAGTGCTGAATAACAATGAAAATAAAAGACTTTTTCTTAAGGGTAAAGGTTAGGACCAACATTTACACACACACACACACACACACACACACACACTGATCAAGAAAAAAGAAAAAAAGAAATACAGGGAATTCAAATCAAAAGAACTCACAAAGTAAATATAGAAAAATGAGTTTGCTTGTAACAAGTAGTTCAAAAGACAAAGATCAGAGACAATCCCATTTGCAAAATTATCAAAGAAAAAAAAAAAGTTAAGCAAGGTGTGGTGGCACACACTTTTAATCCCAGCACTTGGGAGGCAGAGGTTCGAGGATCACATGAGTTCATGGCTAGCCTGAGACTACATAGTGAATTCAAGGTAAGCCTGAGGTGGAGCGAGACCCTACCTCGAAAAACCAAAAAACAAAAACAAAGAAAAGAAGAAAGTTAGAAAGTGTTGGGCCTGGAGACATATTTCTATAATCTATAATTAGGGTTATTTATGTATGCAGATCACAAGTTTAATGCCTGTCTGGCCTATAGTGTGAGTTTGAGGCTAGGCTGAGTAACTTGGAAAGACCATCTCAAAATTAACCAAAATAAAATAAAAATGCATTGGGACTATAGTACAGTGGTCAAGAATTTTCCTAGCATATAAGAGGTCCTGGCTTTAATCCCTCTTCTGAAAAAAAAATAATAATAACAATACTCTGGGATAAACTTGGCCACATAGATTAAAGACTTGTACAGTGCAATGCAAAATACAAAGCATTTAATAAATTAAAACAGACACAGATAAATGAAGTTTAGAAATTAGAAGAAAGAAAACTTGGACCCTACAGTAGAAATAATGAATGAATATCTCAGGATGAGAAAAAAAAATAATAAGAAGGAAATACAATACGCAAAACAGCATTACTATCCTAATTATAATTGAAACTTTTTTGATGTTTATAAATCTTTGATGTTCACAGTTATTCATTATTTCACTGTAGTATAATTGTTAGCCAAACTAAACAGAAAGTTGTTAAAAATATGCTTGTTTGAGGAAGTAAACTTATTCATTATTGGAATAAATGTCTTAGTTTCAAATTTAACTTCTTAAACACACACTACCATTTACAAAAGAAGTGGATTTTCATAGTGTGGGATATTTTATAACAACATGGAGGCTATAGAAAGTCATATCCAGAATCAGTTTATCAACGCCTAAGTGTAAGTTACTTTTGAGGAATAGAGCTTCAGCACAGAGCTTGGTGATGTCTCCATTGGTAAGTGCTTGCCAGGTGTGGTGGTTTGATTCAGGTGTCGCCCATAAACTTAGGTATTCTGAATGGAGCTTCCCAGCTGATGGAGATTTGGGAATTAACACCTCCAGGAGGCATTGTATTTTTGGGGGTGGGCTTATGGATGTTATAACCAGCTCCTACTTGCTAATGTTTGGCACACTGTCTTGTTGTCCACCTTATGTGGGCCAGAGGGTGACCTCCACCCTCTGCTCATGCCATCATTTTTCCTGCCATCATGGAGCTTCCCCTGGAGCCTGTAAGCCAAAATAAGCCTATTTTATTTTTCCCACAAACTGCTCTTGGTTGGGTGATTCCTACCAGCAATGTGAACCTGACTGCAACAGTAAAGTGGAACCAGGAGTGGGATTGCTGCTAGACACCTGATTGGGTAGCTTTGGCCTTTTGGAGCTAATTTTCAAGGGAATGTGTAAGATCTGAAACCTTGGCCTTGCAGTGCTGTAAGTACAGCTTGATGGACTATTCTGGGCAGAGTTGAAAGACCTGAATGCAATAAGAACTATGGATTGTGAGGTTTGGCTTATGAGGGTGAGAAAGAGCCTTGTTTGGACTGGGCTAGAAGCAATTTGAGAGGCTTTCTGTTATGGCCATGTCCTGAGAAGTTGTGCAGGGTTGCATTGCATAGAAATGGACTGATGTGAGCAGAGGGATATGGCACAGAAAGAAATCTTTAGGCTGGAATTGCTGCCTGTTCAGCTGCAATTGAGAGATTACAACCTTTTAGATTAGGCCTGCTGACCTGCACTAGGGCAACAGGAAGAATGCAGACTCTTTTGAAGGGGATTGAGGGCTCAAGGAGTGTCCTGTTCTTCAAAGTCGGCTTTATTCCCCCCTGGATTAACAAATTGGCATGCTATATGGTATTATGGAGTATAAGAAATGCAGGAAGGAGAGGGTCATTGAATTTGCAACACGGTCTTGTGTTTTACCTGATACACATCAGACAGAGGCCTAATTTCTAGAATCTACAGAGATCTCAAAAGCCTAAACAATAAAAAGTCGAACAACCCCCACACAAAATGTGGCAGAGAACTGCATAGGGAGTTCTCAGAGGAAGAAATACAAATGGTAAACACACACTTAAGAAAATAGTCAACATCTCTAATCATCAGGGAAATGCAAATTAAAACAACTATGAGATTCCACCTTACCCCAGTAAGGACAGCAAACATTAAAAAATCTAATGACAACAAATTCTGGTGAGGTTGTGGAAAAACAGGAACCCTCATTCACTGTTGGTGGGTATGTAAGCTGGTACAACTACTATGGAAGCAATATGGAGACTCCTTAAAAGGATGACTATAGAGGTACCAACAGACCCAGTTATTCCTTTACTGTGCATTTACCCTAAAAGCTTCATGCCTCAGTTCAGAGATATTTGCTCAACCATGTTTATAGCTGCTCAATTCATAATAGCTAAGAGCTGGGATCAACACAGATGTCTATCATTAGATGAATGGATAACTAAAATGTGGTATATCTAAACAATGGAATTCTTTGCAGCAGTAAGGAAAAATGACACAACAAAATTTGAAGAAAAATGGTCAAACTTAGAACTGATCATTTTCCACAAACTCACCCAATCACAGAAAGATAATCATTGCATGGTCTCGCTCATCTGTTGTGCTAATCTGAATCTTCCTATGATGCTGACATGCCTAATAAACATCTCAAAGACTGGACAATAGGGATGGTGGAGGCTAGGGGTGAGGGAGAACCAAAAAACTCTACCCAAATGGAAATGGTACCTTAAAATCCTACATGCTGAAAGACATACTAAAAAGTCAAATCTTTATCAGGTGCTTAGAGAGAATAACTGATTCACAGGGGCCTGGAGAGGGTATGAATGACTATCATTCAATATTCTCCTGTTTCACTCTCTATTTTCTATTGTTTGTTTTTATATTACCTATACTTTTCTTCCTTCTCCCTTGGCACTGATCTGTAGCTACCAGTACCAGCATGCAGGTAACATCTACAATGAGTTGTTGATCAAACAGACCTACAAGGTATCCCCCAAAAAGGCAGAATTCTATCACAGTACTTGATGATCCACCAAAGGTTAATGGGAAGACCCTACTGCTGAAGACACCATATGCTGTTTGTATGGAACATGGAGTGACCTGGCTGGAAACTGGAAGAGAGACAATCCCCAGAGAGTTAGATTGTTTAGTACCAGAAGGTGTTAAATGAGTGACTGGGGGAAAATGGCCAACATCTGTGTAAGTAACTTGTGGTCTAAGCTATTCAGCAGCAATCAACCTGATGTGATACTCACACAAGGGCAATAGTGGCACACAGCCATGGTGGATCACCAGCTGCTCTTGATTTAGCTAACGGATCCATTCAGTGGATTGGAACCCATACCTGGAATGGGAACACAAGTCAGAACAATATCCAAACTTTAGTCCACTCTCCAATATCAAGCTCCCAGCAGTAGTGAGCTACAAGAGGGCCTACACCTGTGAAATGGATATCCATGTATCTTGTACTGACCTCACCCTCCATTGGAGAATTTGCTTCCTTTTACAGATGGACGCAGCACCTGAGGAGAAAATCAGCCCACCACACCCCACCAGAGCACCAGCTGAAGCCATAGAGTTAGAGGGGTAATGAGTAATAGCTGCTTTCTCAGTGGACCTGGTATCAGCACAATGGAGAAGGAGACAGACACAGAGAACACTCAACTCCTACCAAACCAGATATCCAAAGACACAGAGACTCCCAAGACCTTGTCACTGAAATAGACCTAAAATTATTCCAACATGGCTCAGGGAAATTTGTGAAAGAGCGGGAGGAAAGATTGTTAGAGCCATAAGTTGGGTCATTATGCACAGAGACATTGCCTCTCCCCCATAGTGATGGCCACCCCCACAGTGCAATACCCACAATCGTTATGAGGGGATGACAAGGAGAAGGCTAATGATGGTACCGTTCTGGCTGTATACACACTATATACATAACTAATGAAAAATGCTGGGCATGAACATGTAATCCTAATCCTGTGGAGGCAGAGACATGTGGATCCCTAGGACTAACTTGCCAGCTAGTTTAGACTACTGGGTAAGCTCCAAGGTCAATGACATATATTGTCTCCAAAATGGTGGGTAGAGCATTAGCAACTAAGTCTCAAGGTTGTTCTGTGGTATTTACACACATGCACACACCAACAAACTTAGCACACTGAGGAAAATGATCTTGGTTGTAGTTGTTCTTTGTCATCTGTGTTTATTGGGAGTCTAAGAAGCCTAAGGAATTGTTAACCCTACTTAGATAAGCAGAGAAACATGACAATATCTATTCTCTTATCTTTGCCAAAACACCTATTTGGACTTTATGTCTCCTCTCCACCCCTCTATTCTCATTCAAAGAAAAGTGAGTCTGGGCTTATTGTCACATCTGCTAATAGAAAGTTAGTAATCTACTGTTTTCTGAACATTTCCATTCTTAATCTGATATCCCTGCAATTTTAGCGATAATCCACCCACTTTTTTGCCCCTTGCCCTAAAATGAGATTATTATCACAGTTAAGGTAGAACTGTGCTGTGTGTTTGGATAAGGTCATTTTAGGTGTATGAACTTCCTTAGGTGCTTTTTATGTTGATAGGATGATTATTTATATGAAGTCACATCTTATCTTTCTCCTCCAAACTCCATTTGAGGAAACCAATGTTTATGTCTGTAGGACAGCTGAAGAGTTCCCAGCATATGTAGGCATGCTATAACACACTATGCACATTCTTAAGCAACCTGCTCTTTTTAATTTTACATTTCAAATAATTTTCGGATACTATTACTTTAAATCAAAAAGTTCTCCATTCTGTGTTTATTTCCTTGAGTTGTAAATATGTCTAAAAGATGATTAATAAGTTTTAGATATTGATTTTCTTTGCACAAGCATATCAGAAAATTCTCTCATCAGAAGTGGTATCAAGGTGGCATATTAGGAATGGATTTGGTAATATCTTTAAAAACTTTCTCATTCACCAGAAAACTCCAGAACATTTCAAGTATATGACAACTGGTACATAAATAAATAGGAATTATATCATTTCCAGGTTATTGAAATATAAAAAGCACAGCAATTGTCTTTATATTGTTCAGTAGGAAGGTTTTGTGACTCAATACTAACAATTCCAAATATGTGTAATTTCATCATCCAAATAAGTTAATTTGTGTAAAATCAGTGATTTATCTAAGATGCATGGTATAAAGTCTAGCAAGAAGAAAATAGCTTCTGTGAAAACCATGACAGGGAACTGAGTCCTTATATATTTTTTTCTCCTTTCTAATAACATTAGAATTGCCTTAGAAACCTGAGGAAAAAAAAAAAAAGGTTATTGGTTTGCCTCAAGGACAAGAGGATAAGGAGAAAAAAAAAAAAAAAAAACCCCTGAAAGCATTCGCTGTTTCAATAATCCAAACAGGAGAAAGATCATGATTGAAAGAAATTGATAGAAAAGCAGGAGACTCAATCCGGAGTCTGATTTTTAAAAATGATAAAAAGGAAAAGGGAAGACAATAAGAAACAATTTTTCAGTTAGTTTTGAATAATGCTAGGAGAATCTGATATGGTCATGCTTTTTACACTTACTGTTTTTGACCTTCATATTTTGAAATTTGGCCAAAGGGGGGGAAAAACACCTTTGCAGTACTTAAATAAGCTTATCAAAATTTGGGAATGAATATGTTATTGAAATTTCAGGTTTCTTTAATAAAAGAGAGTTGTCATTGTAGGCTAAATTAGGAGCCTTTTACACATCTAACTCTAAAGACTACATTTGCTAGTTGGCTGTAGGCAGTATCACCGGTAAATCCATTCATTTACAAGAATTTATTATTAAAGAATGGATGTGTCTTCTTTCCCATCAGTTTAAATGAGAATTGCTAGTTTTGAAACTTAATTTATTTATGCTAAATTATAATATATTCAGTTTATGAAAGTGCTAAGAATATAAGAAATGTACAACTTAAGTATGAACTTTGATAAATAGATATCACTAAATTTGTATCTCATAACCCCCCCCATTTTACATACTCTCATATACCCTCATGTTCATTTCTCCTCATCATGATCCATATTGTCCTTAATCCACATACTTTTAAAATGATATTCTTATTAACATAGCCATTGTACATTCTCTGAGTACCATATGCCTACAGGCAGCCCTTATTGTCTTACGCCATCTGGACTGCCAAATCACAAAGTTTCTCCTCTTCTCTCTTTTTTTTAATGTAACCATGAAGTATATTTTAAAGGCAATGAACTTAGGATATCACTGGTATGCTACCAGCTGCTTAGTGTCCACACGAAGCTTCTTCCTTATGGAAAGCTTATACATTTTTGTTTTATTTTATTACTATTATTTAAAAAAAAGTTTGACTTTTTTAGTTTTATTTGTTTATTTGAGAGCGACAGACAGAGAGATAAAGAGGGAGAGAGAGAGAGAGAGAGAGAATATGCGCACCAGTGCTTCCAGCCACTGCAAAGGAACTCCAGACGTGTGCGCCCCCTTGTGCATCTGGCTAATGCGGGTCCTGGGGAATGGAGCCTCGATCCGGGGTCTTTAGGCTTCACAGGCAAGCGCTTAACCGCTAAGCCATCTCTCCAGCCCAAGCTTATGCATTTTTAAAGCACCAGTTTTGACAAACATCGATTAAACATGTTCCCATTGAATTAAAAATCAGAAATTTCAAACCAGGAATAGTGGCACATGCCTTTAATCCCAGTACTGGGGAGGCAGAGGTAGGAGGATCACTTGTGAGTTCAAGCTCCCCTGAGACTGTATAGTGAATTCCACGTCAGCCTGGGCAAGAGTGAGACCCTACCTTGAAAAACAAAACAAAAAAAAAAAAAAGGAAAAATCTGAAATTTCAAGAGTAATAACCCCCAAAATATTAAGAATCAAGTCTTGTTAGTTACATGACACATATTACGTTAAGTGTAAGGACCTCAAAATTGTTATATGGTCAATGTAATTTCTAGAACTTTCTTATTAGCTTTTTTGTCTATCAAATTTCTTAGATGGCTGGTAGCTAGTCTGCCATACATTCCTACAAACAAGTCAAAAGTATCCAGCTACAAAATTATTATCATTTGGCTCTAGAGTCCACAAGTCATAGGCTACCATCAGGCTAAATTAAAGACTTTAGGGTCGTGATAATTGAGAAAACAAATAGGACAACACATCAGAGCATTAGTTCAGAACTAGAATAAATTAGCATGACTATCCCCTTCCTTATGTTCTCATTAGGGCAGTATTTACTGGACTGATCCAACTAACCCCAGAGAAGCCTTCAGTGCTCATACCAAGCATTTGTCCACGCTCCTGTCCTTTAGCTAGGACATCAAGCAGTCCTACCCTCTCATTGTCCTTTAGAAACTGCCTGGTGACAATTGTCATTTTTCCATTAATTTCAAATAAGTTAAAGAAAAACATGTTTCTAACTTTCATATTTTTTATCATTAGTTCATGTAAAGCAACCTTCCTCGCTCTACCCCTGAGTTAAAGCATGTCTTATTTCTATACCTTTAAATACTTCACACGGTATATCTTTCCTTAGAAGCTACAGCTTTTATTATATTTAATTATTTACCCCTGTGGCTTTAAATTGAGGGTGGCTATAAAGCAAAGACAGCTTCTATTAAATTTAATTACTTTACCCTGTGGCTTGAATAGGAAGGGTGGCTTCTATTAAAAACTTTAGGGTATAGGTGTGGCTGCTGTTCATGGACGCTTCTAAACAAGATATACTGTCAGTGGTAATCATTAACTGAGAAGAGTTTGGTATAGAAATACTCACATGATAGTGCCCATTTTAAAATTTATGAAAGGCATCAAACTTCTGAAAGAATTTCCATAATTTACGTTCTGCTTTTCTAAATAAAAATTATAGGTTACATCTACATTGATGATTTAGGATTTATGAACGTTCAACAAGGAAAGTCACTGTTTTTGAACATCACACCCCATCAGATAAAGAGTATAGCTCTAAGATGCTTTTAACAGATTTTTCCCCTTTTGATAGTAGCTGAATAAAGAAAATAGCTTACAGATTTGCTATGTATATAGTTTGAAAGTAACAACTGAAAAATGATGCTCATAATCTGAATTGCAATGAAACCAATTATCTGTACTATGGTTATTCACATGGGAATTCTCCTAAAGGTTTAGTATTTCTTAAAAGAAATTAAAAACAGCTGTAAAAATACCATAAAACAAAAATAGCAGCTGCAAAAGAGATTAACATTCCTAAATTTCATTTGAACCTGATATGTTATTTTTCCAACAGCAACATATATTCTGATTTTTAAATCTATCTTTATGAAATTTTACCATTAAGAAAAAATGGGACTACTGAATACATTTTTATGTTACTAATCTTTAATATTCATATGAATTGTATAAATAGTTTCTTTCTTAAGGTGTTTTTATTACACTACCTTTAAAGTAATCTTCAAATATCAACTATCATTATAAAACAACATAATATCATTTAAGATTTAAATATTACAGAATAAAGTTTCCAGAAGTCCTAGTCTCTGTCTCTATCTCCATTATTTAAAGTTATCAACCGTCTTTCACACTGAACCAGGAAGTCCAAAGGCCTTTTTGTTTTTTGCATAGTGCCTACTTTCCAATTAATCAAACAGAGATGAAACTCCACCTGATAGTTTTTACATGCATATGTATATGTACTAAGACAAAGTACAATTCATGAAGCAGATCTGGAGGTGGTGACAGTATAAAACAGTTAGCTGTGCTCTGCTGTTCAGACATATGGCAACAACTTTTCTAGAATTGTGCCAGATGGATGCCTTTAATCGATACGGGCTGTTAGACCGTATGTTATTTCTTCATTAAAAGGGTTCCTCCTTCCCAATTTATAAATTAAATAAATTGTTGAATTCTTAAGTGCAAGCAGAGGTTATTTTATAACATAGAAATATGAAATTGAGAATTTTTATATTTCAGAAGAGTGAACAAAATTATCAGAAAATTTATCTGAAGGCTGTATCTATGTTTTTGTGGCTGTTCAGCTTGTCTCCTATTTTTTTTTTTTTAGTTTAGTGGCCAATTTGTTTCAAAAAAAGTTATTAGAGAATTAACAAACTCCCTAGAAATTGCTGCTAATACTTAAAAAACCAATTAAGTCATTAAACTAGATAAAACTTCAGTATTTATTTAGAGTTTTCAAAACTAAAAATCATTATATTGAATTTCATATTTTGTCTTCAATTGTAAAGCAATTACTTAAGTAAATATTTGAGCATTATTGATATTTAAATAACTGTAGAAATTCTAATTTATATATAAGATAAAATATTTTCTGAAATTTATATATTCTTGAAATATATATTATATAGTCACAACACACAAAAAATGTACTTTATTTTATTGAAATTTGTTAGCAATGCCAATTCTTACACACACACACACACACACACATTTAATTTAAAAAATATGTGAGGAGCTGGGAAATAAGAATACAACATTTTGGAATAGTTTACAGCTATTGTTCTTTTGTTATAAATATTATTTGTGACATAGGTTTAGTTTTGAAAGTAAACTAAAGATGTGTGTATAAAAGAAATCAAATAAAAGCAACTAGTCTCTGGAGAAATAGGCAATGCTTTTGTAGAACCCAGCTTTAACATAAACCAGTACTTAACATATTCACAGCCTATAACTACTTGTGAAATGGTGAATGTTGAAACTAAATATCAGCCCGATCTATTCGACTTAGCATGTTTGTTTATAACTGCTTTCTTTGAAAGAAACCAGGAGTATGATAATGGTTGAACATAGACTAAATAGGCTATATTTTCATGGACAGTAATCCCATACAAGCACTAGAGAGAAAAGCTGTATTTTTCCAATATAATACTACAAGAGCAAATGACAGTCTCACCTGACGGCTGATATCTTTTATAGTACAACTGTGACATATTTTATGCATCACAAAGAATGATCAAAGATGTCTCAAGAGGCTGTCTGTCAGGGAATGTAGTCCCACAGTCCCTGTCTGCCTTTAAATCAGGCAATAATGCACCTTTAAAATAAGTTGGGCATGCTTTTAAGACTGATGATTATTTTGGATATATTTGCACATGATTTTGATTTCTTTTTCAGTTATATAATTTCTGAAATTACATGCATGTTTCATTTTGTTCTGAAATGAGAAGTGACTAAAATAAACATGAGATTGTATATTTGCTAGTCTATGGTTAGCATATATATCTGCTTGATTTTACTGCTTTTGTGATATACTGTAGTTAAAAGCAAATGCAATTTAGAGACTAACCAAACCATTTCCATTTGTTTCCCATTAAAAATATTAATAACATAACTTCAACATACTTTTGTTCTTGCATATAAAAATGTGTATTGTAGCTATTAAAAAAACCTAAAGCTTAAATGACTATTTGGATTTTCTTTACAAGAATAAATTGGAAAATTGTGGCAATTACTCAATTAATTGTAGCACAGACTCACCAATCCCATAATGTCTGGCTGTTTTCCAAAAGCTCTATTTTTCTAAATACCTTGAAAGCTTTTGCTGACAATGTCTTGTTACCCAGACTTATCTATGCAATTAAATTATCTCCTTTTTGGGAGTTTCTTTCTCCACATAACCAGACACCAAGAAATGACACCTAATTTAAAATTACCCTACTAGCTGGCAGTGTACTTTGCAAGGACCACATATTTTTAAACCTGCAAGTAAGCAAAACCCCTTTGTGCTTGTCAAAGACATTTGCTAATGAAATGAGGCCATCAGTTGCCTAACTTCATTTACTGCAGTGATAGAAATATATTTGCTAAAAGAAAATTTGTAGCCTAAGTTACATAAGGGCATGGACCGTTTCACTGAGATTTTTGTTTAGCCAAAATTCCAAGGTTTTTATATTTCTTTCCTTTCCTTTTAAAAATAAATGTTGCATTCATGTAATACTTCTCAAGAGTTAAAACAAATAAACTAATTATGTTAGCAGTAACAAGCAACATCCCAAATTTTATTGACCGAAAACAGCAAATTGATGGGCATGGTGGAACATGCTCTTAATCCCAGCACTTGGAAGGCAGAGGTAGGATGATCTCTATGAGTCTGAGGCCAACTAGAGACTACATAGTGAATTCAAGGTCAGCCTGGGCTAGAGCAAAACCCTACCTCAGAAAAACAAAACAAATAAACAAAACAAAAAACCAACCCATGGGAAGATGCGTGTAGTGTACCCTTTACAAATTTTTCAAAATATATATGCAAATTCTCAGTATTGATTAAGAATACATAATTGTGTCATGGAGTCTAAATGGAAATATAGGATTAATGAACACTGAATTTAAGTTCATGAGCCATCCCAAGGGAAGATTGCAGGATAAATTGGAGAAGGTGAATCTAGAGGTTCTGATCAAGTTAAGGTAAAGGTCAAGACATGATGTTCTGATTTTTTTGGGGGGTGGCAGGGGGTTTCGATGTAGGGTCTCACTCTGGCCCAGGCTGATCTGGAATTCACTATGTAATCTCAGGGTGGCCTTGAACTCACAGCGATCCTCCTCAGTGCTGGGATTAAAGGTGTGCGCCAACACACCTGGCTTGATGTTCTGTATTTTTAAATACATTTTTATTAAAAAAATATTTTAAATGCTCAGTAGAACTCATATCTATGTTCTCATACATGTATAAAGAAGCATTTCAAATCTTAGGTCAGTTTAATGCATAGCGTTAGTGCTAGGACTACAGATGATTTGTAGGTTTTATTTGTGAATATATTTTCAAAAATTTTCTTGTTAGATGGGAAGGTAAGGCGGCCTAAGGAGAAATATATAAAATGTACAATATAAACTTGTATGAAAATGTCCTTAGGTAACACAGTAATTATGTACAGTTAATATATACAATTAAAATTATTGATATTAAAGGGTTGTTTTATTTTTCTGATCTGTATGTGATGAATCTGCATGCAGGTACTCATTCATGCAAGAACAAGTTCACATGTGTGTGGAGCCCAGAGATTGACTTCTGGAGTGTCTTCCTCATTCTTTGCATCTTATTTACTGAAGCCGGGTCACTTACTTGAACACAGAGTCACAAATTCGGCTAGGCTAGCTAGTGTCTTTGCCCTGGGAGTCTCCTCTTTCTGCCAGCAAAGCACTGAGATTACAGGCAGACTGTCATGCCCACCCATCACCAAGTAATGCCAGAAATCTGAACTCTGGTCCTCATGTTTGCATGGTAAGCATTGCATCTACTGAGCAATCATGCTCACCCTAAATATTTTATTGCTTGTATCTATTATACATGAATTTCTGAAGAAATGCTACTTATCCTGACTTAATCATTGCATGTTATAAACATTTGTTGGATAATCATACAAATGATTTCTCTAAGTTCATGCTAAATCATTCTTAAACCTGTTTCCAAAACAACACAGGGCCACGCAATACAGCAGATTTCCAACTACCATTTTGTTGGAAAATTACTCAAAACATTTCCTAAACAGATTATTCAAAGATTCATTTCCAAAAATCTCACATTCAAAATCTTGCATTTCCAAAAAGTTTACATAATTACAAAAATTATAAGTAAATTTGCATTCCAATCTACCTTTATCAATTATGTCATTAATCATATTTCCCTTGTAGTCTTTAAAAACTAGTTATTATTGCATTGGAATTATATTTATATTAAAATTGTATTTTTCCCATTCAGTATAGTTACATACATTAATTCAGTCTTGGAGTTATAAAGTTTATTGATATATAAATGGTCTTTACAAAGGTTTTTTTCAAATTATTTATTAAATTTAATTAAATATTTTCAATTATGTAATTTATAAATATTTTCCTCTGCACCTGAAATCAACAAAATGTCATAAGAGGTAGAAGCACAAATACATTTTGTACATTGATTCATTATTTTATATGATTAACATCTTGACTTTTCTGAGAATTTAAATTGATAGACGAAACTTGTTATTCATTTGTAAAATCAGTAATGTTATGCTGTTTTGAGTAAGGTGCCCCCACAAACTCTTGTTCTGAATGCTAGATCCTCAGCAGATGGCAACTTGGGAATTAGAGTTTTGCTGCAGAAGGTGTGCTGTTGGGGGCGGGCTTATATATATTATATCCTAATCCCCCTTGTGTTAGGGTTTGGCACACCCTCTTGCTGCTTTGCCTACCTGATGTTGGCCAGCAGTTGAGGAACAGGCCTCTACTGAGGTACACATGCCAGGTTTCCCCTGCTATCGAGTATCCCCTCAAGTCTAAGCTGAAATAAACTCTTTCCTCCCACAAGGTGTTTTTGGTCAGGTGCTTGGTGCCAACAATAAGGTAACTGCAAAATATACCATTATTTAGAGTATACCTAAATGATTTGAAAACTAAACTGCATAGAAATGTATGATTTCTATTTGGATTAAGGAGTTAAAAATGTCTTTTTTCACATATGAAAAATACTGTTTTTATTACGCCATTATAGTTACAGCACATGCCAAGTAAGTTAGCACTGAGTAGCATTTTTCTGTAGGTCATTCTTAAAAGTTGTAATAAAGTATGAGCTGTAGATTCTCATAACTGTTATTTTTAACTATATCATACCTGATTTTCTGAAATGAATCTATCTATCTATCTATCTATCTATCTATCTATCTATCTATCATCTATCTATCTATCCATCTATCTATCGATCATATCAATATGTTTGTTTATACACACACATATATAGTTTGAGATCTATTAGTCCTCTAATTTCATGAATGTGCAGTTTCAGCATTGACAGATGGAAGTTTGATGAAATTTTTAAGCTTTCCCATGCAAGTGTTATGTTTTTTGAGATTTAAAAAGGAATATAGATTTCATGTTGCCTTCAATGTCCCAAGTGGTACATTATTCTTTTTGCCAAAACATGAAAATCTTGTATTCTATACATATAATTAGAGATCACAAAATACTTTAGCATGAATTTCTTAGATCCTTCATTATCTAAGAGAATCAAGCTTCATTATACTTTTACAGAATACTAACAAAACTTAAACTCACTTTCCCCTTTCAATGTCTCAGCAAAGTGGCCCAGTGAGAAAGAAACCAGCTATTTCAAATGCAATGTTTTTGCACTGTCTTCCCTTCTATAGGATTCATTATGAGATGGCCTTCTAGTGTAATGACATATTTAATAAATACTTTGTGGGAAGCAAATTTTTGCATGTGGCCATTGTTCTGCCTCTGGAAGTGAATCATGCCATTATCTTAGGGTGGTACTCTTTGATTGTTGTATATGTGGAAAAGACAATGGTTGCACATAGTAGGTACTCAATAGATATTTATGAAAGATATTGTTTCATATTTTGAAAGTGCTGTCTTATCTAAACCTGATTTGATGTGGAAATATGCTCTCTCCTTCACAACTGACACATCCTGAACAACAGTAGCCTGCACTCGAAGCTGTCCTGTTTGCTAATGTACTTCTTGAACCTGTAGCTGCACCAGCACATAGTGGGCACACATTCTGTGTAGGTACTATGTGAATATTTCAAATGAATCAAGCATAACTTAAAAATGTTTTCAGATACTTTATTTCCTTCGAGCCACTCAGGTTACATCCAAATTTGTCAAAATCTCGTTTTAAAGGAGCCATTACCACACTAAAAGCACTAAGCACTAGTCAAAAAAAAAAAAAGGTGATTTTTCTCTACTATAGTCTTTGCTTTAGAGTAAGTGATCGATAAAATGGTTTTATTTTTAGAATTCATCTACCAGAAGCCAGGATGAACTTGTTTTAGAATATGATAAAACAAGCTGAAATAAATGACAACTGAAAATAAAATAAAATTGTATTCTTTTTTGTGTATTCATTTTTGCTATAAAATTCACCTCAAGATCTTCCAAAGTTTAAAATTAGCGATATTGGGAAAATGAAAATAATTTTACTTGACTGATTAGTAATTTATATGATACAGAGTTTTAGCTATAAAGTAATAAGACTATGCAAGCAATACATGAAAATGAGTCTGGCTTATATATTTTTTTAAAATGTCTCATAATTAGACCTATTATGGTCATTATATTTTAATACTATAATTAGAGTTTCTTTTTAACATTTTTAAATAATGGATATGTTATTCTTATTTCATTTTTAAAATAAAAATTTTCAACATCGTGGCTTATCATAAATAATTTTCTCCAACTCTCAAAGAAATATATTTTATATAATTTCTTTTTAACAGTTCAAAACAAGGCACAGTGACATAAAACATTGGTCCCAAAGAAGTCATTTCAAATATAAATCCAAAACCTAGAAGAAATAGGGTATCTTGAAAATGTTGATGTTAATACTTGAAAGCAAATGTACTTTTTTTTTCTTAAATAATGAATTGAAATGTAATTAACAGAAAAACAACAAAATCCCTCTACTTAAAATCAGTTAGAAAGGAGAGATAACGATAAATATGTATTTTTCAAGGTTAATAACAAATATTCAATCTTAACAATTAAATGAGGGTTGGGAAGATGGCTTACTGGTTAAAGGTGTTTGCTTGATAAGGCTACTGGCTTAGGTTCAATTCCTAAGCCACCCGTGTAAACTGTATACAAAAAGTGGTTCAAGTGCCTGATGTTCATTTGCACTATCAAGAGGCCATTGTGTGCTCCTGGCACACAAATAAATAAAGTTAAATTTATTGTAACAAACCCAAGTTCCAGCATTTAAAACAAAACCTAGATATTGCTCCTGTGGTAGGAAGAAAAATCTGATTTAAGTTTTGCTCCTTAGAAATTTATATTTTGGCAAATTAAACTGAGAAAGAGATCATTAGCAATGTAATTAACCAAAAAGTTAGCACAGAAAATTATGTTGAAATTTCCATAAACTTTATGAAGAAATGTTTATGATTTTTTTTGAGGAAAAGAGGAATGTACACATTCAATAAGATAAAAAAAATCAGCATGAAAAATAGATATGCAAAACTGGCAAAGCTGTTAAATTTTAAAAATGAGTTAAATACATTTTATAAACTGTCTTTACATCATTGTTTTCAAATAATATTTAAAACTGGTCAAAAGCAACTTTCCAGACTGCAGTCCAAGTTGATGATTGTGTGCCTTGTCTAGTTATGTCTGATCTCTTCTCTTTATACTCTGTGAACCTAGGTATGCATGTATGCACATACATACTTTTATAAAATTTAAATTCATGTGAAGAATTATGTTTACACAGAATATTTATTTTCATCATGTCTTGTAGCTATTACTGAACAACTAGAAAGAAAACAATCAAGTTTGTCACAGGTATTATTTATCAGACTTTGGAGAACTAGATATTCTCATAATATGGCTGGTGAAATATAATTTGGATTTCTGTCACTTAAAAGTATTATGTTGATAAAAAAAAAGCCAATAGCCAAAGATGACATTTGTAATACCCATTATATGTCACCCTCGTAGAAAGGCACACTAAAGAGGGACAACCTATCCAGGAGTCATAAGGTTAGGGATGAAGAGACAGCATGATGACAGAGGGGTATTATGGACAAATTTAAGGAATGATGGAACTCATGTGTACTATAAATGTGGCATAAGTTCTACATATTTAAATTGCATCAAGCAACATAGAAATGTAAAACAATGAAAAATTCAAATTTTACTATTTTGAAATTAAAAAAAGATAATATAAACTATATAAATAAGTTGTGTGTGTTTACCTATATATGCTATGCATCTCCCTGTATGCATGTATGCTAATATGTTTAATATTTGAATGAAATGAAAAAAATGAAACTTCTTAATGTCTGTTTTGCAATACTGCTTTGATTTTACAGCAGATGACTCAATTATCTTTCAGAAAAATATAATTAAATTACAAACAAACAAAAGAATCAGCCCCTTGGAAAGTTGATTTTATTTTTGTTTTTCTCTACAAGGCATGATTATATATATTGCTCAATGCATTTCAATTGTGCAGGAGTGAGAACAGGCCAATACATAAAAAGTTATTGGATGCATTTCGTGTACAGTGTTCTTTTTTTTTTTCTCTTCTCTGTGTAAGTTGGATAGACCTTGACTTAGTAGGTATTTATGGATTATTTTTTTCTATACAACATTTCTCTTATAATAGGATCACTTGCCTTGAGTAAAAGTGTAAAAATCATGGCAACCAGTTTCTTTATTAAAACACTAACACCCAAAGTCATTTGTGTTGGTTTATTCTCTAAGAGAACATCTGTTTACTGCTTTATAAATTCAGTTGTTTTGTGATATATAATGCAAACAGGTTGCAGAATTCAATGATATTGATAAAACTGCTTTGTTTGTTTATTAAGTAGTAAACAGCTAATTACTAATTTTCTACTCATTATTTGATTGTCTTAATCTTTTCTAAACAGTTCAAATATGAAACATATCAAAAGTTTCTAGCAATTTACTGTTGGCATTTATTTTGTGTGTTCTATGAACATTAAATACACTGCCATCAGAACTTGTCTTCACAGCTTGTTTCCTCAGGCATTTTCATAGTTGACATGGCTAAAAGTATACTACCATTTGCTCCTGCAATTGTTTAAACACAAGAATTTCAAGGATTTTTTTAACTGAAGTATTGTTTGAGTCCTTTACATCTCCACTTTTAATTTGCTTTGTTGTGTATTTGTTAATTTGCAGTGACTTCTGTGGAACAAAACTTGTCTCTCTTTTTAAGAATTGTCAAGTATTAGTGACATCTAAGAATAGGGATCTTGGTGACTGGAAATAGAATCTGTAGGTCCAAGGACCATGTTACATAAAATAAAAATATTAATAATTCAGTTTAGACCATCAATAAGTTTAATCCAGAAAGTTGACTAAGTGCTACACTTAACCATATTTTAAATTTAAGGTTTGGTTTTCTATATTTGAAAATATTCTGAAAAGAAATTACATGTGAGAGATTCTAGTCCATACCTATGGACTTAGAAAAAAATACACAGCTGAGTCTCTTACAAAGGCAAGAAATGACAAATCTATTTTAGGAGCCCAAATCTACCACTTTTAAACAGAATATAAAATGCTTTAATAGCATTCAATATTATTTTATCTTTAGCCACTTTGAACTCTGAACAAACTGCATCCACAATATTGTTTGTTACTAACAAGAAGCTATGTATCTCAAGCATTTCAGTCTGTAAAAATGCTCTTGTTGATAGCAAGACCTTGGATGTATTACCAAATCAGAGCAGGCAGGGATGACACTGGAAGAATGCTTTGCTTGCCACTCATCGGTGTTTTGTTAGCTAGCCCAAGCATTGAGTTTGATAAACCCCTGGTTGTCTCCATCCCCAGGCAGATGGAGAGCAGTGTAGTAGATTGTGCATGAGGTCTTATTACAGAGATGTCAGGTTTAGTTGGAAACATAAACATATTTTTATTCATGCATTAGTGCTTAGAGTGATCAATGACAGTGCATCTAGGAGACTAGAATTTGTTTTTGATCAGTAGAAAAGCAATTACTCATGCAACTGAAAACAGAAGCAAAGTTGTGAAAGAAAGGAAAAGAATTATAGGTTTCTTACAGGGAAGGTAATTTTAATATAGACGAGATTGGTCCAAGTTCTGCCATTTGGATTGATAGATTATCTAGCAGAACTATCATTTCAATAATCTCAATGACAGCATAGCACTGATACTTGGTACAGTATTATAAATTAAATTTACTGCAAATGTTATTGCAGAGAATATGGAAAGAGATCTATTATTTGTGTTTGTGGAAGTTTAGATAGGGAAAAATTTAAGATTCTTTGACTAAACATAGCAGAAGTGATCTATAAGATATGGCTGTACTGTCAAATGTCAAAAAATTCACTTTAACCATTACTTCTTCATCACTATCATTGAATTATAGTGACATGATTCCACTTGTGAGAGAAAATATTATATTAATCAACTTGAATGTAACCCCTGTAAGATTGGTGCCTTGCAGTATTTTGCAATGTTTGATGCAGTTAACTTTTAAAAGAAATGTGCTGGCTTTCTTTATCTTATCTATTACTGAAACCTTGTATCAGGTACAATATATGGTCTTCCAAATTCCTGTAAGCTGACTATAAAAATGGTTATTATTCTAGACTGTTTTTCACATTATTCTTACCTCTTTCAGGAAGAGCACATACATACTGATTGGCTTCTTGTTCTTTCATTCATATCTGAAAAGCAACATTATATAAGAAAATAAAAGTTCACATCCTCTATTATCTATCCTATTATTTACATATCATTAACAAAGATAAAATTAAAATTAGCATATATTTCTCAGATATGTTGTTTCCCATCATAATTTATACCCTTTCACACTTAATATATCGTATCTATTTCATCTTTTGCTTTGTAAGCTTTGTTAGAGTAAATATTACCCAATTTGGGGAAACAGCCCTGGATTTAGGGGATACTAACAACTGGAACTTTCCTATCCATAAATGTACAAACTGTGTATAGAAGCACTGAACGAGAGGTGAGAGAGCTAACTCCTGGTATATTGACCCAGGGTTGCTGCCTCTGGCACTATCCTTAAGAAAAAAGAAATTGAAAGTTTAGTTTAAGCTCTTAGTAAGCCTGCTGCAGCTGCTGTCACCACTGCTCTGATGTTACCCTGGCTGTAGCTTCCTCTGCTAAGTACTCCTTAGCATTCTTACTGAACAGCCAAAACCCAGTAATATGTGAATAATTAGTACATTACATGTGCAAGAGGTAAGGAACTTTCAGCGTTGGATAATCATAAACACTTGTTAAAGGGATTTATGAGCATGACTGCTAGACTCTCCTGATCAAGAGTACACATACACTCTGATCACAAATGTAATAACATTAAGCCCACCTGTTGCCTTTAACAGACCTGTGGGCCCATAGTGACTGACCTCTTTTTTTCAGCACTATGATCAGCACTTCCTGCATATGTAAGTTTGCTGTGTGTCAAGAGTCCAACCAGGCCTCTGAGAAAATTAGGCAAAAAACATAGCATAAAATTGGTCAGCATTTCTAAACACTGCTTTTTAATATTGGTCACCTGCCCTGTTCAGGCAAAAGGTACAAAAAAGGAGTGTAAATCTAGCCACATTTCTTTAAGTGGGTGGACTACATAGTAGTAAGGTTAACTTCAATGCAAGTTACAGGTGAAAAAAGAAAATTAAGCATCTCACAGCAATATTCTCAGACAAGTGATTTACAAGGTCTATAAGTAAAATCCTCACATTTCTTTCCCATAGTTCATTCCCATATTTCATTTTTATAGCTCCGAGGATAAACTTGGGTGTCAGTCCTCATCTTCTACCTTTTTGAAGCAGAGTCTCTTGCTGTTCATCATCTACCCCAGCTAGATAGTATTCTCCTTTTTTTATCTCCCTTCTCTCTGAAGAGGCTCTAGAATTATAGATGCCCACCATACAGCTCAGCTTTTTGTGGGTCCTAAGGATTTGAGCTTCAGTACTTTCATGTGTGCACCAATTTCTTTATCCACTGAATTACCTCCCCATCTCAATTTAGTTATATTTATATACCTTCCATATTTTGGTAGAAAAATTTCTAGTTTTTTGCATCTCAATTTAAAGACATCGTATAGACATATGTACTTTTGATATCATATGGACATGTATTCTTATCTAAGAATATAGGAAATTGTAAGACTAATAATCACTATGAAAAATGTGCTACATGCTGTAAAGAAAAAGTGCAAAGAAAATAATGTTTTCTTTTGTTTGACAATTAATATATAAGATCTGTTGTTGTCTCTACCACATCTAACAAAATTTTTATCTATCTAAATTCTCCAACTATCTATCCTTAATTCAATGCTACAAATACAAAAATGTATCAATCCAATATGGCCTTAGACTTCTATGAAGCTTATAAAACAATGTAATGGACGACAAAATAAGTATTGTTCTTAATACCTTGATTATCAATATTAAAGTTAATAATTAATATTACGAAGAATAATATCAGTAGTCATATGTGAAATGGCAGCTATCTTTATAGATTAAGATTACCTATAAATTATCACTCTTCCATTGTGTAGTATGTATGGAAATGTCCTATACATAGGATGCTATTTTTTTATTTGTTTAAGTATGCCTATCCTAAAATGAATTGGAATGGAATTTACCTAATTAGTGGTAAAAGGCAAGAAAATTCACTAATTATAAATCCACATTATCTCTGTAACACTATTGTATTTTACATATTAATTTTAACTGTATTTGTTAATTGTTAGAAAAATAGCTCTTATGCATTTAAAAGTTATGCTGAGAACACAACATGAAATTCATCCAGTTAATAAATGCACCCTAAAAAATTGTACAGTAGAGGTATGTACAGCAGTATCTAGACGTTCTTCAATAAGCATGACTGAAACATTATACCATTCAACAAGTCCATATTATCCCCCTTCAGCTTCTGGAAATGACCATTCTACTTGCCATTCCTTTGAGTCAGGCTATTTCAGAGTTAACATATGAGGGAGATCTGTGTTTCTGGGTCTGTCACATTTAGTGTAGTGTCTTCCTGAACTGAGATCAGGATCTGTAAATGGTACCAGCATTTAGGTTTATTGCAATAGCCAAGATATGAACACCATCTCTTATTCCTCAGTGTGTAAATTGACAAACGTGTCAAAAAATAAAAAAGGGTATTAGGCTACCTTGAAAAATAGAAGAGCTGCGTAATGAAACAGCATGGATGAAACTATATATTTTTTTCTATATTATGACTATATTATATACCTGTGAGTATAAATTTCCAAAATTATCTCTGTGTGTGGATTTCCCTTACAAATAATGTTAAGTATCATATGAAGGTCCCATGTCAAGATTGAAAACATTAAAGATAAGGATATGTTAAGGTTCCTCTGACTATTAAATGACTACATTGAATATTGCTTTATTCCTAAAGTTAAATATGGAAGAAATAAATGCATTTTCAAAAAGTATCAAAAGTTTTCTAAATGACCTTACTACCCTACGTATCAAAAGCATGTCATGACCAGGGCTGGAGGGATGGCTTCGTGGTTAATACATTTGCCTGCAAAGCCAAAGGACCCAGGTTTGATTCCCCAGGACCCACGTTAGTCAGATGCACAAGGTGGCACATGTGTCTGGACTTCACTTTCAGTGGCTGGAGGCCCTGGCTCTCTCTCTCTCTCTTTCTCTCTCTCTCTGTCTCTCTCTCTCTCTCTGCCTCTCTCTCTCTCTCTCCCTCTCTTCTCTCTTTCTCCTTCTTTCTTTCTCTATCAAATGAAAAAAAAAAAAAAGCATGTAATGACCAATGCGAATTTGAGCAGATACAAAGGGCATTCTGAAACAAGCCTATTCTGCTTTCACTGATAATTAAAATAAGCAGAAATAAAAAATAACAGTTGTCACTTCAAAGGTGTCAATTAGCAGAGGTAGCAGAAGGAATGTAAAAGCCACTGGTAGTGGAATATTTTGAACTGCTGTCTCCCAAAGCACATGACATATCTGCCATGTTTGTGAACTCCCAGCTGCTGTGGTTACCTGTTCAAGACTTACAGACTATTGGTCCAGTAAGTATTCCATCATCATTGGGTGAAGGGCTAGGAAGGCCTTCCGCCTCCCAGAGTTACTGGCTGTTAATGGTTTATTCAGTAATGGAAACACTGGAGGTTGCAAGGATCCAATAAGTAAGCCCACTCATATTCACATAAGCACCCTTAATTATACAGTAGTCCACAAAAATAAAAGCAAAAGGAAGCATGGTTGGGAAGAATAAGAGGTTCAGTGAAAGTGGTACAGGGTAACTGAGAGTGGATGTGATTAAAAAAGAAATACATTAGATAAATATAGGCTCTTGGCAAAGACAAAGTACCTGAGTTTCTGTAGAGATGACACAGCAGTTTAGGAGCACTTTTTTCCTTTTTGCACAAACATGAAGGCTTTAAGGGGCCCAAAGCTTCTCAAGTTTGATTCTTCAGATCTCAGGTAAATAGCTGGGTATGGCCACATTGACCAATAAATGGAGTCCCACAAAGGAAAGCAGAGCAGAGAAACAACTGCCCTCAACCTCACCTCGCTCCCTGCTGATGAAAAACAGCAAGCTCTAGTATCAATAAGAGACTCCAGCTCATAATGAGACAGTTCTGCCATGTGGTAATGTAGAAGTCATATGGATATGTATTAATTTGTAAATATGAGGACATTTTCTTTTTGTTTATTAGTTATGGACATACATAGTATCCAAACAGCACATGTTGGTAACATCCATTCCCTCCTCTCTGCCCCTTTACCAGAGGGACCCTCTTCCTTGAGGATGCAGGTCATCCCCATGGGGATTGTGGGTAATGCATTGTGGGGTCAAGCGTCAGCTATGGGGAAGAGACAACTCTCTGTGTCTAATGTCCCAACTTGTGGCTCTAACAATCTTTTTGCATCCTCTTCAGCAAATTCCCAGAGCCATGGGGGTGGGGTATTTTAAGTCTACTTCAGTGATGGGCTCTTAGGAGCCTCTGGATCTCTTGCTTGGTAGGTGTTAAGTGTCCTTCGTGTCTATCTCCATCACCACTGTACTGATACCAGGTTCACCAAGAAAGCAGCACTCTCCCTTATTTCCCCAATGACTATGTGATTTCAACAGGTCCGGGGTGAAGTGTGATGGGTCATTTCTCTCCTCAGGTCCGGCTCCCATCTGAAAAAGAGAAGGAGATTCTCCAAGAGAGAGTGAAGTCAGCACAGGTTAAATGGTATAACCATTATTAATTTAGAGAAAATTTAATGGGTGTAGGGCCTATTATAGCCCAAGATTAGTGGGAACTTGATATTGGAAAGCAAACTTATTATCTGGATATGATTCTGACTTGCTTGCCAGTTCCAGATATGGGTTCATTTCCATTGAACAGATCTGTTAGCTAATCCAAGAGCAGTTGGCTATCCACCAGAGATGTGTGCCACTATTGCACTTATGTGAGTATCACATCAGGTTGTTTGATTCTGAGTAGCTTAGACCTCAAATTGCTTGGACAGATGTTGGCTACTTTCCCTCAGTAGCTCATGTAGCTCATCTAACACTAGATGGGATAACTGTCTCAGGATTGGCTCTCTTACAGATTCCAGCCAGGTCTCTCCATGTTCTGTGCAGACAGCATATGGTATCTTCAGCAGTAGGGTCTTACCATTAATCTCTGGTGGGTAATCAGATGCTCTGACAAAAGTCTCTCTTGTTTTGAAAACTTTGTAGGTCTCTCTAATCAACAGATCATTTTCAGTGTTAACCACATCCTGGTACTGTGATTTACAGGCCAGTACCAAGGGAAAAGAAAGGAGAAAAGAGATAAGAAAGAAAAGAAAGAAAGGAAGAAAGAGAAAGAAAGAAAGGTGAAATTTTAGTTTAGAATTCATCTCACCCTCTCCAGGGCCCTTTGATTTAGGTGGTCCCCCCAAGGTCCCATTGAAGGTTCAACTTTTTAGTCTATCAGGATATAGGATTGCATGGTACCAGATCCATTTGAGTTCAGATTTGTGTGCCCCCCCCCCATTGTTTCCCTCCCCTTAAGCCTTATCCTCCCTATTGTCCAGGCCTCAAGGTATCAGCAACTCAGGTAGATTCAGGTTAGGAACTGCAAATGAGTGAGACTATGTGTTAATTGTCTTTCTGTGATTGTGTGAGTTCGACCATTTTCTACAAATTTCATGGTGTCATTTTTTCTTACTACTGAGTAGAATTCCATAGTGTTGATATACCACATCTTGGGTATTCATTTGTCCAATGATGGGCACCTGCATTGATTATATATATATATATATATATATATATATATATATATATATATCTTAAATAAACACAAATATGGTTGTAAATAAAGCTATAATAAAACTTTGAGGCATGAAAGCATGAAGACCTGAGTTTAATCCCTAAAACTCATCTAAAAAATAAAATTAAAAAAACAGGCATGGTATGATCATGTATATCCCCAGGATTATAGTGGAAAGCAGGGCCAACAGGTCTAGCTTTCTTGAATTGAGAGACACTGTCTCAGTATAAATGTAGATGGTGCCTGAGCGAGAAGAGGCAAGTTTGTCCTCTGGCTTCCATAGACATGTACACACATAAAAACAAATAATAAGATGAAATAAAATTTCAGATAAACACAATGATTGTAAACAGAATATTAAGGCTTACCAAAACTATTTATTTATTTATTTATTTACTATATAAATTAGTTTTGTACTCAGCGAATACAGTCAATTTGGTACCATTATTAGGTTCATCCATTACCTACCCCCTCCCATTGGCCCCTCTTTGTTGAAGTATATGGGTCATGCATTCTGGAGTTAGCCCACAGTTATGGGTAGGATAAATGTGTCTGCATATCATGACCCAACATGTGGCTCTGACATTCTTCCCGCCCCCTCTTCCACAAAATTTCCCTGAGATATGTTGGGTTCATTTTTGGTCTGCTTCAGTGATGAGGTATTGGGGGCCTTTGGGTCTCTGGATCTCTGATTTGGTAGGAGTTGATTTTTCTCTGTGTTGATCTCCTTCACCCTTGTGCTGGTACCTGGTTCACCAAGAAAACAGAATCCAACTGCTATTGATTCAGCTAACTGATCCCCTCAGTGGTATGGGACCCAAAGCTGGAGCTGGGACACAAGTCAGAACCATATCCAAACATAAGCCCGCTCTCCACTATCAAGCAACCACCAATTTTGGGCTACAAAAGGGCCTACACCTATTAAATTATCAACTAAAAAGTAAGGGTTATTTCATTTGTCTGGTGCTAACTCCCTGTCCATTGGAGAATGTGCTTCTCTTTTTCAGATAGATGTAGATCCTAAGGAGAGAGCTACCCCAACATACCTCAAAAGGGCCCAGCTGAAACTAAAAACAATTGGTGAAACAAGCAAAGGTTACCCAAACATTTTTTTTTAAGAATTATTTATTTATTTATTTTTATTTATTTGAGAGCGACAGACAGAGAGAAAGAGGCAGATAGAGGGAATGGGCACGCCAGGGCTTCCAGCCACTGCAAACGGAAATCAAGATGCGTGCGCCCCCTTGTGCATCTGGCTAACGTTGGTCCTGGGGAATCGAGCCTCGAACCGGGGTCCTTAGGCTTCACAGGCAAGCGCTTAACTGCTAAGCCATCTCTCCAGCCCTACCCAAACATTTTAATGATTTGAAGAGCTGATTGGGCTACAGGCTTTCTCAGTATGTTACAAGTAATTTTATAGAGAGCTACTTCATGTAACATAAGGACAGAGTAAGTATATAGTGTCTATTACTAAATTCAAATTAGTGTTCAGACATTTAGAAGGCAAGAGTAACTTGAAAATTTGAAAATCTAAACACCAGTTAATTTATTGGAAATGAATTTGTTTTGTTTTGTTTCCTTCTTTACATGTTATTTATTTATTTATTCATATTTTTATCATTTTTTTATTAATTAGTTTTGTATTCAGTAAATATAACCAAGGTACCATTGTTAGCCTCCTCCATGTCCTACCCCTCCTCTTGGGCCCTCCTTGTTGAGGTATATGGGACATGCATTGTGGAGTTAGCCCACAGTTTTGGGTAGGAGGAAATGTCTCTGCATATCATAACCCAACGTGTGGCTCTGACATTCTTTCCACCCCCTCTTCTGCAAAATTCCCCTGAGCCATGTTGGGTTCATTTTGGGTCTGCTTCAGTGTTGAGATGTTGTGAGCCTCTGTGTCTCTGGATATCTGATCTGGTAGGAGTTGATTGTTCTCTGTGTCATCTCCTTCACCCTTGTGCTGCTACCAGGTACACCAAGAAAACAGCACCCTTGCTTGTTTCACCAATTATTGTTAGTTTCAGCTGGGGCCCTTTTGAGATATGATGAAGTGGTTCTCTCCTTAGGATCTGAATCTATCTGCAAAAGAGAAGCAGATTCTCCAACAGAGAGTAAAGTTAGCACTAGATAAATGGAATAACCAATTTTTTAGAGAGAATTTAATAGGTGTAGGCCCTCTTATACCACACAATTGGTGGTAGCTTGATAATGGAAAGTGTTTGGATATGGTTCTGACTTGTTTCCCAGCTCCTGCAATGGGTCCTATTCCACTGAGCTGATCAGTTAGCCAAATCAAGAGCAGTTGGTTTCCCACCATGGCTGTGTGCCACTATTGCACTTGTGTGAGCATCACGACAGGTTATTTGCTGGTAAGTAGGCTAGACCATGAGTTGCTTGGACAGATATTGGTCATTTTCCCCCAGTTGCCCATGTAGCACCTTCTGGCACTAGCTGCACTGACTATCTGGGGACTGACTCTCCCAGCTTTCAGCCATTTCACTCCATGTTAAGTGTCAACCACATATGGTGTCTTCAGCAGTAGGGTCTTACCACTATCCTTTGGTGGGTCATCAAGTATTCTGACAGAAATCTGTTATTACTTTAGGAAACCTCATAGGTCTCTCTGTTCAAAAAGTCATTGTGGATGATAGCCACTTGCTGGTACTGGGAGTTACAGGTTAGTGGCCACTAAGAAAAGGAAGAAAAAGATAACTAATATAAAATAGTTAGAGAGAAGAGATAGAGGGGGGGGAGAAGCTGTAGAAGATTAAGGTCAGTCTTCATTTTACCCTCTCCAGTGCCTTGTGACTCAGGTGTTCCCTCTAAGGGCCTGTTGAAGGTTCAACCATTTGGCCTGCCTTTTAGGATGTAGAATTTTATGTTACCATTGCCATTTCTGTCTAGATTTATTTCTCCCTCCCCCTCCCTTTCCATGCCTTCCCTCCCCATCCATCCTATTGTCTAGTCTTGAGATGCTTAGTAATGGGTATAATAGTCAGAATAAGTTCCTGCCTAAGGTTTTGGTGGAGAGTTAAGGTTTATAATGTAAGTGTGAGCTTTCAGTGATGAAACTTCATTTGAATTTGATTGATAGATGAGTAGTTCTTTTGTTTGTTAAAGTTGGGCCAGAATTCTATAAGACTTAATTCCGTAAACTTCATGGATTTCTGAGCATTTTATCAACATGAAAACCTTCTAATCTTGTCCTGCTGAAAATTTCCAGGCATCTTCCTGAGTAAGAGACAAAAACAAAGGTTTCAGGAATAAATTGAAGTCCTTCCAAACTAATCTCAATTCATTTAATGGTCCCTTTTGTTTTAGCACTCTCTCACACTTGCACACTATCACATCACTTATTTTTCTTCAAGATTACCTACATCTTCTGACATTTGCCTTCTCATTTCCTTTCATAACAGCATATATTACCTTCCCATCATAACTCAGTCACATACCTTATTATCCTGTTTATTTATTTATTTATTTACTTATTTATTTATTATTTTCAGTCTCTCACTGACTTTTTTGTTACATATGAACATATTCTAGGTGTTGCCAGTCTCCTCACTCACACATGCATATATAGGTGGTACATGCATAAACTCTCCCCACTTTCTTTGGATTCCATTCACTGCATAATCCTATCTAGTTGCTCTCTCCTTTAGTCAGGCTGGGTGAAAAGATTTTTAGTTGCTTACTTTATTTCGTCCAAATCAATTTTTTTCCTTAATAAGATATAATACGGACTTGTTCCCTACACACCAATTTTAAAACTGCTTTCTATAATGTATAAAGTCATCATTTCAAAGCCATATCTAGTCATGAAGCCAAGACAACATATATCAAAATGTCTTCAGTAGTTTTAAGATAAAAGTTGGTGCTAAGGTACTTTAAGGGGCTACATCCACCAAACTTTCCTTAAGTTAATAATGTTTATTGAATTTATCCTATGCTGACTCCACTCTCCATTGTAGAATATGTTTTTTTTTCTTTTTCAGAAGTTAATGAAACCTCAGGAGGTAAACCACCCCTTTCATTTCAGCCAAGGCCCAGGTGAAATCACAGAGGAACTGGGGAAGTGAACAAGAGTGCTGCTTTCATGGTGAGCCTAACAGTCAGCACCAGGGTGGAGGAGACAGACCCTGAGGATTCTCAATACCTTCCAAAGCAGAGATCCAGAGTCTCCTAAGAGCTCAACATGGAAGTATACTAAAAACACACCCACCATGGCTCAGGGAATTTTGTGGAAGAGGGGGAATAAAGACTGTAAGATGTATCCATACAGAGTATGTTCTTAGTAAAAATAAATAATTAAATAAACATATTTAACTCTTTTTTCTCAATAGTGACATCATGCTTCATCCTTCTCTGTGTCAGTCTGCTCTCCATCTTTCTCAACATACACATTCTTTTAGGGCAATTTCTTCATATTAAAAATTACAATTACTTAAAAAAACCCACCAGTCCAAGAGATTGCTCAGTGGTTAAGGTTCATGCCCACAAAGCCTAATGACCCAAGTTTGATTTCCTAGTACCCATGCCCAGATGCCCAAAGTGGTGCATGTATCTGATGTTCAATTTCAGTGTCTAGAGGTTCTGGTCCACCTATTCTGACTCTCTCTCTCTTTTTTTTTTTTTTTTTTTTTGGCCACGCATGACAGTACCTTTAATCCCACCATTTGAGAGGCCAAGGTAGGAGTATAATTGTGAGTTCTAGGCCAATCTGAGACTACATAGTGAATTTTAGGTTAGCCTGAATTTAAAACAAAAAAAGAAAGAAACAGTCATGCTTTCACCTGTTTTATCTTTTCCTATCAAACTACAGAAATTGTGGGCCTCCAAAATGGCCCAAAAATTCTTTAAATGCAAAATCAAAAACTGTGGCCAGCGGTGTACATTCACTCTCATAATTAGGCTTCTTTCAGAATGATTCTCAACAGGCTGGAAAGAAACACTTTCACCCTTTCCATCAAACCAAAATCCTTGATTCCATTTTTATTGCTTCCCTTTAACCTATCCTACCACAAATGTTATTAGAAATCTACTCCATCTGATGTAGCATACATCTCTACATAAAATCCCTTCTTTTATATGTTGAGTATTTATAGACCCCACTCAGAGTCAACCTCTACAAAGTCATTTGCTCATCAGTTGTACTATTTTCAAGTCAGATCTCAACATCTCTTACATAGAATATTTAATACCTTGCTAAGTAATATCCCCTTCTCTCAATGCTTACCCACCAGAATAGAATGATGTAGAAATCTAATGCAAATTTATCATCATATCATTGACTATTAGACTTTAAAGTTGAGATAATTATTTGTACATTATCCTATTGGACTTTTGTTATTCACAATAGACTGTTATAGAGCTGTGTGGACTGCGGTGGAAATAAGTTCCAATGCAGATAACATAACATCCAGAGCATGATCTCTTTAGATGTGCATGCTGCATACGAACCATGAGTCATACGTATGTGGAGTCTTCTTTACCCAAATCCTCCATTAGCTCTGTGCTTCAGTCACAATACTCTCACTGTGAATGAGTTTTAAAACGTATTATGCTGGTACCTTTTGAGTTTTAGAGGATAGAAGAATTGTATCTGCTGATCATTTTGAAGATTACTGAAGTATCTTACAGACATTGCATGCTTTTCTACAGAGTCCAGGAAACTTTGGAGAGCATTTGCTGCCCTCCAAGATTGGTTCTCTGTCAAATCCCCAGCATCCTGCCTGCTACTCCCTCTAATAACTTCCTTCTTAGAACAGGATCTCTAGTGTGTTTGTGTATTGCTTTGCTTTTCTTGTATCGATGTTATGCAAGAAGCCACCAAAAAGTGCACGGCCACTCCTGTTTCACTACCAGCAATAACTTGCTCAACAGTTAGTGCTGATTCTAAATATTAAATATTATAAAAGTCAGTCCCCACTTTTCTATTATAATTTCTATTTTTAAGTCTATGATAGTATCCCCCTTTCTTTTTCTACTAGTCCAAATACACATTCACATATGTTTTTGCCTCCATTTCCTTTGTCATATTATGGAGAACATAGCTTGGTGTTTATTTATTTCTCCTTCACTATATACAAAAAAAAAATGTGAGAGCAAAGTGTCTCATGGACAAAAAGCATCTACTTGTCAGTTATGGAAAAAAGTAACAGATCACCTAGTGCTGGGCACTTGGATATCATATCAACTAAGCATTCTGATAAATGTTCTTTATTTGCAGCAAATACAGAGTTTCTAATAATTTTAATACACATAAAACTAAGTGTTTGGACTGGTGTATCAGACAGCTTCAGATTCGCTGAGATGAACTTCCAGACCAGGCACAGTTATGGAGGAAGGGATATTTACTGAAGCTTACAGATCCAGGGGAGGTTCCATAATACCAGAAGAAGCTGGCCTGCTTTCACAGGTCCAAGCAGAGAGAGAGAAGAAGTGCAAGCCTAAAGGTCAAAAGCCACAGCACACTTCAGGAACTCCAGCTAGGCACAATTTGCATATCTTTAGATTGAAATCTGAAACCCACCACCACACCTTAAGATCCACACAATGGCATTGCCTCCAGCCAGATGGCTAGAGATGAAAACTACAAACAAATAAACAACTGAATATATTGGAGGCCATCTATTCTATTCAAACCACCACAACTGGAGAGATGGCTTAGCATTTAAGGCCTTTCCCTGAAAGCCAAAAGATCTCCATTCGATTCCCCAGGACCCACATAAGCCAGATGCACAAGGGGCACATGCTTCTGGAGTCCTTTGTAGTAGCTAGAGGCCCTGGCATGCCCATGCTCTCTCTGTGTCTCAAATAAATAAAGAAAAATAAAGTTTTTTTTAAATTAATGTCAGCTTATTTAAAATATATTAGCAAACAACACAATGAAACTCACAAGAAAATTTGATAATGTGACCACATATAGAGATCAGACAAAGCAGTAAGCATATCATTGTCTACTTTAGTTGAAGAAAAGGGTAGATATGTACCTCCAGCACTGTATTATCATCACTCACTGAAGAGAGGCTGTAGGTAGTGGCTTTGTAGAGAAACGGAAAGTCACAAATAAAATAAATCTTAGGAGGATAATCACATATGAAAAAGGGTTTCCATATTTTTACCTTATGGACACAGCTCTTCTCAGTAACTCTTATTTTATTCAGCCAAATTATGTCTGAGTTTCCAAGCAAATATAAATTTATTCCTACTTAGCACATCAAAGAAACAAATTTTCCATTTGTAGATTAGGTTCTTTAATGAAAAAAGTGCATGTTCAAAAATGAATAAAAAGTGTTATTGAGGAAAACAACTGCTCTCTGTTTAGATTTGATCTTCATTCCATGGAAAGGAATTAAGGACTGCTATTGAAAACCCAGTCAAAGCCTGTGGCTGGAGAGATCATAAGCCCTAGTGGGGAAGTTACTAGTGTTGTTTGGCTAAATGTATATATTATACTCAACAAATTATCCTGTAAATATTTATGTTTTTGTCCATATATAAGCGCTGCTTTCGTTGTTGGTTAGAAACACTTCTCTTTTCAGATGGAAGATATACTAAAACTCATCAAAATGCTGGAGAAGAAGTGACAGGATAGAGTGTACCACACTGAGACATCTCTTTCATAGCCTCCAAGGATCAGGGAGCATTGTGGAAGAGGTGGTAGAAAGAACGTAAAAGTCAAATGGTTGAGGGGAATGCATGGCATGCTCTCTTCCAGACACAAGATTGCTGTTGCTTTCATGAACTCAGCTCCTGCCATTAAATATACAAGACCTGTATAAGATGAGTGCAACAATAAAAGGATGACATCAAAATATAAGAGGGACTAGTTAGAGAAAAGAAGGGGTACAGTGGAGGTAGGTTACAGGAGAGGGGACATTTGTTGGAAGGGGATTGTAATCAGGGAACACTGTGTACATGTATGGGGGTGGTATATAAAAAGTTGAAAAATAGATTGCAAAAAGGGACATAAATAAATATTCAGGTATTAATTAGTTTGACCACACAATTAAATCAAGGATGAAAACAAGAAGAATGTAAATTTACATTCTTCCCCAATTTGACTGGTACTAGAAAGGGCCTAAGAGACCTTGGTGAAATTCAGAGAGATTAGAAAATTGAGAATTGGGGGTTGAGAGATGGCTCAGCAGTTAAAGGAGCTTGCAGACAAAGCCAATGCCTGGGTTCTATTCTCAAATATTTACATAAAGCAGATGCACCAAGTGGCACATGCATGTGGAGTTCATTTGTTTGATAAGAGGTCCTGGCAGGTCCATGCATTCCTACTACCTTTCTCAAAAGAGTAAATAAAATATTTTTTTTAATTGGGAGATGGCAGGTCAGGGACTTGCCTCCTTTATGTATTGTTCTCCTTGCTGTTATGTGCTGCACCATGCTAACAATGGCAAATCCAGCAGTCTATCAAAGAGGGGTAGCCAATGGCAACACTGAGCTGAAGCACGTGCAGCAGGGAGCAATGCAACCTCTCGGAAATGTACAGGCTTTCCATCCTGAGAACTAGAAATCTTCTGTATTTTTGTTTTTAATAATGTAGAAAATATTAATCCAGACTATTGAATTAGATAATTTTATAGCAAGTTGCATTGTTGATGTAAGGTTATTTTAGAGGAAAGAATTACAATAAATAGAGGGTAAATTCACATCAGAAAATAATGTATATGTTTAAGTTAAAATTTAATAGCAAATATGCAATGCATGGCCAACATAATGGAGGTACCACATATCAAAAATGAACTAAGATAAACAACACAGAATGTATATCATAATGAACATGTAAAATTATATTTAAAGAAGAATTTGGGAAAAATTTAGCCCAAAATGTCTTGCCCTCATGTTTTATATAGAACCTCTTATTTTTTTAATTAATACAATGGGATCCTCTGGTTTCTACAGAAAAGATTTTTAAACCATAAAAATCATTATAAAATTATTTTAAGGGTGATTGAAATGATATCTTATATAGTTTAATACTGTATTTCACAGAAAATAATGTTACCTTCAGTATAGTTAGAAGTTTCTGTAGTTAGTTCATATTTGTTACCCACACTACTTATTGCCAAGTAATTTAGGTTAATCATTTTATAGAATTTGGCAGAAAGAATTGATAGGTTTCAATATAATTTAAACAACCAATTCTTCTTTGATTACTTGGCCCATCTTTCCAATGGTACCCATAACCACACATGTAGAAACAACAGCTATGCTGTAGCTAAAATTTATCTGAAGGACTATCACAAGGAAAACAAAATTACAGGAGAACTTTGAGTCAATGAAAAAGAATCAGCTATACACGTTCAAAGTGTTTCTTCTGCTATTAGGTATATTTAAAAGAGGAAAATACAGGTTTGGCATATTTTCTTGAACAATTATTCAATGTCTTTGGTTTGGCAATGTTAAAACTACATTTTTCATTCTCTTTATTCTCATAATTTACAAAAGCATGTATACTTCAAGGGAAATTTAATCCATATGTTCTGATTCATTTACACTTAGCTTGTCGTGATGTTTATGACAGTCTTCTGTACAGGAGAGCCTGTGTGAATCTTTTATAACAAGTCCCCATGTCTTTCCTACTTTAAAAAGCTGCCTTTTGCCCTTAGTTAGCCAAATGGGAATCCTAGAAAGCTGAAACTTGAAATTTGTAAATTTCAAATGAATCCATACTCCTTCAAAATTTCTCTCCTATTTATTTGTGTTACAATAATAAAGTTACTAATGTTAGGCTTACCAAGAAAAGCCATAGCTAAACAGATTTTAGTATTTGAAATTTTAGTCCTGGCAATAATTTCACATAGTTTTTACTTAATACTCATGCATTTACAAACAAGAAGCATGACATGACATCCATAGAGAAAATATTATATCTCTCCAAAGACAAACTATAGAGCAGATGCCAGATTCATGAGACCGTTTGTTCATGTCACTCTTTGGAGCTAAGAGGCAGCCAATACTAATGACTCTAGCACCAAGGCTCAGGCACTCACACCTTCCAAAAATCATAATTCCTTCTGCTGCACAGGATCCATTTCCAGGCCCTTCAGGAGGGATGAAACAATATGACAAGTAGAAATGAAAGATGTAATTTTAATTGCATATGGAATGACAGCCTCTCAATACTTACACCAGAATATTTCAATCTAAAACTTTTTAAAATACATTGTGAAAAACTATACATTATCATTTTTACTACCAGTGTTACTAAGTGTTCTTCCAGCTACATATTATGAGACTTACACATTGTGGTCAAATGATCCCCAGAACCCCAGGTATTTCAAGGACACATTAAGAATGCTAATGTGAAATGCAGAGTGTGTTGCACACTGTTTAGGAGATTGAGATGCCATTAAGAACTCCCCAGGAAGAGGGGACTAAGGTCCAATGTAAGACTAAGATTGTGAGAACTGAAGTTTTAAACCAAACCTAAAACTTCAGCCCAGATATACTTAAGTTGATGTTAGCCGACCTGTCCCCAGGGAACTGGATGCCTATGTTTGCTGTGCTGCTAATTATTTCAAGCAGAAATGTTGTGTGTTCTCCACTCAATGTTTATGTGCACATCTGGATATATACAGAAAAGTAATGTAATTAATGGCCTATATAAAATAAATTACTGCATTTCAAATCCCACGTTTTGATTCTGGGTAAGTGAGTTTGTGGTTACAAAATTAGGTTCTGAATAAGAGACACATACATTCACACACATACACACTTCATTCCTCTAACCACCAACTCCAGTAATAAGTGAGGAATTTAGACCATTGGGCCAGATTGACACTGCTGATTAATTTCATCTGGCTTCTAAACGTGCATTTCTGAAAGGAGAAACTTATGTGGCTTTGGATATATATTTAGAGTGTTGCAGCAATTAGCAAAATAAAGAAGTATGGCATTAGAGAATGCTTTGTCAGCTACAGAAACACATCAGTTTTATGTGTGTAGCAGTATCTTACCTAGTATTTGGTCTTCATAAAAATTTGTAGTAATATGATTATTTACTCACCATATTTATTGGCCAATTGTTTTTGTTTTAACACCAAACTTTGTGTCAATTTTTATATTATGCTGTAGAATGGAAATAGAATACATTCATAGATAAATCCAACAATGTCAGCCTTGGAATTCTATTTCTAACTTATTTTCTAAGATCATCAAGGGGTGATCTTTTTAAAGAAATTTTCTATCTCCTATACTAGGGTACTAAAATAGAGTTCATATCTAATAGTGAACTAAATTAGACATTAGTTTCTTTCCCAGAGCACCTCAGAAATTTCTCTACAATCCAGAAGATGTTCCAATGATCACTGAAAGTACACACACCTGAAGTGAACCCTGGCCAATACTTCTTCTATTCAGATTTGTACTCTTAAATCATGTGAACCAATGGAAAACAAAGCATAAAAGGTGGTGTGTGCACTATAACAGCTATCAATTCCAGGGTATCATTTCTCTATTTAGTGCTAAGTAAAACAATTGAAATTATATAGGAGCTTGCTTGCAGTGTGTTAAATTGGAGCTACAGAAATGAGCAGTTGTTTCTCATCTAGAGATAGGATTTCAGCAAATCATCATTTTAATGATAATGAAGAACCATATTAACATTAACTATTGCTTTCATTGTTTCATAGTAGTAAGATACATTGACAAAAATGTGTCTGAGACTTACTTTTTTGGTGAGATATATGTTTCTTCATGTGTCTCAAAACATTATTTGCAAAGCATAGCATACATGAGAGTGTGTTTATACTACCTGAAAAATTTAAAAATTCCTTATTCAAAGCTCAAGTTTTTGTGTATGAAAATCATGTTGTATATGATAATAAATGATTACCATATTTGTGCATAGGTAATGTTTACTATAGGATAATTTGCTATTGATTAATTTTAATATCATTTGATAGAAATGTATTAGTCTAAAATGCATATAAATTATCTTTCAGTATACCATTCCTTCTATTAGGCACAACACAAGGTCATGGTATTACGTTTGTATAATTTATCATCCTATTTATTAGCAGGAATGTTTTTCCCACAAGTTAGACCATATTGCTCATGTCTTGTTCATCTCCCTCCTGGCATTTCGTGTTATCTAATCATAAGTGCCCTTTATGTTTTTGGATCTAATTAAGGGCAATGTGCCCTAGTTTTCCTCTGTAACTCATGTTAACATGTCGACACCTCTTTATCACCCTTTCCTAAAAGTAATGATCACATTCAAATTTAATGCCATCCTATAAGATCTTCTCTAGTTTTCACTTTTATTTAATAGTTTAAAAATTTAAGTTCCGATAGAAGCCATGTCTATATCAATTGAAACATACTCATACTAAAAATTCACCAACTTCTACCTACTTCGTGTTTGCTCTTTGTAGAGTGTTTAGGTGTGTTTGCATAGTCTACTGTTTTATATTTTAGTGTATGGACTAAAGAGAGGGTCTTGATATTAACTTTGAATGGTTAGACTTACAATAACATAAGCCTGTGCTCTAAAAAGCAGTTAAATTTGTGCTTGGGTGTGTGTATATACATGTACACGGGAAGAAATCATGCCTACAATGCAATCGCACACATAATTCAAGTGTTGTGATTTCAATATGAGTTATAGGAATATGACCCTTTAGCAATATTTATGGCTAACAGCTTTTGGTGATATCCTTTCTGGCGAAATTTGTTTTCTTGTTTGAATTCCTTTCTCATGAAGAATAGGGTTATAAACGTGAAGGCAATGGCAGGGAATGGACTTAGTGATGAAATGAGGTGAAAGAAAAATGGACTAGGAAAATAGCAATAGTTTTTTTTTTTTTTAAGTTGGAGTTTTATGTATGTGGAATTATTAACAAACCTAGACCAGTTTGAAACTTACAGGCAATATATTTATAAACTTTAATTTGGAATAAGAGAAAAAGTTACCAAAAATAAAAATCATACTTTTTGTTTGATGTTATATTTCCATCAGGTTTACACAGTTTTGAATAATTATTATTTAATATAAAATATTTTTATTAAAGATTCGGCATATTAACTTCATATCTTGATTCTTCAAGAGCTCCATGGTAATGTGCTTGCCTGGCATATGTAGGGCCCTGGGCTCAATCATTGGGAATGCAAACAAATAACAAGAGAAAAAATAAATGATAGTAAGACAAAAATAGAACATTTAAATGTAAAAGAAATAAAGTTTGACCATTCTTGTTGAGAAAAAGATCTTTCTAAAACCCGGATATCATTTATGCCACCATTAATAATTATACACAATTTGAGGTGTTTTTTAGGTCAAAGATATTTTAAAAGGGTATAGTACCTTAACATCTATTTACATTTTAGATGACTATAGGGTAATTATACAAAGATAATGAAGCAAATCTGAATACTGGGTACTTGAAAGCAGATTATTCTTTTCTGTTCACTCTTACATTTTATATTCCTAAGAAAGTATCTTGAGTTTCAAACACACACTAAACAGTTGTTGACTGATAGTTTCCACCCAGTATCAAGACTAAACAGAAAATTAGATAGTATGATGTTGACAGTCTATTTAATCTCACATACTTGGGAAGGTGAAAGCTTTTTCAATACATTGAAGAATCAAGATAATCATAGTAGGTTTTAAACGACAATGTTCTTTATTTTTGTTCCCCTTTTACTGCATCACATATTTTTGATTACCTATAATTAAACACTATGTGAACTCACAAGGCCTATAGACATGATGATTCCTTAGAACTACATGGGCCGATAGTAATTACTGTGATGATAGAAGTATCATATCTTGAATTGGGACGGTGAGCCTTAGAATTTGTATTTTCAGTAGTCTGTCAATTATGTTAAACCTAAATTGCCTTCAGGGTGTGAGCTTACTCTATGCAATGCGACAGCTTAGGGAAACACCCTGGGAAAAGTGATTATCATCACTGTTTGGGTCTGTTTACTCGTTGTCTTTCTTTTTCCAGTTGGATGTAGTAGACATTAATAATATTCTTTGTTTTCTTTTGCTTTTTTTGTTTGTCTGTTTTCTTCTTGTTTGAGGAGATCCTCACTCCATCACAGGCTGCCTGGGAATTCACTCTGTAGTCCCAGGCTGGCCTCAAACTCACAGAGATCCACTTAGCTCAGACTCCCTACTTCTGGGTTTATAGACAGGACTCAACATATTCATCTCTGACTCCTTGTTCAAAGTATTTATTTATAATCCAAGAATAGCATTTTTGAAAAAGGTGGGGTTTCATTAAGTGCATGCTTCTTACAATCTAACTCTGTGTATGTTCTATAAAAATATGCTCCTAAATATTCAGGCAGAAGTGATAAGTTCAGAGAGATCCAAACAACCAACTCAGATATTTTTAGTATACATATTATTCATTTTCAAATAGACTATAATCAGGAAAACATTAAAACATAAATATTTTTAATTATCTAATGTCTTCCCTTCTTCAAATTAAGCCATGATAAGCACTTACTTCACTTTTTTTTTCATTTTTCATGGAAGATTTTTTTTTTTCTACTGACAGGAAAAGAACAAAAGGATTAAACAGTGAGAAGAAAAGACACTCTGCTCCTATGAGACTGTGAGACTTTATCATGGCTGTATATAAGATTACTGCATTTTTAGTACACAGAACCATAACCAGAACGAGGTATCAAACTTTATTTAAATAAAACACTATTTTTCATTAGACAGATTTAATTCCTAGTAGCCACAGTAAATAGAATGCATTGTTGAAAATTATTGGCTACTTCTCCTACAATTCCTTTTACTAGATGGCAAGGATATCATCTTAAACAGAAAAACTTCAACACTTTTATGTCTGTAGGCACGAGGCACTGCCAAGAGCACTTGGATATCTTTCTATTTTATTAGCCTGCCTAGTCTAACAAGTCCTCATAAATTCTGTGCCTTTCCAGGGCCACAAAGAACTGGGAAATAGATTACTTTCAGGATCCCTATGTCTTTACGTAGGCCTTCCAGGAGCAGCTGGGCAATGATTCTGGAGCCAGCCCCACAGAGGAATACCAGAGAGATGATATTCTAAAGGGGCAATTGACTACTCAGTTTATAGCTACCTGTAAATTGGATCTATTTTGTGGGGATAAATACTGATTACTTTGAAAGCCAAATAAAGATTTTTACCCATGATATGTTGGCAAATGTGGGATTTCTTTGTTTTCTGTAGAGATTTGTGGTTGCTTTTTTGTGAGCAATGTTTGTTATAAGCACACTATCATTCTGGTTTTCCTATATTTTTGGCATGACATATTAATAACAGCGCTCTACTGCTTTGTCAACTTTTTTATTTTTTTATTTATTTTTGTTTGTTTTTCAAGGTATGGACTCGCTGTCTAGCCAAGGCTGACCTGGAATGTGGTGTCAGGGTGGCTTTGAACTCAAAGCAATCCACAGACCTCTGCATCCTAAATGCTTGGGTTAAAAGTAGGCACCACCATGCTTTGCTTTTTCAACTGTATTGATTAATGTATTTATACACAGAGACACATATATGTGTATATATATATATATATATATATATATATATATATATATATATATTCCCAAGTTTAAAGAAAATCCTTTCTACTATTCTTCCTGTAAAGGTCTTTATAAATGCTTTAAATAAAAGTTTTGATACTTTACTTTCTGCCTGCCTGTTCTCTCCCTTCCTCCTACCCTCTCTATGTGTTCTATCCTCAACCTCATCTCCTTATCTTCTCTGTTCTTTGCATTTGTTAAATTGAAATCAGAGGATGCATTTTCTAACAAAATTTTGTTCTTACATTGGTTTATGTTTATTTCTTAATATAAAAAATGAAATCAGAGTTGGAGATATAAAAATGTTTGAAAGTAGATGTAGAGGCAGAGTGTTGAGATAGAAATTTTTCATCCTAAAAACAAATCTGAAAATAAAAAATACTTCAGTGTGGCACATCCAGCTTTCTTCACAGCAAAAATGAACTTTACTGATATTGAGATATATTTATAAAAGTATAGTGGCCAGGTTTAGGGCACACTTCATTGTCAGAGTAGATAGCTAACATTTGTCAGGGGCAGGGTTCACCCCAGAGTTCCCAACCAGAAATGTAATAGCATTCATCAGAAATATGGTATTTGCTACCTCAAGAAGTTGGACAGGTTTTGGTGATATTTATAAATTAGTAAAATATAAATATTCGCAATAAATTGAGAATATAGTCATCCATCCCCTATAGCCATAGGTTAGCAGTTTTCATTGACAAAATGATATTCATACTAGTCATTCTTCTTACTCCCCACAGACTCAGCAAGAGTGAAAATTATTTTATCTGTGTACATATCCACTGAGCATGATGACATTTCTCTTGCCAAAGATATCCAAATAGGCTTTCAAACAGAAGGAGAAATGTGCAAGACAGTTGTAACTAACCCTTTCAATGTGCTGACAGTGTTATAGACAGAAGAAAAAAAAAATTAAGGATTCATTTACTCTGATTCAACCTAAATAGGCAGAAATAAAGGGAAGGAATCCAGTGGCTTGCTGTAAAGCTTAAGTGGGAACATAGTATTTATCAAAGGTGAAATAGTACAGAGATGACTCATCAAGTGGTTGACAGTGCTTAATGAAATACATGTACTGTATGGAGAGAAAGGATGAAAGAATAACTACAGGTTAAAGGGTCTCAGTAAAATGGTGGGAAGTAGACACTCTGGGGAGTGTGAGATCCAGCCATATAGCCCTGGTTTTTATGCTATCTACAACTTAACCATAGCCTTGATTTCTCATTAACAACACTTATTTTTAAAATATATTTGCAAGAGGAGGGAGGGAGAGGAGAGAGAGAGAGTCAACAAATTCCATATGTATCATATATATGCATCATGTTTTCCATAAGGCTTTATGTGGGTACTGGGGAATGTAACTTTGGCATGCAAATTTTGTAAGTGCCTTTAGCTGCTGAGCCATCTCCCCAGCACTGTTGTAGCCAGTTTTATTTTTCATAATCTCTTTCTTCTCTCTCCTTAGGTTTTGTCTTTCTTAAACCAACTGACAACTATAAACTGACCCTAAGTAGGTACATGTGGACTCACCAGTTTTTCAGAAGGTGAGGGAATATCTGAAGTACCTGTCTCAGGGGTATATTACATAGTATTTTTACAGGAACCATTTATTTATAATTACCTGCCACCTCAAACTCAAGGATATAATAATTTGGAAACCTGATAAACAAAATGGCATTTGCCCTTACTTATATTTGTATAATGTGTTTATTGATAATCTATGTACTTATTGCTTCTGCCTTATTTGTCTTGATTATACATTGACTATTTCTCTGATGATATGCTCATATATTATGGCTATTAACAAATCTTGTTATTTTTCCCAATTATGTTATCCAAATTTATTTGATTTTATAATTTATTTTGTAAATATCTGACATAATTTATTCTTAGCATGTGTATGCATGTGTTTAACATCATGTTAAATTGTTATATAGATCGATATGATTAATTTTGATACACATAGTAAACAGATTTTTCTTAAGTTGAATATTAATATTGTAATATAAGAAAAAAGTGGGCTGGGGAGATTCTTAGTGTTTAAGGCATTTGCCTGCAAAGCCTAGGGATCTTGGTTCAACTCTACAGGACCCACCTAAGCCAGATGCACAAGGGGGCACATGCACCTGGAGTTCTTTTGCAGAGGCTAGAGGCCCTGGCCCATCCCTTCTCTCTCTCTCTCTCTCTCTCTCTCTGTTTCTCTTTCCCTCTTTCTCTCTCTCAAATAAATAAATAAAATATATATTAAAAAAGGTAGAATGCGGGATGAGTGCCAGCTTTTAAAAAAAAAGTTATTTTGGAATTCACTAATCTTTATTTTGGTATCAAATAGAATTACTCTAATATTTGTAATATTTTAACATCTGTAATTTTATGTTAGAAGAAGCATAATTCGATTTTCTATATTTCTTGTGGATTTTCTTGAAAGGCCACTATTTTTTATGTATTATTATTAACATATTTTGTATGGATACATCATGCGTTGGTACCCTCTTGTCTCTCTACCCTGCCCCCAGTCCTCTAGGCACCCTCTTCAGTGGGACTGCAGGTATTCCCCATGGGATTGTGGTTATATGTTGTGGTAGTGGCAGTCAGTTTCTTTTGGTGGGAGGTTCAGAATAATTTTTCCCAAGTAACCATGAGCCATTTTAATTCAGTTTTTTAAAATTATTTTATGAACACTAATATCTTTGTATAATTAGTCTTTTTCTCATCTTTTTGTATCAAGAAAGGTTTTGGGTGTACTTGTTAAAATATTTTTTTCTGTAAGAAATATAAATGATACATCTATTATGCATCGAGACTTGTTTCATATAAATTACTAGATAGTATATAAAAAGCACAATCTTTAATATATTTACAGCTAATATATCAGTTACTGTCTCCTTACAAGAACAAAATATCTGACTAGAAACAGTTTATAGATGATAAAGATTTATTTTGGGATTAACAGGTTTTTTAAAACTTTTTGTTGTTGTTTTTATTCATTTGTTTCAGAGAGAGAGAGAGAAAGACTAGGTGTGCACCAGGGCCTCCAGCCCCTGCAAATGAACTCCAGATGTATGTGCCATCTTGTGCATTTGGCTTATGTGGGTCCTGAGGAATCAAACCTGGGTCCTTTGGCATTGCTGGCAAGTGCCTTAACCACAAAGCCATCCCTCCAGCCCTGGGTTAACAGTTTTGAAGGAAAGTTTCCTCATAATGGGGAAGCCATGGAATGAGCACTAAGCCAGAATTACCCTGTTACATCATTACATCATCAGGGAGGAAGCAGAGAAAGAAAGTGAGTCTGGGCTATAACACCTCAAGGCCCACTGTGAGTCACACAGTTCTTCCAGAAAAGCTTTACCTCCAAAGGCTCCACAACCTAACCAAACAATGAGTGCAGGGCACTGAAGATCCAAACAGATGATTTAAAGGGTATACTCTGCACTCAAACCACTAATTATCTTAAAAATTCGTTAGTGATTCTAAGAAATTTTAATTTAATCTCTAATTTATTTTTTCAGAGTAAAGACATCTAAACATTATGATAATGTTGCCTTCTGAATCATATAGTACACTTGCTATTATCTACACAATTTTTAAATCATTTTAGAATTAGAGCAGCATTATCCTTACAATGACTTTAATGAGAAACATTAAACTACAAAATATGATATTGGATATATAATTAATATTTAATGAAATATTATTATGTGCTCATTTTAGCAATGATAATTAGAAAACAGGTATGGAATATTGAACGCCTTCAAATTCCTTTAAAGAAGGTGACATTAAATATGAAATTATAAATGTTCGATCAATTGATGTTGCTGGTGAACATTATTAACCATATTCAGATTTGATTTGGAAATATACTGCATGGTTTTGACTCTAAGAATAATCAAATCTTGTATTTTATCTTTTTGTCAATATATTCCAATCCCTCCCACCCATCAGTGTTTACTAACCCACCATTGTACTCTACTTCTATGAGTTTGGTTATATTGCAGCACACATTAAGTGGGAAATATGCATTTCTTTCTGTGTCTAGCTTATTTAATGTAACATAATATGTTTGATATTCATGCATGTTGAACCAAAAGACAGAATTCCTCCTTTTGGGGGGCCAAATATTATTCTGTCACAAAATATCAGTGGGAAAAGACAAAAAAAATAATATTTAGGGTAATGGATATGTTAATTAATTTGATCCAATCATTATAAATTATATGCACATCATCAAATCAACTTCTTGTCCAATGAATCAAAAGCAATGTGGTGCAACAATTTTTTTGTAATTTACCTTGCAATTCTCAAATAAACTTCCACATATTTTCATCATCCATACCTACAGTATGATACATCAGGGCACATGGACTTTTATATATGTATCAGCTTAACTATTTTGATCTATAAGATCTGGTTAGATCTCCTAATTTAGTTGAAGTTTTACTAACCTTCCTGCCAAATTTAGCAAATACATGATTGGTAGATTGTAGAAAAATGATTCATTTAGTTGAGCTAATGCTTACTATTAAACTTTCTTTGTATCCTTCCAATAAAATTTACTTTCTCAGCATAGTTGTTTTTTATTATGATATTGGTCAGGTTTTTCTCCTGCAACTCATAATTTTGGCGTGCCTACTCATTGATGATATAGACCTATGTGGTAGCTATGTGGAACATATGTATTCCCAGCTCCCCTATCAAGTGAGAATTTTTGTGCAAGGAGTACAGTGAGCTGCCAGCCTTTAGCTTCCTGCCCTTTTTCCTGTGAAGCCCCTGCCTATGACTAGGAAGAGTAGGACTGATAGGGATTAGCCATATTCAGCCTACTTCCTGTTCTTCTGTAGAATTTTTCATGTCACTAAGGGCTTCCTGTTCATCCATTCTCTTTCACAATCCTGCACTAACCTAGGGATCTTGTTCTCAGTATGTGTCCCTTCCCACACTCCTTCCTCAGGTATAATACTAAGACTCTAGTCTGCAGACTTTCCCCATCTCAACCTGATCCCTTGTCATAATCTTCACAGATGTGTCCTCAAACAATATTTCACACTTATGAGGATCTGATTTTCAGAGCCTCCAAACAGAATTTGCAAGTTTCTTAAATTTGTGCCTTTATCATGAATATTTAATATTATATTGTCATTAATGAGTGGTCTTTCCTTTTTCACTTCTCTTGAGATAAATTCCAGTACATGAAAATGTTTTAAAATACATAAATTACAACTTTTAGACTGTGTACTCTGTTTACCAGTTTTCGATAAATTGGTTTGCTTTCTTACAGCATAACACAATTTTTAAAATTTGATTGGTTAGCATAATATTGAGGTTTGTATTTCAATAAATAATTACCAGCCTATCAAATTACTCATACATTGATTTCACTCCCTAATTATAAACTTCAGGGTGCATATATTTATACTGATTTCTAATGTGGCTTATATTTAGGCTTATTTAACTGATTAAATTGTGATACATTTGGTTTTGAACAATCGATTTTAATTTTTCCCCCTAAATTTATATATCTCTCTCTATAAATCTTATTTTTATGTTTTTATACTTATAGTAAAGCTATGAGGTAAGATGAGTTACAGTTTGATTCAGAAGAAAAAAAACAATGATCTTTACTTTATAAACAGTAAAAAGAAAAGAAACAATAATGAAATTTGTGCAGGAGGAACCCTAAGTTCAAATTCTAACAAAGTAGGCAGGATAGAGAACAGGACAAAGAAGATAGAATCAGTTTTCTAATATAACCAGAACACTGACACCAAGAAAGGTACATTAGTTTTTGGTCCTTTATTTTCAACATGTGCTACTATTTACAAGATTTATATAAAAGTAGACACATCCAACGTTATAAAGATTCTGTTTAAAAATTTCTCTGTTAATTCTTATTGGGAATATCATTTAGTATCTTTTCAATTCATTATCATAATAGCACATGTATTCAATTCATTAGCCCATCATCCGAAGCAACTTTTTTCTATTTATTCATGGGATTTAGTGGTAAATTGTGTTATTTTATTTATAATGGGCTTTCTGAAATGTAATATATGTATGGTTTGTTTGGTAAGATAAAATGTATAAATGCTATGAACTGGAAAATATATTGTTTTATCTGAATGTATCTTATAATCAAGCAGAATGCATGTTTAATGCTACAATAATTTTCTTATAAAGGAATTTATTTCCTTTTGGTTTGTTCCACAAATTGGCTTACTTGCTAAAGTATAATGATTTCTATAAAAATGTAAGAGGAATAACAAATACTGACACTCATCTCATGGAGACACAGAGTGGCTGTCTCTGTTTTGGTGCATATATCATAAAAGCAGAGGTGGAGATAATTATTCTGGAGCAACAGCTCACCTCTGGCCAGCCTGTGCATTCGTGCTGATGCAGCCTTTGAAGCGATTTCAGGCTGAGTCACATGGGGAAAGGCTTTGAGTAAGCCTGGCCTGTGGATCCCTCTTGGCTTTCATTTCACTTTAGGTTCTTTATCTTTGTATTTTAATCCATTTGTGAATATTCCCATACTCTCTTTGTGCCATCAGCTTCTTTTTAGAATTTTCTACCTTTGTTAGTCATTTTCCTCAATGTCTCTGCGAAGTGTTGAATAGTTGAACATGATGAATAGAAGAGGGTTGTAATCTCAACTGAGTGTGCTATCTCTGTACTCAAAGTTAGTCATTCAAGTTTCTAAACTTTCTAAGTGCAAGAAAAGATGATAATCACATATTCTTATGGAATTATTTGGAGAAATTAAAGAGAATGTAGAAAATCTCACTCTCTCCTGTCTCAGATGAAAAAAGCTTTCAAAAAAATTCCATTATTATTGTTTGAATATTCTACTTTACAAAAGAAAAGGTGATTAATATAGATTTGATCTCTCTCAGCCTTGGGTTGAAAGGCAACTTCTAATTTGAAATCTCTATGATCATTTCTGGTGTATCTGAGAGTCAACATAGGTTGTAATCATGGTTTTGAAATGTTGGAAGATGAGTTTCCATTAAGGGTAAAAGTTTTATTTAAGTTTGGAGGCAAGAATGAGCCAAGTCATGTTTCTAAAAAACTTGTGTGGCATCCATTCCAGATGATAGGGAGATATGGTAAGATAAATTTTGAGAAACAGTAAGTGGACTTGGGTATTGCCAACCTCACAGATAACCTTAGTGACAGCATCTTCAAACATTGATCACAGGCGTGCACTGCCATGAGGTCGTTTGTAAATGACAGAAAAGGAAGTATAAGCCAAGGGTCTAATTTTTTTTTTTTTTAACTAACTCTGTGGTGATCAAAAGAAGACATGAGCTAAAGATAGGAACTTTCTGGTGGCTGCAGTTTCAGCATAGCCCATGGGTGTTTTCTTCAAAAGACAGGAGACATGAAGCTCTGATTTTTACATTGCTAATTTAAGGCAGAAAAGGACAGCAGTCCTGTCTTTCTCTTCATAATTAGGATGCTAACTTGACAATGGGAATTTAATTCTGAAGAATAGCATTAAAGGGAACTTCCTGGTATATAGAACTTCTATAATTCTGCCAAACATTCCTATATTTTTTTTAAAAAGTAAATGGAGACATAGCAGTAAAATTTCAACATACTTTTACATTCAACTGATAAGTTGCTCACAATTATAATTTGTTATTTAAGTAAATTTCATTCCCCTTCAGGTAGGGCTTAATGATACCTCAAGGTGTTGGTGAGAATGTGTTGAAATGCATAATCAGTTATGTATACATGTAATCAAGAATGTGAGTCAGGCTGGGAGATGGCTCAAAAGTTAAAGCCACCTCATTGAAAAGCCTGATGAACAAGGTTTGATTCCCCAGGACCTATGTAAAGCCATATGTAAGAGGTGGCACATGAATTTGGAGTTCCTTTGCAGCTTTACCAGAGAGGCCTGGTGTACCCATACTTTCTCTCTCTCTCTCTCTCTCTCTCTCTCTCTCTCTCTCTCTCTCTCTTAAACAAAAAAAAAGCAAATTAAAAAAAATGACTGTCTGTTTTCTAATCTCAGTTGTTCACTGGTTTACTCTGCATTACTTTTGGGTGGTGGTGCCATTTAGAAGGCAATGACAAACACACCGAGGAATACAGGGAAGATTACTAAAAATCAGTAAAAGAGAAAGCATGACAAAATAATTTAATGTAGAACCTGTCTATGTGACAAAAATGTTACTTGAAAAATGTGTCTTGGGGTTATGGAGAGGCGGGTAATAAGTTGTCAATGCCTTACTTTTTTTAAAAATTTTTGTTATGGTGCCAAGCTTTTAAAAAATCTTTTTTTAAAAACAAATTATATTGATGTGGTTTGGTTTTATACCTGACATATCCTGCAAAAAACTAGCAGTAAGGTCATAATGGTGTTGTAACATAGCCCTAAGAGAAGTCAAGGTCAATGGAACATGTATTGGTTTGATGGCATGATCCCATATACTCAGTAAAGCATGAGGCTGCAACTTGAATCCCCAACAGGTAGATTCTTGCTAGGGCACGGAGTGTCACTGGGGGAAGATCTCCAGCACTACTAGATATGAAAAAGAGCAATGTGGAGCTCTGGCTTTCACTTTTTTTTTTTGGTGTTTGCTTACTGCTAGATCGTGTCTCTGCTTGTATCTATGGAAATGAGTCAGCTTCTTCCACCACTGACAGTGTTCCACTAGAATTTGTAAGCCTGAAATAAACCCTTTCCTCCAATAATCTGCTTCAGGTTGGATGTTTTACCAAGCAAAGCCAAGCTGACTACAACAGAAGGGTAACTGAGGTCATGTATTAGCCATCTCTGCTCTTCAGCAAAAACTTCTGGATATACTGTATGCTGAGTGTGGCATAAATAGTGTTATGGTACCTTTTGGACTCATAGAAGACTTCTACATACATATATATATATATATATATATATATATATATATATATATATTCATATATATAAATTTTTTCAAGCCCCTCTCACCCTCACAGATTCATATTTAAAAACATACCTGTTTACAGGCTGGAGAGATGGCTTAGTGGTTAAGTGCTTGCCTGTGAAGCCTAAGGACTCCTGTTCAAGGCTCGATTCCCCAGGACCCATATTAGCCAGATTCACAAGGGGCGCATGTGTCTGGAGTTCATTTTCAGAGGATGGAGGCTGTGGGGCCCCTATTCTCTCTCTCTCTCTCTGTCTCTCTCTCTCTCTGCTGCTTTCTCTCTGTGTCTGTCACTCTCAAAAAAATAAGTAAAAATAAACAAAAAATTTAAAAATATACTTATTTCATCAGAGGCAAATAATTTTCTTCAAATTAGAATAGGCAAGTAAAACCATATTCATGAAAATTATATAGTGTTTTTCCACCCTACTGATATTATCCTATATTATGGATTTATCAATAAGTTATTCAAGTGTTTGTGAGAAAGAAAGATAAAATATATCTGGAGATAAATTTTAGGTTGCATAGGTTATACATATAAATTACAGCTATCATTCAAAAATGAAAAATATTTGAGTAAAAGTATTATTACTGCTTTAGGCAAAGGCCTTGTCAATTATTGCCAACATGATGTCAAAACATGAGTTTTATGGTAGTGTATGAATACATGGAGTCATTATTCATTAAATATCTTGGGCTTAGTGAAGTTACATGTTAATTTGTACATTTTGTAACATAAAGATATTCAAATAATTTATCTCCTAGTAAATGCATCTTCAAATAAAACTATCCACATGACTAAAGTACTATTAAATCTCCATTTTGAGTATTCTTTGATTATTTTTGTTCTTTTTATTCATTAGTTTAATAAAATATGTTTTGTGTAATTTGTATTTTTATGAGATTAGTGTTTTTAATTTTTCAAACTATGAGTTTGATTTCTGTTATTCACAATAGTTGTATTGTGCAAAGTGCCAGGAACAAAAGAATAGTGACATATCGTGCCAAAGACAAAATGAGATTAGATACCAACACTCTTCTGGCCAGCACGTTTCCAACATCTGATCCATAGTTTTGTATATATTTCTACATTATGACCAATTAGGTAATATATTTTTGACTTAATGCTAAAAAATCCATGCCCTATTATAGCTCATGACTGAATGAATTTATCTAACAGATGTATTTTTTTTCTGTAAGGCATTCTTGAGCTTAAGGATACCACATAACACTTCAACACTATACTTAGGCCATGATAAGTAATGAAATAACAAACAAAATAAACACAAATGTACGATTCTAAACTGACTATGAACAGGACACTTGTATATAGTGTGAGAGCTTACCCAAGATGGCAGAGGTTGTCTCTGTGTGAGCTCAGCAGGGAAAGTGTATGCATGTACCAATTCAATTAATCTTGATCGACATCAGAAACACTATCATTACTGATTTGGAGACTATGAGCTGACTTCAGTAAGTATATAATTTACAAGTACAGAATCTACAAATAATGAAAAACAGCTATATTTGCAAATATAATTGTCAACTAAAAATCATTCAATAAAATCAATTTTATTTTAATATTATTCCCAAATGATAGAATAAGCAATGGTAAAATGAATTATATTTCATAGTATAAATTAATTAATCTTAATACCATTCAAAATGTCCACCTATAAAGGGTAAGATACCCTAATTATATCTTCTATTTATTCAAACACTTAAAATATATTTACCCAGGGCATTAAAAAATGGGGAGCTCTGAGTCATTTTATCAACATTATTCTCAAGTAAAATAAGCTGTGCTGGTATGTAAGGCTGTGCTTTCACCCTGTCGGCACTGAGTTTGCTTAAGGGAAGTATGCTCAGACTTCATTTGAATCAACACTATGATTTTTTTTCTCAAAAACAAACAAGGTTAACAACATTCTACAATAAAGAATAGGTTAATAATTTATCCAAATTTTTCATGACATAAAACAACATAGTAAGCAAGGAGTGTTTCCTTTTTGTCATTTTAACTAAGCCTATCTATACACAGGAACATAGCATATCATTTAACTCTAAATTTTTATCTTGATTTATGAAATGATTCTGAATGAGAAGCATTAATGTAGAATAACATGGATTTGGTATAAGGGTTTAAAGTACCAAGAGTATTTCAAAGTAAAATTCCAACCCACAATATTCTTGACCACCCACAATGACTTCAAATCTAGCTATTTCTGACCCCATTTTATACTGCAGAGCAAATTTCTCATAACACATTTTTGAATGATCAACCAGAGTATTATATACAGATTACATTAAAAAATAAAGAAAAAGAAAAGCAACAATTAGTCTAGGAAGAAAATACATATACATATATATTTCTTTCATTTTTTCCAGTGTTGGGCCATATCCTAAAAGTGTGTTAAGCCTAGTGAAATTGAAATATGCCCTGGGAGACCATAGAACTCTTAGGAGAGGCAGTAGAGGTACCCATGTGTAAAGTTTTGAGGAATTTTTCAGATTTTATGGTTTCCCCTAGAAAACAATAAAGTTCTTATTAAATGGAGATGGAAAGCAGGCCAGTATTGCTTCTTTACTTCTCAGGATGCCTGTGTTAAGTGTAAGGTGGTTAAAGCTGATCTATGGGGCCCCAGAAACCCCAAGGAAGAGAGGCCCAGGCAGGTTTCTTTCACAACCCAGTGTTTTTAACCTAACGCTAGGTATATGTAACATGTACAATGAATTCACATTGTCCGCAGGCCCTTCTTCAGTTTTTTTGTTTGTTTGTTTCTTTGTTTGTTTTTTTTAATAACAGGGAAATGCAGTGAAACTGAATGAAGTAGCTCTTCCATATCCTCAGACAAGATTTGACTAAGAAAGATAGGAAAACAAAGCATGAAAGCATGTTAGGGCCAGCAGTGAAAGAGTTTCTGTAAAGAATGTGAACTAATATACTGCCTATAAAACCCAAGCCATATATATATATATATATATATATATATATATACACACATATATACTATTAACATATATTAACTTAAAAATTTATAGTAAGATTTGTATGCATTTGTATATCTCATTTATTTTTACTCAGGATTTAGAATCTGAAATGAGCAAGTAGAGATTGAAATAGATAACAGTGTGTGTGTGTGTGTGTGTGTGTGTATGTGTATGTGTGTGTGTATGCATGCATGCATGTGTATATGCAAACATGTGTGTATGTACATGTAATATCATACAGACACACCAATAGAAAAAGTATGAAGGAAAATCAAAACATTAAGTTACATTTTTGAACTAAGACTGTATTTATCTAATGAGAAATAAATGAAGCCACCAAACACTTCTTTATGAGTACAATTATTTTCTTCTGCTAATTCCTCCTTTTCTCCATGTCTGTCTTTTGTTTGTATTTCATATAGATACACAATAATGAATCAGTGCATTTTCCTTTCACAGAACAGAAATTTAGCATGGAAAAGTAGGGCTACGAAAATAGCATAGTATGCAAAGTGCTTGCTTTGCAATCCCAAGGACCCAGATTGCTGGATTCAATCCCCAGAATACATGCTTTAGATAAAACCTGTCAGACATTGACATGTGCATGTCATCCCAGGACGGAAGAAGTAAAGAAAGCAGATCCTGGGGCTTACTGGCCTGCCAGTCAAGTTTACTTGGCAAGTTTCAGGACAGTGAGTGGCACTATACAACCAAAGTGGATGCTACCTAAAGAAGGGACAACCAGAAATTGTCCTTTAACCTTCACCTGATCATGCACCCAGAAGAAACAAAAATGCAAATATAGGGGCACTGTTGATGAAATAAATAGAAAACTAAGACCTTAATGTAGGCTGTAGGATTCATTACTGTGAATGTCTTTACATATCCTCAAAAACAAACAAACAAACAAAAACATTCATTGGGATGGAGAGATGGCTTGGTGGTTAAGGCACTTGCCTGCAAAGTCTATGAACTCAGGTTTGATTCCCCTTTATTCACATAAGCCAATTGCACAAGGTAGTGCATGGATCTGGAATTTTGAAGAGGCTACAGACCCTGACATGTCCATTTTTTTTCACTGTCTATCTGAATTTTCTCCCTCTTTTGTAAATAAATAAAATACTTTTTAAAAATCAATTTATAATCTTCAAAATAATTAACACTCTAATTCCTCATTTTCCTATAAAACTCATAGACAATAATCATTACTTCTTATGTTTAGGAGATGTAAAAGATTTCAGGAAGAGCAAGGGGGTAATATGCTAAATTGTAATTAGACTAAAAGTAAATAATTTAGCTGTGTGGTATATATTTAAGTAAACTCATCTGAGAGTAAGTTCAATTGGATTTTCATCACAATAAATTTTGAAGTCATTTTCTTGGTTGTCAAAGAGAAGGTTCACCATAAAATGTCTGCACATTTTTGTGTCATATAATTCATATGATGCTTGTAGCAATCGCTTTAGTTTCTCATGAAAGTTCAAAGTTGAGCTTCTAGACTCTGCAAGTACTGTCTTTCATGATGTTATATATTTTGTTCCAGTGCTGCGTTTTGTCACATGAACTTTAAATTCCCAATATTATAAATATTCACATGTATTCTGGAAGCACAGTTATTTTCTCATTGCATTGTTACTAATAAGAAAAATGAGGCTCAGAGTCAGACTGGTTCTTGGTATGGATTTATTTGTGCTCCCACAAATGATATTTGAAGTCCTAATACTTGGTTTCTGTGAATATGGTTTTATTTGAAAATATAGTCTTTGAAACTATGATTGAGATTTGGTTATAACCACATAAGTGTGGTTTTGATCTAATACTATTATTTCCTTATGAGAAGAGATAAAGGCACACACACACACACACACACACACACACACACAGGAACACCTTGTGAAGCTGGATGCAGAGATTGGAGTGAAGATCCTACAGATCAAGGACAACCAGCATTTGCAGGCACCACAAAGATCTTAGGAAGAGGAACTAAAGTATATACTTGCTCACTCCAGTAGGAGTGGACCCTGCTTACACCTTGATTTCTGACTTTCAGGTTCCAGGCCCGTAAGGAAATGGATTTCTGTTGTTTAAAGCTACCTAGTTTGTGGTACCTTGTTACATGAGCCCAAAGAAATGAATGTTTTTATCACCTCAGCTAGAAAACTACAATTTGAAAAACCTCCCCTTTATTTCTTGCCATCAACCAGAGTGATGGTGAAATACAGGGAGTGGTAACTCAGGGATAGGAGAGTATATCTTTTTGTATAACCTCATGAATAATTCCAATTTTGAGCATTAAAAGTTGCTCAGGTTTGTCATGGTGGCCCATGCCTTTAATTCTAGCACTCCATAGGCAGAGGTAGGAGGAACTATGTATGTTCAAGGCCAGTCTGGAACTACAAAGTGAGTTCCAGTTCAGAAAAAAAGGAAAAGAAAAGAAAAGAAAAAGAAATTTATCAAGTATTTGGATAAGCCATTTTTTATAATGACTCAATTTTAAAAAATCAGGATAGGCATTAATCTAAACATTCAGAGTTTTTGGTGTTTTCTGTTGTTGTTGTTGTTTTAATCAGGCTGCCTTAAATATGGACTTATTCCAGTAGAGGCTATGATCACTGAGTTTTCAGATTTCAACAGTCTTATTTTATTTTCCTTTGTTTATTTGGCTTCCCGTGAGCTCTTTTCTTGAGCTTTGGAAATGTAGAAGGAGTATGCAATGAAAACAATATAAATGGAGTAGGCCAGATCTCCAAGCCTCCCCCAGTTCTCTAGTCTAGGGTTACCTAGTTCCCCTGCTGCTGGCTTGGGGATGCCTGGACCCTGTTAGCTTGCTGCAGAAGCAGGGTCCTTGCTCTGCCTTTCCAATTGAATGGCCTCTGGGTCCCCAACTTCAGGATCCCTTGCTCCAGTGGGTGCCACCACAGAATGAATAAGCTAGAACTACTGGTTGGTTCTGCATCTCCCAATTCCCTGGTCCTGGTACTGCTGCCTTGGGGAGGCCTGGTGCCTGTGTGTGGACTGCAGAACCAGGCCTTTTGAGCTGGACTCCTGATTGACTAGCTCCTGGGTAGTCCTGAGGCAGAGGGTTCATGGGTCACTGTAAGAGCTGACCTCTTGCTCCTGGCTCTGCAGCTTCCCTGCCCCTGGGTCCCCAATGCCTGATTCCTGTGTCTGAAGAGTATGTGCAAGTGGAGTGAGTAGGGCAGAGCTCCCAGTTCCCCAGGTACCTTTGATGTACCCACAATCTTCATAATCTGTGCATCTCAGTAATAACTCCATTGTACATTAATCCAGTTCACATTTAGAAAAGAATATCCACCGAAGATCCCCCAAGGACAAATACGTGCCCCCCCCCCCAGTAGAATAAAACATTTCCCAAGATGGGTAGACCACAAGCAAAATAAGTAAATAAATCAGAAAACTAAGAGATATCTACCAAGGATGCCTAGTCTCACAATGGAAGCCTTCAATGAAACACAGAAATCAACAGAAATTCATTTCCAAAATAAAAAATACAACAACAAATGTGACCCTGATAAAAAGAATTGTTGAACTGGAAGCAAATGATCAAAAAAGTACACATTCTTCTCAGCAGTCAAGGAACTTTCTCCAAAATAAAACTTACATTAGGTCATAACCCATGCCTCCATAAATTGAGGAAAACTGAAGTAACTTCCTGCATCATACCAGATCACAATGTTATAAAGGTAGAAATTAACAACAGATTCATCAGGAAATCCACTATTTCCTGGAGACTGAACAAAACACCTTTAAACAATGAATTGATTGTGGAAGAAATAAAAAAACAAAATTGTAAAATTTCTAGAATTGAATGATAATGAAAATACAATGTACCAAAACTTATGGGCAAAATGAAGGCAGTCCTAAGGGGAAAACTCATAGTGCTAAATGCCTTCATAACAAAGACAGAGATCCCAAATGAATAACCTAACTGGGCATTTAAAGGCATTGCACAAACAAGAAGAATCCAACCCTAACACCTCTAGAAAGAAAGAAAAAAAAAAAACAAGATCGGTGCAGAAATTAATGAATTAGAAACTAAGAAAACAATTTTGAAAGTAGAAGAAACAAAAAGCTGGTTCATTAAAAAATAAATAAGATTGATAAACCCCTGACCAATTTGATCATGCAAAAAAAGAGAAGCCACAAATTAACAAAATCAGAATGAAAAAGGAGAGATAACAACAGACATCAATGAAATTGGAAGAATCATTGGGACATACTTCTAAAATATCTACTCCACAAAATTGGATAATCTGGAACAACTGGATGAATTCCTAGGAACATACCACCTACAAGAACTAATCTCAGAGCAGATTAGTCCCCTAAACAAACATATCACACCCATGCAGATTGTAAATGTAATCAAAAACTTCACCAAAAAGAAAACTCCAGGACCAGATGTCTTCTCAGTTGAATTCTAACAAACCTTCATTAAAGAATTAAAACCACATTTTCTCAAACTGTTTCATATAATAAAAAACCAGGAATTCCTCCACAATTCCTTTTATGAAGCTAGCATCACACTAATACCAAAACCAAACAGAGATGAAACAAGAAAACTATAGGCCCATATCCCTGATGAATTTAGATGCAAAGTTACTGAATAAAACACTTACAAACCCAATTCAACAGCTAGTCAAAAGCAATATCCACTATGATCAAGTATGCTTCATCCCAGGAATGCAGGGAAGGTTCATCATGGGGAAATCCGTCAATGTAATACACCACATAAATAAACTTAACCATAAGTACCACATGATCATCTCAATTGATACAGTGAAGGGCTTTGACAAAATATAATATGGCTTCATGATAAAAAATACTGAAAGAACAGGAATTGAGTGTTTATATCTCAACACAATAAAGACTGTATACAAAGTACCTAAAGCCCAAGTAATACTAAATGGGGAAAGACGTAAAGAGTTCCCAGTAAGATAAGGAACAAGACAGGGGTGCCCAATCTCATCACTTCTCATTTATGTAGTACCAGAAGACCCAGCCAAAACAATAAGGCAGGAGAAAGAAAGAAAAGGAATACAAATTAGGAAGGAAGAGTCAAGTTACCCCTATTTACAGATGACATGATCCTATACATAAGTGACAAGATAGTCTCCATCTCAAAATTTTAAAGGTGAGTAATTCCTGCAATAAAGTGGCAGGATACAAAATCAATACACAAAAATCAGTAGCCTTTCTATATTCAAAGAGCAAATATAGAGAGAAAGAAATACCATGGGCTGGGAGTGGTGGTGCACACCTTCTTCAATCCCAGCTCTCAGGAGGCAGAGATAGGAGGATCACTGTGAGTTTAAGGCTACCCAGAGATTACACAGTGAATTTCAGGTCAGACTGAGCTAGAGTGAGACCCTGCCTCTAAAAACAAACAAAAACAAAAAACAAGCAAAAAAATAGATACCTTGGAATAACACTAACCAAGGATGTGAAAGACTATGTTATGAAAACATTAAAAAGCTCAAGAAAGGCCGGGCATGGTGGCACATGCCTTTCATCCCTTTAATCTCGGGATGCAGAAGTAGGAGGATCACCATGAGTTTGAGGTCACTTTAGACTACATAGTGAATTCTAGATCAGCCTTGGCTAGAGAGAGACTCTACCTCAAAAAAACAAACAAACAAACATACAAACAAACCTCAAGAAAGAAATTGAGGAAAATTTGAGAAGATTAAAAGAGTTCCCATGCTCCTGGATAAGTAGAATTAATATTGTACAAATGCAATTTTACCAAAAGCAATATCCAGATTTAATGCAATACTAATAAAAATACTAGCATCATTCTTCACAGAGATAGAAAAAAAAAATGATCTTAAAATTTATATGGAATGGTAGCTGGCCTCAGATATCCATATGTGATGGCTAAGGTGTTGTCATCTTGATCTGTTTAGTACTCCACAGAATTCCCTTTTTAGTGGGTCTCTGAAGTTTCTTCCAGAAGGATTAACTGAAGGAGGAAATCCTTCTCCCAGAGTGAGCCCTTTCTCCAGAGTGGGCAGCCCCTCTCAGATGGGAACTTTATATATGGAAGCTCTCTCAGTGAAAAGAGCCCCTTCCTTCCACTTGGCTTCTGGAGCTTCTTGCTGCCTTCCAGCGTGGACTGAAGACCAGTGCAGATGGATGACCTGTGTGGATTGAAAACCAGCTGCTCCTCAAAAAGCCTATAGGCCTGCAGTGCCAGACTGGGATTATTGAGACATCTGGCTATGTGGACTGAACAGCTACCAGGTTCTTTGATTCCCAGGCCTGCAACTACTATTGGACTACTATAAACTAATCCAGCAATTCCCTTTTTAATACAATTCATTCTATCAGCACTGTTCCTCTAGAGAACCCTGACTAATGCAAAGCATCCCCTCAGCAAAAGACACTCCTCTGGAGGTATCACCATACCCAACCTAAAGCTATATTACAAAGTCATAGAAACCAAACAGCATGAGACTTCCATTGAAAAAGAAATATAGACCAATGCAACAAAACTGAAGACCCAGACCTTAGGTCAAGTAACTAAAGCTACTTCATCCTTGATAAAGTTGCCAATAACATAAACTGGAGCAAAGACAGCATCTTCAACAAAAGTTTCTGGACAAATTGGATGAATTTATGAAGAAAAAGAAAACTAGACACACTTATCTCACCATACACAAAAATCAAGTCCAAATGGTTTGAAGACTACAATATAAGACCCAAAACTCTTCTCTTACTGGAAGAAAAAAAAAAAATAGGAGGAACTGTCCATGATATAGGAGTGGGGAAAGACTTCCTGAACAAGATGCAAGTAGACAAGAACATTAAACAAACTCTCAACCAATAAGATCTCATGAAGCTAAAATGCTTTTGCACAAACATACCCTAAGCAGAGCCAATAAATTACCCACTAAATGGGAGAAAGTCTCTGCCAGTTATACCACTGACCAAAGCTTAATATCTAAATTCTACCAAGAACTAAAAAAACAAAAAACAAAAAGCTAAATAACAACAGATCAAACAAACAACTCCAAAAATGGGGCAGAGAACTAAGTAGGGAGTGCTCATAGGCAGAAATACAAAGGGCTAACACATGCTTAAGAAAATGTTCAACATCCTTACCTATTAGGGAATTGCAAGTTAAAAAGTAATAAGATTCCATCTTACTCCACTATGGATGGCAATCATTAAAAAAAAAAATCTAATAACAAATGTTAGCAAGGATGTGGGGAAAGAGAAACCCTCATCCACTGTTGGTGGGAATGCAAACTTAACCACTCACTATGGAAATCAACATGGAGATGCTTGAAAAGGATGAACATGGAGCTACCAACAGACCCAGTTATTATCTTACTGGTCATTTATTCTAAATGTTCCATGCTTCACTACAGAGATATTTGCTCAACCATGTTTATAGCTGCTCAATTCATTATCACTATGAACTAGAATCAATCCAGGTGCTCATAATTGGATGAATGGATCATGAAGTTGTGGTACATTTACACACTCAGCAGTATTTCCACTCAGCAGAAAGAATAATTGACACAACGAAATTTGTAGAAAAACGGACAGACTTGGGATAGAATATACTCAACGAACTCACACAATCTCAGAAAGACAAACACTGTATGGTCTCACTTATCTGTGGTCCCTAACCCGGACCAGCTCGAGTTGTTGACATACCTGATAGGTAACTCAATGCCCAGAAGATAAGCTTATGAGGTGAGGGGAAGGGAAGGGTGAGGAAAAATAAACACCAAACTAAATCTAAAATGTACTGGTACCATAGAAACCTTTATCCCTGAAGATAGACTAAAAGAATAAACCTCAAAAGGAATAAGAGGGGAGCTCCTGAAAAGAATGGCCCTGGAGAGGGTGGAATGAATCTTACGCCTAGTTTTTTCATTTTTGTCTCTGGCCTGGAACTCCCAGTACTAGAAAACAGTTGCTACCTACAATAAGCTTCTGAGCTCCCCAAAATAAAACATGTTTCTGTCAAAGCACTTGATTATCTGCCTGAGGCAAAAGGTAAGATGCTATTCAAAAGACACCATATGCTGCTGACACAGAGCATGGAGAGACCTGACTGGTATCTGGAAGAGACCCAGCCCCTAGACAGTTAGCCTGTCTAGTGCTGGAAAGTGCTAAACAAGCGACTTGGGGAAAGTGGCCAACATGGTCTGAACAACCAGAGGTCTAAGCTACTCAGAAGCAAACACCCTGACAGGATGTACATGCCACTGCAACACACAGCCTTGGTTGGTACCCAATACCATTCTGATTAGCTAAGAGATCCGCTCAGTATAAAGGAACCCATGTCTGGACTTGGGAACCCAATCAGAATCCTATGGAGACAAAGATTATGCTCTCCAGGGTTGGTCACACTCTTGCTAGTCTTTAGTTAAAAGAGTGGTTACATACATCAAATTATCCCTAAAATTAATAATGCTAATCCCATTTAAATTATGCTGACTTCACTCTGCATTGGAGAATCTGTTCCTCTTTTGCAGAGGGTCAGGAGACCCACGGAGATAAACTACATTTTGTACTTCAGCCAAGCCACATCTGAAACCACAGTGGAATTGGGGAGACAGCAAGAGTGCTGCTTTCATGCTGAACCTCGTAACCAGTGCCAAACTGAAGGAGAAAGATCCTGAGGACACTCAACACATACCAAAGCAGAGATCCAGAGGTTCCTAAGGGCTCATCACTGAAAGACTTAAAACTCACCCACCACTGCTCTGGAAATTTTGTGGCAGAAAGATTATAAGAGTCTCAGCTTGAAACATTATGCCCAGAGTAACTGACTGCTGTTCCCACAGCATATAACCCACAACCTCATGAGGTGCACCTACAAATGCACTGAGGAGGGTCCCCAAAAGAATGGGGGCAGGGATGAGGGAAAACAGGGTAACCAATACATGATGCATTAATACAAAATATTTTGTTAATAATAATAATAATAATAATAATAATAGAATTATAATTTTTAAAGAATATAAGCAAAAAAATCTAAAACTCATAGTTTTTGAGATTAGAAAAATAAGAACACCCCAATATTGCACATGAGAGGAAAAATGGGGCTGAGCATCTTATTAGGTGTATATCATACCTTACTGCACTGATCAGCATTTATAACTAGAAGAGGAAAGCTTCCCATGTCTGGATTTATTTCATCAATATCCAGGAATATTATTTTATGTCATATCCAAGGTTATGAAGAATATTAAAATCTAGAAAAGAATGAAATGATACAAAAATGATGTAAGTAGAAAAGAATGAGATATTTCAAAAATTTTTAAATTTGCAACTATTTTTTGTGTATTTTGTTTTTGTTTTGGCTTTTTTTTTTCCAAAGAAAATCATGGTTTGATTAAAAGAGAGACACAGGGCTGGAAAGATTGCTTAGTGGTTAAGCACTTGCCTGTGAAGCCTAAGGACCCCTGTTCGAAGCTTGACGCCCTAGGACCCACGTTAGCCAGATACACAAGGGGGCACATGCGTCTGGAGTTCCTTTGCAGTGGCTGGAGGCCCTGGCGCGCCCATTCCCTCTCTCTCTCTCTCTATCTGCCTCTTTCTTTCTGTCTGTCGCTCTCAAATAAATAAATAAATAATGAACAAAAGATTTATATATATATATATATACATATATATATATATGACACAAACTTTCTGCTTTGTAAGTTTTAGATAATAAAAATGGTATTTCATTTGAATTGCCATGCTTTCTGAATTTCCAGTACTTTAAACCCTTGAAAACCTAACTCAAATTTTATAAGAATGAACACCTTCACTTAACCTCTGTGAAGCTTTTACTACTTAGGATAGAATCTTGAGGTCAGTAGAGATTATAGTATTTGTAAAATAGTGTCTTGGAAAACAAAACTTTTATTTTTAACATTCAAAATCAAGCTCAAAAGTATGTAACATTTAGGAACATTAGATTTCCCTCCACATTTGTTTTATTAAAAACTCTGAATAGCATCAAAGCCAATTATTTTATTTTTCAAATGTTAGCTAGATGTTTATGTGGGAAACTATGAAGATAGCATACAACATCATCTATCAGTTTAAAGTCTAATAAAAAATAATTCATAGTACAGCATGGTCTTATAAAATATATACTATCTTTGGTAGTAGATAAATATTATTACTATTAATACTCTATCTTACTTTTAAATATATTAATTCTAAAGAAAAATTGTAACTTTGACACAATTTTTATTCCATAGAAATTACTCAAAAATCTAATAAATGATTTAACAAAAAAAAAAACATGATTTCATCTACAAAGTACTCTTTGTATGTTGGTATTTCTGTGGATTTTAAGTTTCATAGTGAGCTCCATCAAGATGTTACTGTTTTTCCTTACTTATTTTAAATACCATATTCCTAAGGGGCAGGATCAGAAGAACATCTTGCATTTCTAATCTTAATATTTTTTATAAAAGAAACCACTTTAATTCCCTCCAGAGAACTTAGCAGAATAATAAAGGGTATCTTGTATCATCTTTTTTACTGTTGTAGTTATAAGCAATTTATATACAGATGTGTAGGACAAACCTCCTTTTAGAAAGAAATGAGGAAATATGCCAGAATCCTAAACTATCCAGACAAAACAGTTTTTATTGAATAGAGCCACAATGTGCCTTTGTCTAAAAACAGATGATAGGGGAAACCCATCAACGACAGTGACTGATCATAAAGAGAAACCCCAGGAGCATAGAGACCTATAAAAGATCTAGGAGGAAGTCATTATGCTGCAGAGGGAATAAGAAATTTAACTCAGAAAGTTGTGAAATGTTCTCATTATAGGTCATCTTGGTAATTGTGTAACACCTAGACAGAGTCACTTCTTAATCAAAAGAAAGAATCATTACTGATATTGATTCAGAAAAATATGTTTGAAATAATGAGTTCTCCAATTCAAATACAAAGTAAAAGGTAATTTCTACAATTGCTTTGGTATAATTCATATGAAATAATGTTGAAATATCCTTACATATTTTGATGGGTTTATTTTAAATGTAAGCACAATAATTTTATAATAAGACAATCTATATTTTAAAACCTAAAATAATGAAGGCCATTTATAATACCATTGACATTGATAATTTATTACAAAAGGAAAATAATTATTTTCATCTAGAGTATATAGAAACTTAATAGAATTTAATTGGACAGGAAAAGATCCTTTAGGGTTTTCAAATGATTATCCTTAGAATGAAAGATCTTGATGAGGGCACATGATGATTTAGAAAGATAAATACGTCGGGCATGGTGGCGCAAGCCTTTAATCCCAGCACTCGGGAGGCAGAGGTAGGAGGATTGCTGTGAGTTTGAGGCCACCCTGAGACTCCATAGTGCATTTCAGGTCAGCCTGGGCTAGGGTGAGTCATTACCTCGAAAAACCAAAAAATAAAAATAAAGAAAGAAAGATAAATACAACTAAATCCAAATTATATTAGATTCAAGTTATCAGTTGAGTCTGTAAAACTTTAAGACTCAAATGACACAATCTGTAAACCGAGCACTTTTAGTCAAAAAGGCATTAAGACCAACGTAGAAGAGTCAGGGATACAATACATGAGTAGGAGAATACATGATTAGATGTTAAATTGAAGACACTGGACAATTGCCACAACAAGATTCAAGATATGACAAATGGGCCTCACTCCATCAGAGCATTTGCTCTGGTTGTTAAGAGTAGACAGAAAAAGATGGCGGGATGGAGGAAGGGTAGGAAGTAAGGAGTGAGGAGACAGCGAGAGAAACAAGGAAATGATGTCACTTTGGTGAAACAGGGTAAACTGCCTGAGATGATATTGAACACAGATTTAGTTTCTACCCAATTATTGATAGTTTTGTTCTCAGTGAGTAATCATAAAGTAAAGAACTCGAGTTATTAGTTTCAAAATATCTGTGTTACAATTCTGACCCCACTATATATTAGTCATGTGGTGGGAAAAATTGTGTTTTTGTGTCAAAAATACTGATTATGACCATGCTTTTTGTTGGTGTTTGTGAAATAAGGAAAAGGATTTCATGCTCAGAAATGTGAGTCTCCCTCATTACATACTTGCTGTTCCCCATTTGTTTGTCTGGGAAACATGTGATACCATGTCCTGTGACCATCTTCTATTTACAGCTGACAAAGTCAATGCATTTGTATTTTGTTAATGCTTGCTGGGAAAAGATACAAAATGATCCTTACATGAATTGTATTGGCTGCTCAAAGAGAAGCACCTCTTTAGTTCATTACAAATTTGAAAATTCACTGTAATCATTGCTGTTGAACAGTTCGTGGAAGTTTAGTGCTGTGAATATGCAATTACTCACTAACCTTGAGACTTTTCATCAAGGTTCTTTATTTAATGTAGAATAAAATCTGGCTACAGCAACTCATTGGCCAGAAACACTTAAAAATACATAGAATATGATGTTTACTATCCAGAAGATGATGCCAATATAGGACCTGAAATGGCTTCATATATTTTTGTTATGGAAATGTTTTTAATACTGCTATGCTAGACACAAATTTTCCCAAAAGAGTAACTATTAAATAAATACACAATTGGTGCTAAAATATTCTGTAAATCATTCAATTTCCTGAACCTTCTTGTTCACTTTACTGCAAAGCACAATATGTTACCTGTCATTACATTCACATTGACTTTTCCATTTTAGGATTGTTATGAGTTTGAACTGTTGGTAACCCACATGAAACTTCATAAGAAAATTAAAAACTAAACAACTGTATGGGAAAAAGAACTTGAATATTATCCCAAATGCAGATGTTCATTTTTTTTTAGGTAGAACAGTGCATACATGGAAACTTGTTTTTATTTACATATAATACAGTAGGTAAAAGCTTAAAATTAGGAAAATTAAGTAAATGAGACTTTATATTAGTAAATATGATGTTGGAGAAGCTCTTATCTTCTTTCATAGAATTTATGGGGAAAAGGTATGTTTCTGATGAAATACAGAAATAAGATTTTTATTAAATAAGATTTTCATAAAACAGAAAAGCTAGCAACTCACTAATTTTAAAATTACAGAATACTAAAAATTCATAGGCTGAATAGAAGGGATTTATAGCTAGGATACTTTAGTCTTCAAATTTCACTGCTGTGTCTCAGGCAAAATAGGAGAGAGTTTAGGACAATAAAACACATGTCATGTTTTCCCCTCCCAGTTAAACATATACTACTTACAGAAATAAATGTTCAAAGTTGCATCTTAGATTGTAGAATCTTGTTCATTCTTCTCAGCTTCTTCCTGCTTATGCCAGGTAGAGTTAGATATGAATAAGGAATTCTTAACTCAGATCCTATGTAGGTGAGCAACATACTCTTATGCAGTTATTGTCATATATAGTATGCAAAACCATAATTTTCCTAGTTTTAGCAAGAAAGATAGAAAAATATGTTATTGCAGACACTTGGCAGTGACTCTACTTGAAATCTAATCCAGATGTTTTAGTTTGCAGTGTAGAAATTTGGTTGGATGAATTAATCTGTCTATACAACAGCTCTATATTTTGATAATGTGGATATGAATTTGTAACTTCAAGGTATTTTTAGAAGATTCAGATAAGCTTCTTGAATTTGTTTGTAAGCCACACATTAACAAAGACTTTGGAAGGTGCCACTCTCAACTATAAGGGAAAAAGCTCAACAAACTGAAACTGCAAAAAATTTTTTGAGCCATACAAGAGTTGAGGTAATAGGGCAAAATGCTGCCATGTACACTAAAGAGACAAAGGCAGATGTAAAGCATCATGGGTATTCAGCAGCAGAGTCCCACTGTAGGGGCCACAGGATAGGAAGAGTTGGAACTAACTGACAAGCTGTAGGATTCTCCTGCCATAGCTTAAGAAAGGAAAACATTTAAGGGTAGATGTGTCAAAAACATCTCAAACTTTCCCAAGTTTTCTCATAGATCCCTGACAGGTTTTCACTATTAAGACCACAGAGGTGGGGGAGGGCATCCTACTTGTACCAGGGGAAGGGAAATATAACAGTTTTTTAAATATGTTATTTATTTGAGAGAGAGAAACAGAGATACAGAAATAGGCAAGGAGAGAGAGAGAGAGATACAGAAATAGGCAGGGAGGGAGAGAGAGACAGAATGGACACACCAAGGCCTCCAGCCATTGCAAATGAACTCCAGATATGTGCACCCCCTTGTGCATCTGACTTATGTGGGTCCTGGGGAGTCGAACCTGGGTCCTTTGGCTTTGCAGGCAAGTACCTTAACCACTAAGCCATCTCTGCAGCCTGAAATATAACAGTTTTTGACATATACCCAGCACTCTGTTCTCTTTACCTAGGTCTGTCCTTTACGGCCCGTCTTATTCCAACAGAACCTAATCTACTAGAGATTTAAGCAACCCCAATTGGTATCAAAGAAAGTTTGTGCCCAAAACAGGCTCCTTAAAACACAGACTGAGATACAAGATAGAATTTTCTACCATATCAGTAGATTGACAGGACATTACAGAATTTTTTAAAGAATAAAATGGAAAACATTTCACCAGATATAAGGAAGCTCTAGGGAAAAAGACAAGGTGAGAAGGAAACAAAAACAACAGAGGAAATGTTGTTTTCTTTTTTAACTTTTTTATTTATTTGCAAGGAAAGAGGGGGAAAGAAAGAGGAAAGGAGAGAGTGCCAAGTTCTCTTACCACTGCAAATGAACTGCAGATCCATGAGTCATCTTGTGCATCTTTTTATGTTTTATGTAGGTACTAGGGAATCAAACCCAGGCCATCAGGCTTTGCAATCAAGCTCTTTAGCCACTGAGCCATCTCTCCTGCCAGGGAAATGTTCTTTTCTAATAGCATAACCACAACAAATGAGAGAATATATTTCATATCAATGATAGACATCAAACTATAGACCTAGGAAGCTCAAAGAATCCCAAGTGAATATGAAGAGTAGCCGATTTTTAGCTAGGCATTCCACATCACACTGCAGAAAATTAGACAAGAAAAGAAAACTTTTAAAGAAGCAGAAGGGACACCTGTATAAACCAGAATAAGGGTAAGAATTGCAATGGACTTTCGAAGACATAAGAGAGTGCATCAAAATATTAAATACATATGTGGTTAAATTATCATTCCAAAGTATGAGTCAAGAACAAGTAGAGAAACAAGGACTTTTTCAGACAAGCAAAAACTGAGTGGAAATTAAGTGAAAGTTTGCAGCATAACTCTAAGTTGTTGTGCAAAGAATGATAGATATGTTCAGAACCAATAAAAGTAATCATAGCCTCGGTAGTTAAGGTGCCAATACTCTGCTATGAATGCACTTTCTCATAATTCTTGTTTAGCTTCATCAAGCTTCACAATTTATTAAACAAATTGAGACTCTTGCCTTATTCTCAAGTGAAAATAATCAAGATTTCTATGAAAGAAAACTTGTAGAAGGGCTGGAGAGATAGTTCAGCAGTTAAGGCACTTGCCTATGAAGCCTAAGGACCCAGGTTTGCTTCCCCAGTACCCACGTAAGATGGATGCATGAGGTGAAGCATGTGTTTAAGTTCATTTGCAGTGGCTAGAGACACGGGTGCACCCCATTCTCTCTCTCTCTCTCTCTCTCTCTCTCTCTCTCTCTCTCTCAAATAAATAAGTAAATAATTGGAAAAAAACAGTGAAAAGGCTATTCTGCAAGGGAGCAGGGATAGGATAGATGCTTTAGAGTATGTGATATATGCATGACAAATACTAATTTTTTAATGTACAAACTGAAATTAGAGACGGTAAAGCAAACAGTGATTAAAGTCATGTTTCAATAATTATTGTGCAATATGTATGTTAATAGAAAAGCAAATGTTTTGCCAAATCCACATGCATTAATAGAAAGTAATATAATTTCAATTTTGTTAAATCTGGCTTTACAACTTGATGTCTTGGCACCAACTGGTAATCATTTCAAACCTGGATCTTCAACTAAACTCATAAATCATAAAATGATTTCAGTGTCATGTCTCAATTCTCCTAAGAATAATATAATTCTAGATGTGCAGGAGATAAAGCAAGTCATTCTGTACAATGGATTCCTCCAGGCACTAAAGCTCAATTGCTTAAGACAACTTGGGTGAGAAGCTGTGCCCAGATACTCTGCGGAAGTGTGGGTGCTAAGAGGTTGTCATTTTTGTTTCACAGAATTATGTTTTTTTAATATGGCAGATAGCAGAAAAGTTGAACACATAAAATTGGCAACTGATCAAATAATAACATTGATGGTTTGATTCTAAAAATAGCTATGAAGGTAAGTCCACCATCCTAGAAAAAAAAATGATAAAATGTAATACGTCATCCCAAATCCATTTAGAATCAATAATAAAGGTCACAGTACATTGTGACACTGGCATTGTTGCACAATAATCTGAAAGACTCTAAAATTTCCTGTTTCAGGGAATCAACATGTAGAAAGGATATGTCCAAGTTTTTATTGCATGAAATTCACTGACAAAATGAAGTGAGTTTACTCACTTACTGAGTACATATTTTAAAGATGCCTTCTAGGAGATATTGCTATTTTCTAAGTGACAGGTAATTTTTGAGACAAAATATGATCCGAGAGACAAATGAAAGGAGAGATGATGAAGTTCTGAAGTAGAAACAAAGATTATCTAATACAGAACTTAGCTTAAATCTTAGGACAGCAAGTAGGTTAAAATGTTTTCCTGTTTAGGGGCTAGAGACATTGCTCAGTGGTGAAGGCACTTTCCTGCAAAGCCTAAGGACCTAGTTTTGATTCCCCAAAACCAGGTAAAGTCAGATGCAAAAGATGTCACAGCATCTGGAGTTTATCTGAAGTTGTTGGAGGTCCCTGGTGTTCCCATTTGTATTTTTTTCTCTCTTGCTCTCCGTCTGCTTCTTTCTCTTAAATAAAAATATAAATACTTAAAAATAAATAAAAAATTCCTGTTTAATTCAGATTCCCTGATGTCTCACTTGAAGAAACAGGGCATCTGGAGACTTCATGTAGTGTGCCTTTCAAGACTACACTGACTAACTGAAGTTTATGTGCAAGCTCCATTGAAAAATTGTTGCTGGGTTTCTTTTTTCTTAAACCTGATATAAGTTTCTTAGAATATTTGATGTGTTTTGAATTATGTTATGTTAAATGTGTTTGACAGTTTTGATCATGTTTACTACTTATCAGATAGAAAATTTGGAGCAGCTATGTCCCATCCCATTCAGTTAAATCAAATGTGTCTTAAGTGGCATTTATCTAAATGTACTAGAATAAGCATCTGTGTCTTATTTCTGTGTTTATTGTTATCCACATTTCAAATGCTTTGAATTTTACTCAGTAAAGTATATAGATTCTGATAAACTAAGATTAATTGCTATGTCTGACACAAATGTCAAACTGCAGCAAACTTAAATTGGTGATCCACTTTAAGACATGTTGTCTATAACAATATTTATTCATTTGAAGCTCTGTGTATAAATATTTTATTGTGATTACCCAAACTGACTATATTTAGAGAAATGGCTTTGACAATCTCTCTCTCTCTTCTCTCTCTCTCTCTGTGTGTCTCTGTGTCTCTCTGTATCTCTCTGTCTGTCTCTCTGTCTCTCTCTGTCTCTCTGTGTAAGTCAGAGGACAACCTCAGGATGTTGCTCCTCTCCTTCCACCTTGTTTGAGATAGAGTCTCCCTTGTTGTTGATACAGGAAGTACAAAACTAGCTGGTCCATAAGTGTGGGGATTCTCCCATGTCCACATCCTATGATTATAGGTCCATTGAAGTTATAGATGTGTGCCTGAATTCTGATTCCAGCTTTATTTTGCACTGGGAATCTGAACTTTGGTCAACACCTTTGTAGAGTAATCGTCTTTAACCATAAGCCATCTCCTCAGCCCCAACAACCTTTCATAGATACGTACACTTGCTGTTTTTATCATGTAGAACATTACTTTCTTGTTGGTTGTTCTTCTGACAAGATACCTTGAATGATATGGAAAGTGCCTGAGTAAATATAACCAGTGTCATAGAATCACTGCCTTGTATAATTGCTAGCACATTATGTCAGTTTGCAGAAGTCAGGTGGTTAGTCCACACAAGTCACTTAAACCCCTATCAACACCCAGTGATTACCAACAAGAGAACAGTGTCATTTTTTCTAGTGTAGCTACTACATTTTCCCTAAAATGTCATTGTTTTAAGCACAAAAGGCTATGAGACAGATATGGACACATCAGTGTACACACTGGGAGGCTAAAGCCAAAAATAGAAACAGACGTGGAAGGCAGAGGTGCTAGACTAACTAGACAACTTAAACCACTTGCTTAAAATTGTGTTCTCTGGGCTGAAGGGATGGCTTAGGGGTTAAGGCATTTGCCTGCAAAGCCAAAGGACCTCGGTTCGATTCCCCAGGACCCACGTTAGCCAGATGCACAAGGGGGCACACGAGTCTGGAGTTGTTTACAGTGGCTGTAGGCCCTGGTGTGCCCATTCTCTCTCTGTCTTTCTCCCTCTTTCTCTGTCAAATAAATAAATAAATAAAAATTTAAAAAATGTATTCAGTGATGAGCCAGTTGTATTTGCACTTGCCCATAATCCCAGCACTCAACAGGATGAAGCAGGAGGTTCACATCTTTTAGGTCAGACTTGGTTGCACAGTTATAATAATAAAATGGTGTTGATGGACATATAATATGCTCATAAATAATTCAGATGAAAGAACAATGAGAAATGGGCATATTTGTGTCTCCATAATTCATTACTATCATTGAAACTATTCTTCATCAGGAACAATTTTATGTTCAAGAAAAACTAGGTTTTTCCAGGATTTTTTGTTTGTTTGTTTTTCATTTTAGAAACAGGATGCTATGTTTTTCAAAAGGAAACCAATTTTAAATTAATACATATGAACAAATTAAAGAATTCAGACTTCTAAGGGTTTCCCTATATTTTATTTGGAAAAAAAATTTACTCTTTCCTTTCTTAATGACTTTACTAAAATAAATACTTAATATATTCCAGCTCATCCCACAGAGAAAACAATAATTCATCCTTCTAAGCAAGGGTTATGTCTTATTCATGTTTGATGAGGAGACTATAGAAGAATGCATTTAATACTCAAAATGTTTATCCTGGGGCATACATACCTAGATATCAAGATTTATCAACAAATTACCTTCTAAAATATGAGACTCATAGCTTTCTCTATAGACTTGAGTAATATTTCATAAGTTGTTTATTTATAGAGTTAATTTTAATTAATTGGACAAATAATTACTAGGTATATATGTATGTATATATATATATATATATATATATATATATATATATATATATTCTATGTTGTAAATGCACAATACAAACTTATGAAAGTCTTTAATTTACAAAAAATGGTAGGCCATTTGGATATATATAGTGTCAAATTAAATGCAAATCCATTATCAAGACTTCTCTTCTGTCTAAGATACAAGGAATGTACTATAATGCAGTAAAATTTGAGTAATTAGTAGGACTTTCTTTTCATAGAGAACTACTTTACACCAAGATGAATACTAAAACCTTCCATATATTACTGATATAGATATAGTTTGGCACCTTTTGTGTTTTTTTTTCATTTTTATACAAATTATTAGTAAAGTGGTAAACTAAATTCATATAACAGTGCATTTTAATTTCTTTATAAACTAGTCTTCCTAGTAAATTAATGAATAAGTAAATGACATCATATTACTTATCAGATATGTGTATTGAGTCAGTTTTGGTCCTCTATTCATGAGTCATGAAGATGTATGTAAGACTGTGCAAAGCATGACCAAGAAAGAGCCACAAACAGACATGGCTTTCCATAAAACTTGTTATTTTTGATAACAGACTACCACAAAGCAACTAAAACAGAATTAAAGAAAACATAAATTCAATGATTAGCCACAGCTCTGTATTTCAGAAGTTGAGGCATAGTACAGCAATTCAATTCTGATCAGCTTCCTTTAAACCTAAAATCCAAATGCTATGCAGACTCATTTTGTTCTGGATATATTTAGGAAGAGTCTACTTTGCCATTCATTTAAATTGTGGGTGGGAATGTTTCTTTGTGGTGGTAGGAGTGAGAACCCCACGCTTGTTGGCTGTTAGTTCCACTCTATGTTAGCCACTCTACGGCCCTTGAAACTTGACCTTCTCCATATTCAAAGCTATCCAAGTGAAACTATCTATACCGAAACATCCTCCTTATGCTTCAGATTTCTCTGGCTGTGAACTATTATCTTCATTAAGGTCTGATTGTCTTTCAAGAACCCACCAAATTAGGTTAGCCACACCAAAGATGGTATCTTTGTATCAAAATCTACTGGGCAATTACCATCGACAATAAAATTGGACATTTTCAGTGATCCAAAGATTCGTGGTTTAATGAAGTAGTGGTTTCTGAAGGAGTGGGGATCTTTAAGTTTGTATAAAATTCTATCTGCCACACCCTGTGACTTTGTACAAGTTATTCTCCAGAAACAATTTTCTGTAAATATAAGAATATTCATGTGGTGGTTTGAATGTGAAATGCCCTCCATAACTCCCGAACCACATGTGTTCAGGATTAAGCCTCACACTCACACCCTAGCTGGTGGACCTCTGCAGAGGTGGAGGCTTGTTGCAGAAGGTTTGTCACTAGGGGGTGAATCTTGAGGTTTAAATTACTGTAGCCCCACTGGGTGAGCATTAGCTCACTCACTCTTGATGCTGCTTCCCAGCCTGTGTGACAAGATGTGCCAGCCAGCCTCTGTTCTGTAATGGTCTCTCTGCCATGATGAAACTTCCGTTTAAGACTGTACGCTGAAATGATCAGTTATTTTATCCCAGCGATACGAACGTGATTGCAACAGTCCATTTGATGGGATGGTTTTGAATATTTTAGAAGTGTAATATATGAAGTATTCATAATACGACCTAGGAAATAACAAGCAGACAATAAATACAGATAACTTTTATATCAGTAAGTGTTATTTTTTTTTAATTAGGAAATTGAACAATGAGCAATGTAAGGTTTTAGTTAGGATTACTCAGTTTAACTGCACATACTTTGATAAACAAAGTAAAAAAGTTACTCAACTTAAAATTTCAGTTAAAATATAAGCTCATGAAATTTAATCTTTACTGAGAATAAAACTTCTTGATTAGGAGTAGAAATAAATAAAAAAGGATTCTCCACACCCACTTTAATCACTCTATTAATGCTCATGAGAGTTTAGTTTAAATCTAATTCCATTCATTTTAATTCCTCATTAAACCAAATGGTGTTCCATCTGCAGCATAATTGAACATATTCTTAATGAGAAAATAGTAATCATTGAATTCACCATTTACACACTGGGAGTGGATTGGATATTACTCTTCATGGTGCCTGCTAAACCAGGCCAAAATTACTGGGTTAGCTACTACTGAGAAATTATGTGGTTGATTTCAAACAAGTCAGTGAAAAAGTATGATCTATTAAAATGTCCATATGCTTGTTAAAATCATGAAGGGAAAGCATATGGCAGAAAGTCTACTCATTTAAAAATAGATAATTATTTTTACATAAATATGATGTATGTGTCCAGTTTTAGAAGATCTGAAAACAATAACAGATGCTTCAACATTAAAATATGTTCCTGGTACAAAAAGGTTACAACTTAATTATGTGGAACTGAGAGGAAAAAATATTTACAATGTTGTAAATAATGGGACGCTATTTCATTCCTAATATCACATCCTAATGGCTTAAAAATTAAACAGTTATGAAATGAGATTTTAAAAAAGCTGAAAGCAAAAAGTGAAGAGTCAGGGATGCTACAACTGCCTTTGGACTCCAGGTCTTCCATTTGTCAAAGGGAATGTGAACAAGGGGTGTATACCTCTGCTATCCTTTCCATGGAGAATGAGATTTTCAGATTTAGCAAGCATTTACAAAGATTTTAAAATGTAATTTGTGTATTATAATAAAGTACCATATAAGTGAAAACTCCATCATACTATTTTTTTCTATGCCATATCAGGTCAAATACCTTTCTAAGAACAAGATTTTAAAAGTGAGCTGCCAATGTGAATGCACAGTAAAGCTAATAAGATTCTTCTTCTGGTCAGTTTAGCAATTTGAGCCACTTAATAGCTTTTAATTCATTCTCTGTAAACATAAGTAACAAAATGATATCACAACAATAAAAAATGACTTAAATGGTCAGTTAAAATTTAAGGAGCATGCTGGTTTAAAATAAAATTATTATCATGAGAATATTTTTTGGAGGCAGAGTTTCAATCTCACTGTCATCCAGACTGAACTGAAACTCAATCTGTACCCCAGGGCTGGACTTGAACTCACAGTGATCTTCTACCTAAGACTGTTGAGTTCTGGAACTAAAGGCATGCACAACACCTAGCCTGTTATTAGAATATTAACAGTACAAAACTGATGTTTCTTTCAGAGTGTCTATGACTCTATCAAACTCAGTAGAGAATGTAAACAAAATATAATTAAAGCCAGGCATGGTGGCACACCCCTTTAATCCCAGCATGCGGGAAGCAGAGGTAGGAGGATCACCTTGCGTTCAAGGCCACCCTGAGACTACATAGTGAATTCCAGGTCAGCCTGAGCTAGAGTGAGACCCTACCTTGGAAAAAGAAAAGGTAATTAAGTTTTATTCTTAAATAGTTTAACCTGACATATAAGTGTCATATATATTGAGTTTCCATTTTTGACAGGGTGCGTGTGTGTGTGTGTGTGTGTGTGTGTGTGTGTGTGTTCTGCTTCCTTCTGGAGTAGAATTACAATGCATATAGATGGCTTTAATTTTTCTCAAATGTTTCCAAATCTGTAGTTTCAGAGGAAATAACCAGACATAATTATATAAAATGTGAGTGGAAATTTTTATTGCTCTGGAAAGCTTGGGTCAGCCATTTCTCAGAGACTCCAAAGAAAAGAAACCCAAATCCAAACAAATTAACACTTTCTAACCTAATCCTCCTACTATGCTTACAAAAATCTGCTTGCCACATGTCTTATTATAGATTCAAAATATAAAATACTTTCTTATAAAAACAACCATAGCTGATTGGAATAATGTAAACATGAATATTAAACATTAAGTATTTGTTTGTATATTGTAAAGAAAACATATTTTTGTCAATGGAGATAAACTTTTTAAATGGCAAAAATATGACAGTACTGTGAACAGTGAACAGTAAAGTGAGCAATCATATGGGTTTAAAATGACAATTTAGGAACACTTTAGTCATCACCCAATCCAAAAATGATTGTATAACATTCAATATCATTGACTTAAAAAAGATACCATGTAAGAACAGTATGACTTAAGCAAGAATAATTTTATTCAGAGATCCAAACTAGTTTCTACAATGTTAGTTCTTAATTAAATGGCCCGGAGAACAGATAGATGCTATCTCCATGCTGTAAGACTTTTGGTTAAATGGGAGATGGGCTTTCATTTCTACCAAAGATTAATCTCACCATCATGCTGCATCTAATGTTAAAGCTCTTACACTAATTATTCCATTTAAGTTGACATGACTACAGGATTACTTTGAAAATACATACAATGAAAAAGAGATTAGTTATTCCTGATAGGCTTTTTTTATGCCGCACTAATTGCCTCTGCTCTTCTTTCCTAATTGGATTTAATACTTAACATTTTAGCCCATAGTATCCATGAACAAAATGGTCTAGGGCACAAAATTTACCTTTAGTTTTATTCTTTGCAGAGGGTCTTACTCAGCACCAAGACACAACTATTGTGTATAGGGTTATCTGCCTCTGCTTTGTGACTTTGATTTTTCAGATTGTTACACTGATCCTCAGTCTCCACATTTATGAGGTTACATAACATAATTATTGGGAGAATTAAAACATGAGGGACATAGTCAATGCCATTAACTGACAGCTGTTGGACTCTTGTAACTTTGTATATCTTCTTGATATTCTGAGCTGTTTATAATTATGAATATTGACTAGTCTCATAATTATCATGAGTTTACCACCTACAAAATTACTCTTTATCCTTCTTCAAAGTAATCAATGGAAAATTGTAGAAGGATGAAATTTATAACTACTTTCTCGAAATAAATGTTCCACTTATTTAGATAATACAAATACAATAATGGATATATTCCATAGCCCAGCAGTGCGTTCTGAATTGTTGGTTTCTTCTTTGTACAAACATTATGTTAAGTACTTACACAAGTGAAGGTGACCATCATGTCACTAGGCAATACAATCTTGTGGGATAGAAGCTACTGTATGTATGTGTGGTCTGTTGGATGACCCATCTTTATGTAGCACTGGCCCATAGTTAAAGCACGTAGAGTCAGCTTATTTACCATGACAATGACCATGACTAATATGTTAAGTACATAGTATCCTTAAACCCTAGAAATAATACTGAAAAGTATCATTTTTATCATTTTTCTATTCATCAGAAAGAAAACATCTGATGTACTCAATATTCAAGCTTCCTAATTTGGTATTTCTTCAATGAAAGATCAGAATGACCCAAATGCCATTCTCTGAAGAACTCTGTATATTTCAGATAGTTGAAGTCTTTGTTTTGTAAACCAGTCTCCAAATTATGCTGTGAATTCCAACATTTAAAAGCACATTTTGGGCTGGAGAAATGGCTTAATGGTTAAGGTGCTTGACAGTAAAGCCAAAGGACCCAAGTTCAATTCCCCAAGACCTATGTATGCCAGATGTACAATGTGGCACATGCATCTGAAGGTCATTTACAGAGGCTGGAGGCATCCATTCTCCTTCTGTTTCTCTCCCTCATTCTTACTCTGTCTTCCTTGTTCTCTCTCTGTTAAATAAATAAATAAAAGTGAAATATTTAAAAACACATCTGTACTGATATTATAATGACATTTTATTGTATTTTAATCCTGATATACTTATTTTAATATTACTCAAAATCGTGACTTTGATATTTTGCCATAAATACTGCTTAAACCTAAGCTAAACACAAGAATGAGAAAAGGGGGTAGAGAGAAAGCTCAAAAGGTAAAAATGAAAAAAAAGTATTACTTTAAAATAAATAAATAAATGTATAAGACATATGATAAATTCTACAATGTTTTGAAGGTACCACAGAAACTTAAGAATTCTTTCCCAATCCTCTTATTCTTTCAATACTGTTGTGGTAATCAGAACCAAAAATTGTACTGCAAATTTGGTTCTAAAGTGTGATATCTCTTATATTGTACTGCAATCTAATACCACAGTATCCAGGCTTACAATTGTGATAGCCTGCCTCTCTTTCCCTCACAAAAACATTGGGCCCTGATTTTATCTGCTCACATAACGATTCCAATTCATTTCCTTAACAAATTTTAATCTGAATTTATGGCCCCTCAGTCAATGGGTCCCTATGCAATGTTCAAAGAAAAAGTCTTCTTATTTATTCAGCTTTTCACCCATCTTAATAAAATTAAAATTACACCATCTGTCTTTTCAGCATCCCAGCATACTGTACCATATTGCATTCTACTCCTTACTAGAAATCCAAAGGCATACATAGAATATCAAGGCATGTAATTCCACGGGGTTGATGGTCTTGAATTCACTCTCGGCTGTAAGCTTTGGTCTCTTTCTTTTGTGTTGCCATAAAATGACAGAGATTAAATCAAACTCACAGTTATTACCCTAAACATTAATGGCCTTTATCCACCCATCAAGAGGCACAAGTTAGCATGGTAGAAATGGACCGCTCAGTCTGCTGTCTTCAAGAAACCCACATCACTACTAAAGACAGACACCTCCTCAGGGTGAAAGGGTAGAAAATGATATTCCAAGCTAATGGAAATAAAAAGAGATAATAAAGAAAGAGGCAGGTGTTGCTATACTAATATCAGATAAAATATTCTTCAAACCAAATATAATCAAAAAAGACAAAGAAGGCCACTTCTTGCTCATCAAGGAAATGATCCAACAAGAGGATATCACAATTATCTATCTATCTATCTATCTATCTATCTATCTATCTATCTATCCATATGTATATAAAACATAAGGGCACCACAATTTATAAAACAAAACCTACTTGACAACAAAACAGAAATTAACACCAATACCATATAGTTTGGGACTTCAACACTCCACTATCATAAAGAGACAGTTCATATAAACAGAAAATCAACAGGGAAGTAACACAACTCAACACTGTAGATCAACTAGACCTAATAAGCATCTGCAGGACATTCTACCCAAAATCTACAGAATACACATTCTTCTCAGCAGCCAATAGAACCTTCTCCAAAATAGATCATATATAGGGCCCAAAAGCCTGCCTCCATATATTCAGAAAAATCAACATAATTTTCTGCATGATATCAGACCACACTGCTATAAAACTAGGAATTAACAACAACAGATGCACCAGGAACTTTATCAGCTCCTAGAGAGTGAACAACACATTTTTAAACAATAAACGAGTAGTAGATAAAATAGAAAATGAAATTTTAAACTTTCTAGAATTGAATGACAATGAGAACACATCATACCAAAACTTATGAGATGAAATGAAGGCAGTCCTTTGGGGAAAATTCATAGCACTAAATGCCTTCATAACAAAGACAGAGAGATCCCAAATCAATGACTTAACCATTCATCTAAAGGCGCTGGAAAATAAGAATTCAACCCAAAAAGCACCACATGGAAATAAGTAATCAAGATCAGAGCAGAAATTAATGAATTTGAAACTAATAAAACAACAAAATTTCTGAAACAAAGAGCTGGTTCCTTGAAAATCTAAACAAGACCAATAAATACCTGAGTAGTTGTATTAAGCAAAAAATGAGATGTTTCAAATTCACAAAATTAGAAATGAAAAGGGAAAGATCACAAAAGACATACATGAAATAGGAAAAATCACTAGGACTCACTTCTAAAACCTCTACTCCACAAAACTAGATAATCTGGAAGAAATGGATAAATTCCTAGATACATACCACATACCAAAACTAAACTCAGAGCAGACTAATCTCCTAACCAAACCTACCACACCCATCAAGATTGAAAAGATAATCAAAAACCTCCCCAAAAAGAACACTCCAGGACCAGATGGCTTTTCAGCTGAATTCCATGAAACCTTCATGGAAAACTAAAACCAACTTTCCGCAAACTATTCCACATAATTGGAGAACAGGGAAAGCTCCCCAGATCCTTTTATGAAATTAGTGTAGTCCTAATACCAAAACCAGACAGAGATGAAATAAGAATAAAAAAATATAGGCCTATATCCCTGATGAACTTAGATGCAAAGATCCTGAACAAAATGCTTGCAAACCATATTCAACAACACATCAAAAGCATTATGCACCTTGATAAAGTAGGGTTAATTCTTGGAACACCACATAAATAAACTTAATCACAAACTCTACATGATCATTGCAATAGATGCACAAAAGGCCTTCAACAAAATACAATAGCACCTCATGATCAAAACAGAGAGATTAGGCATGGAAGGTTTATATCTCAACCCAATAAAGATTATAAAGCACCTAAAGCCCAAATAATACTTAATGGAGAAAGACTTAAGGAATTCCCATTATATCAGGAGTAAGACAGGGGTGCCCACTCTCAACTCTGCTCTTAGACATAGTACTAGAAGTCCTGGCCCAAGTAATAAGACAGAGAAAAAAAAAAAGAAAGAAAAGGGATAAAAATTTGAAAGGAAGAAGTTCAGTTAGCCCTATTTGCAGATGGCATGATACATAAGTGACCCAAGAGTCTCCATCTCAAAACTCCTAAAGGTGATTAACTTCTTCAGCAAAGTAGAAGTATACAAATTCAACATGCAAAACTCAGTTTCCTTTTTATATGCAATGGACAAAGATACAGAGAAAGAAATTAGTGACAATTTCCCATTTTCAATAGAAACAAAAGTAATAATAAAATACCTTGGAATAACATTAACCAAAGATGTGAAAGACATATATATTGAAAACATAAAAATGCTCAAAAAAGAAACTGAGAAGACTTTAGAAGATAAAAAGACCTTTCATGCTCCTGGATAGGCAAAATTAACATTGTGAAAATGGCAATCCTATCAAAACCAATATATATATTTAATGCAATTACAATAAAAATCCCAGTATCATTCTTCACAAAGATAGAAATAATCATCTCAAAAGTCATATGGAATGGCAACAGGCCTCAGAAGTCCAAACATATTGTCAGGAAAACTAACACCTCTGGAGACATCACTATACCTTTTCTTCAGTTGTATTATAAAGCCGTAGTATAAAAAGCAAGGCACTAGCATAAAAACAGGAGTATTTACCAGTGGAAGACAATTGAAGATCCACACTTTAGGTTAAGTAACTATACCTACTTAATCCTCAACAAAGGCCCCAATAACATAGACTGGAGAAAAACAGCATCTTCATCAAATGGTGATGTACAAACTAGATAACGATAACATATGTATGAAAATGAACCTAGACACATACATCTCTCCATGCACAAAAACCAAATCCAAATGGATTAAAGACTTAAATGTAAGACCTAAAAGTTCTTGTGTTGAAAGAAAAAATAGGAGGAACTCTCCATGATATAGGAATGGGAAAAGACTTCCTGAACAAAACCCCAGTGGCTCAGGAACTCAAACAATCACTAAACCAATGGGATATCATGAAGCTGAAAAGCTTTTTCACAGACAAGTGTACCATAAGCAGGGCCAACAGACCAACCACAGAATGGGAGAAAATTTTTGACAGCTTGACAACTGGCAGAGGCCTAATATCTAGAATCCACAAAGAAATCAAAAACCTAAACAATAAAAAAATCAAACAATTCCCTCACAAAATGGGTGAGAACTGAATAGGGAGTTCTCAGAGGAAGAAATACAAATGGCAAACATACACTTAAGCACATGTCCAACCTCATTAACAATCAGGGAAATGCAAATTAAAACAACTATGGAATTCTACCTTACCCCAGTAAGGATAGCAAACATTAAAAAATCAAATGAAAATAAATTCACTTTTGTACCAGCATGGGGCTATCATCCACAATGAGCTTTTGATCAGAGAGACCTACAAGGTTTCCTAAAAGACAGACAGATTTCTGTCAGAGTATTTGATGACCCACCAAAGGTTAGTGGTAAGACCCTACTGCTGAAGACAACTTATGTGGTTGACATGCAAAATAGAATGGCATGGCTGGAAGTTGGAAGACAGTCAGTCCCCAGACAGTCAGCGCGTCTAGTGCCAGAAGGTGCTACATGGGCAACTGGGGGAAAATGACCAACATCTGTCCAAGCAACTCATGGTCTAACCTACTTAGCAGCAAATAACTTGTTGTGATGCCCACACAAGTGCAGTGGTGGCACACAGCCATGGTGGGGAACCAACTGCTCTTAATTTGGCTAACTGATCTCCTCAGTGGGACGGGACCCATAGCTGGAGCTGGGAGACAAGTCAGAACCATATCCAAACATAAGCCCACTCTCCAATATCAAGCTACCATCAATCGTGGGCTACAAGAGGGCCTACACCTATTAAATTCTCTATAAAAAAGTAAGCCTTTTCTCTTTTGTCCTGGTGCTAACTTACTCTCCGTTGGAGAATCTGCTTCTCTTTTTCAGATAGATGTAGATCCTAAGGAGATAGCCACCCCATCATACCTCAAAAGGGCCCCAGCTGAAACTAAGAAAAATTGGAGAAACAAGCAAGGGGGCTGTTTTCCTGATGAACCGGATACCAGCACAAGGGGGAAGGAGATCAGCACAGAGAAAAATCAACTCCTACCAAATCAGAGAGCCAGGGCCTCAGAGGCCCCCAACACCTCATCACTTAAGCAGACCAAAAATGAACCCAACATGGCTCAGGGAAATTTTGCAGAAGAGGGGGCGGAAAGAATGTCAGAGCAACATGTTGGGTCATGGTATGCAGAGACATTTATCTTACACATAACTGTGGGCTAACTCCACAGTGCATGACCCACATACCCCAACAAGGAGGGGCCAAGGGGAGCGGGTAGGGCACGGATGAGCCCAATAATGGTACCAAACTGACTGTATTTGATGAATACAAATCTAACTAATAAAAAAAAAAGAAAAAAAAATAAATTCACTTTTGGTGGCAATGAGAGCTGGTTAAACCACTATAGAAATCAATATAGAAATTTCTAAAAAGGATGAATATCGAGTTACCAACAGACACCGTTATTCCATTATCAGGCATCTTCCCTAAAAGCTCCATGCCTCAGTTCAGAGATGTTTGCTCAACCATGTTTATAGCTGCTCAATTCATAATAGCAAAGAACTGGAATCAACCCAGGTGCCCATCATTGGATGTATGAATAACCAAGGTTTGGTATATCTACATGATGGTATTCTACTCAGCAGTAAGAATAAATGACACTATGAAATTTGTATAAAAATGGTAGAACTTGGAACAGATCATACTCAGGCATCTCACACAATTACGGAAAGACAATCATCACAGGGTTTCACTCATTCCTAACCTAGATCAGCCCAAATTTCTGACATACCTGATAGGCATCTTGAAGCCTGGACAATAGGGAGAGTAGGGCTTGGGTGAGGGGAAAGCGAAGAGTGACACAAAACTGAACCCAAACTGAACTGGTACCACAGAAACCTATATCCTGGAAGATAGACTCAAAGTTTCAACCCTCAAAGGGACTTTAAAGGGAGCACCTCAATCAAAGGCGCCCTGGAGAGGGTGAAATGAAGCCTAACCTTAAATTTTTGTTTCTTTTCTTTTCTTTCTATTTTTTTTTTCCTTTTCCCTGGCACTGGCCTGGAACTCCCAGTACCAGGATGTGGTTAACACCCATAATGACCTGTTGGTCAGAGAGACCTACAAGGTCTCCCAAAACGAGACAGACTTCTGTCAGAGTACTTGCTTAGCCACTAGAGGTTAATGGTAAGACCCTACTTCTGAAGACACCATATGCTGTTGGTACAGAATGTGGAGAGACCTGGCCAGAATCTGCAAGAGAACAAGTCCCCAGACAGTTGTCCCAACTAGTACTGGAAGGTGCTACATGAGCTAATGTGGGAAAGTGGCCAACATTTTACAGAGCAACTTGAGGTCTAAGCTACTGAGAAGCAAACAACCTAATGTGATGCTTACAAAAGTGCAATAGTGGCACACAGCCATGATGGGTAACCAGCTGCTCTTGGAATGGCTAACAGTTCTTCTCAGTGGTAAGGAACCTATATCTGGAACTAGGAAACAAGTCAAAGTTATATCCAGATAATGAGTTTGCTTTCCAAATCAAGCTTCCACTAATCTTGGGCTAAAGAGGGTCTACACCCATGAAATTCTCTCTGAACTAATAATGGTTATCCCATTTAACTTGTGCTGACTTCACTCTCCATTGGAGAATCTGCTTCTCTTTATCAGAAGAGAGCAGGACCTGAGTTGATAAATGACCCATTGCACTTCATCCTGGCCCCAGCTGAAACAACAGGAAAATTGGGGAAATGAACAAGCGTGCTGCTTTCTCAGTGAACCTGATATCAACACATGGGAGAAGGAGATAGACACTGAGGACACTCAACACCAACCAAGCCAGAGATCCAGAGGCTCCTAAGAGCCCATCACCGAAGTAGACTTAAAATTCACCCAACATGGCTAAGGGAGTTTTTCAAAAGAGCATGTGGAAAGATTGTTAGAGCCACAATTTCGGACATTTTGCACAGAGACATTGCCTCTCCCCCATAACTGACTGCTGCCCCCAAAATGCATGACCCACAATCCCCTTGGGGACAAACTGCATCCCCAAAGAGGAGGGTCCCTTTGGAAAAGGGCCAGAGATGAGGGAAAGGATGGTAACATCATGAGTTGATTACATACTAAGTATGTTCATAACTAATAAAAATAAATAAATTTTAAAATGTCTTTGAGAATCTGATGCCTCTCCAAGGTATAGTTGCATGCAATTGTATGTCAGCAGCACAGTGATGATTTAAGCAATTATGTTTATGTTATGTGTCTTTAGTATATGATAACTATCTTCTGTTAGAATGCAAGTACCAGCTCTCCTAGGTTTGTTCTTTGAATAAAAGGTGGAATATTTTTGTATTTTATTATTCACTTCCTTTTTCTTCCCCAAGCCTCTTGTCTGTGGGAAGCATGGACAGATTTATTTGAACTAAATATTATACAGCAGCTGTGTTAATGAAAGCATTTGTTTTCATTTATGTTATGTGCACATACCTCAAGAGCTATGCAATGGCTATGCATTTATAAGTCAAATTAATGGATATCATAAATAAACACAGGCATAGAATGAGTTAGTGCCCAGAATTTGTGGTTAAAGGGATCATATAAACTATATAAAGAGACAGGAAATTCAAACTTTGTGTCTCTTAGGAAAATGCCATATCATCACTTTTACTTTGACATCATTTCTACTCTATACCTAATAACTGAATTTCTTTGCCATTTTAAGTAGCCCAGTATTGAGCATATTTATGCTTGTGGAGTTACAGTTTGACCTATTGAGCTATGTGAGGTAGAGTTGCGAAGTAGTAAAATACTATGATACAGTCATATCTAAATTGTCCAAAGGAGGTACTATAAATCATATGCAAACAATCATTCATAACTAACATTTGCTTAAAAATAGTGAAAATAAGGCTGGAGAGTTGGCTTAGATGTTACATCACTTGCCTGTGAAGCTTAAGTATGCATGTTCAACTCTCTAGGCCCCACGTAAGCCAGATGCACAGTGACACAAGTAAGCAAAGTTGCATGTGCACACAAGAGAGCACATACAGAGTTTGATTGCAGTGGATAGAGGCTCTGGTGTGCCAATTCTCTCTTTCATTCTCTCTCTCTCCCTCTCTCTCTCTCTCTCTCTCTCTCCATCTCTCTCACACACACATTTAAAAAAATTGCAGTCTGTTAGGCTTGCCTCAAAAAAATAGTGAAAATATACAAATAAATAGAACCAATGATGATTTTGAATTATATATATATAATATATATACATATATATGTATATTATATATACATATTATATAATATATATATAATATAATACATATATATGTAGATAAATAGGTAGATAGATATAGATATATACGAAATATATATATATATATATATATATATATATATATGTATGTATAATATTGAGAGGTTAAAATGTTTAAAGGATAAGTAAGGACGTCTAGGTTTGGCTAACATGTAAAGAGGTCTGATGTCATTTGCAGCATCTAAGCAGGGAGGAACTGAAAAAAAAACGAAAGCACTAGATTTTTTAAAATCCTGTATAAAACTTGAAACACCACCTTCTAAGGAAGCATCTCAGTACTTCACATACTTGGAATAGGAGACACTGGAGTTATTAAATGATAAAAACACAAGTTATAATTTGGTGATTTGCTGGAGGCCTCGTGTTAATTAGCATGGAAGTGAAAAACTCATGGGGTTTATAAGCTAGTTGGAGCACCACATTTTGGGGGAGTTAGTCTATGTACGGGCCAAAAAATTGTTATAGTGAATACCTAATAAGGATCGTATTTTGGAACTTGTGCACAAATATCATTGATAAGCACAATCAAGACAGTCTCCATAATAAGAGCCTTTTCCAAATATGGTATATCAGACACTTACCTTAGCTCAAGAAAGAGGGCTTTTTTTTTTCACTCAAGCCTCACTTTTGTGGAATCTCCAAGGACAGTGGAAATTTTATAACAAGAGAGAAAGATTTTTCACAGTAAAAATGAAGAACTTTTATGAGAGAAAAAGCATGCACGTGAATGCACATGAGAGAGAGGGAGAGAGAGAATTGGTGCACCAGGGCCTCTAGCCATTGCAATCTAACTCCAGATTTATGACCTTGTGTGTCAGGCTATTGTGGGTCCTAAGGAGTAGAACATGGGTAATTAGACTTCACAGGCTAGTGCCTTAAGCATTAAGCCATCTATCCAGGCCAAAGCCAAGATTTAATTTCAAGCATATAGATCATCATGTTCCCTCATCTTCTAACTACATCGATAGAACTCAAGTTTAAAAGGAAAGGTTAGAACGTGAATGAGAGAAAGATATGGAATCTGTATGAGGAAGAGCTAAGATCCTTACTGCTTTATCATTTCATTCTCTTTCTGGTCTTGTCCAGCAATTAAACAAGGGGATATAGACACATGTGTGAAATAGGTCATATGTGGTATTATGCCATTGATCTTCTGAGTGGGAATTTCCTACAGACATTGAGTACCTCAAGGTTTTGTCTCTTTGTTTTGAGAACTGGAATATATTTTTGTTTTTCTTATATTTAAGCAGTAGAAGATCCTGAAACAAAGAACATTGGAAGAATTCAGATTTTTTGACGTAGACTGTGTAATGGACATGAAACACAACTGAAGGTTTAGTCAGAGCAACAGAAGTCCTCATAATAAAGGGTGATTTCCTTCAATTCCCAATATCTGGAACAAGTTCTTATTCCTTCAAAAACAACAGTAACTGGCTTCCCCAGAAGAAAGGTTAAGCAAAATATGAGAATGGAAGTTAGTACCAGACTCATATATTGCACATGTGTTGCAATTTTCAGGCTAGAAACTGAAAATAACTACGATTATTATGTTACTGGCACTAATGGATAAAGAAGACACTAAGCAAAAACACACGAAAAATAAAAGGAGAGAGAAATACTATGAGATAATGCAAAGGAAATATAAAAACTGAAAACTACCAGCAGACTTGTTGAAGACTTTATGTTATGCCATGTATAGACTAGACATAACAGAGAAAAGGAGAAGATAGGTTAAAGATGAGCCAAAACAAGCTCCTAAAACTAAAATAGAAAAAAGGAAAAAAAAATTAAAAGTACATAGAGGGCAAGAGGACGGCATGACAGTTAGATGCTTTGCCTGCTCGCAAAGCTTGTTAGCATGAATTTGATTTGCAGAATTCATGTAAATCCAAAAGCACAAAGTGGCATATGTATTTAAAATTCATTTGCAAAGGAAAGGAGCCCTGGCCCTGGTATGCCCACAGCATCTGTCAGTCTATCTATCCCTTCTCCTTCCCTCCATCTCTCCTTCCTTTCCTGTCTTGTGCTCCCTGTATCTTTCTCACAAACAAATAAAATTACTTTACAAGTAAAAAGAAAAACATTTTATAAAATAGAGAGAACGGGGCTTCTGCCTGATCTGAAAGTAATGCACAATTGAAATACTGAGGAAAAGAAAAAGGGAATAAATGGAGGGGAAGATAAATTAGAAATAGCAATGGCAGTGAACATTCCAGATTTAATGAAATATAAAACAACAGTTGCAGAAAACTTGGAGGATAATAATTGGGATAAATAATGAAACTAACTGTAGTTTTAGATAGATATGTAGATAGAGATTAGACAGATAAGTACACACACACACACACATATATATATATATTATATATATATATATATATATAGAGAGAGAGAGAGAGAGAGAGAGAGAGAGAGAGAGATAAATAAACATAAAGACAAAGAAATAGATGATGATAGAGTATAGATAGTGAGATAATAGAGATATACACAGTCTAATCATGTACATAAACAAAGATAAATGGAAAGTCCTTAAAGTGTTTATATTATCAAGGGGCTTCCAAATCTTGTGCATCCAGACTTTTCCTCAGGAAACAGATCCAGAATTCTAGCAGAGAACCCATCTCTTAGCAATATTCTCAAAAAAGTTATATGTAAGGTATATAAAATTATTCCCAGTGTTCTCCCCCATAATTCAATTCCCTTAGTTCATTCTTATAGTTCATTCCCACAGTTTTGTTCTGAAAATTCATTCCCATAATAAGGGAAGTTATTATTGGGAATATTGTGCCATAAAGTTCCTGCACTATACGTAAGGAAGTATAATGTTTATAGCAATTAAAAGTTTTACTAAAGCTCTAGGGGAAGCCTAAAAATAATTTACTGTGTCAAAAGAAGACATAATTTATTATGCTAAACAGAGGAAGTAAAGAAAATGGAAAATAAAACAACTATAAAATGAAGAAGCAGCTATAGATATGATAGCTGTGAACTCAAACATGTCAATAATCACTTTAAATATGAATGATCTAAACATGCCAGTTAAAAGAAATTAAGAGAAAATAAAAATTTAAAATGATTAATGAGATAGACATTTTTAGAACAGGCATAAGTAGGCGGGTCATGGTATCATAGTCTGTAACACCAGCACTTAGGAAGTATAGGCAGAAGGATGGTGAATTTGAGGCCAGCCTGGAATCCATGGCAGTGAGATTTTGTAATGAAAAGGAGTAACTTATAGCAATTTAAGGAGTAACCTATAGCAAGTGCATGAATATTAACTCATTAAAATAAATGAAAACTAATTTTCAAAAAGTGAAGTAGCTATCATTAATTTCTGACAAGGGAGAATTTAGAACAAGAAAATTACCTGGAATAAGCAGGGACTTTAGTGATCAACATATAGGCTCACAAAGAATGAACTATAATTCTAAATTTATGCATATGTAACATCAAAATATGTCAGGCAGTGACTGCGGAGAGGACTCAGCAGTGAAAGGCACTTGCTGGAAAAAACTGATAGCCCAGGTTCAATTCTCCAGATGGCCTGTAAAGCCAGTGGGCAATTGTTTTCAGTGTCATGATAATCTGGTGCATCCATACACACACACAAACACACACACACACACACACAGAGAGAGAGAGAGAGAGAGAGAGAGAGAGAAAGGGGGACGGGTAAAACATATGTTTGGACAGATGTTCAACTATGTTTTAATTTTTCAAAAGTATGCAATGAAACATTGCTAGGACTAAAATAAAAATCTACAAATTTTATTGGATATCTCTTACTACACTCCTGTAATTAAAAAACAGAGTAGGCATACTGTCAGTAAAAATAGAGATGAAGGCAGGAGAAATTAAAGTGCTTGTTTGCAAAGTCTGATCATCTTGGTTCGATTCCCCAATACCCACATAAAGCCAGATGCACAAAGTAGCACATGCACCTGTGTGTGCATTGGCAAGAGGCCTTGGTATGCTCGCTCGCTCTCTCTCGCTCTCTCTTCCTGCAAATAAATAAATATAAGAAAGAATATAGTTGACATGGACAGTGGTAGTTACATAATCTAATTGTCTAATTGACATTTCAAGAAACAAAACAATAAAGGGAAGGAAAAGAGGAGAGCCCATGAGGAAGAAAGAAGAGGAAAGGTAAAATAAAACACTGAAATGTATAGTTTCTTAATTCAAGCAGCTAGCGCATGAGCTTAAACTGGACTCAAAGGGTAGCAAAAAGGGGAAGGGTTATTATGATTGAGACCTGAAAGAAAAGGTCGCCTATCCCAGGTCATGATCAAAACAGCCTCCATGGTAAAATCTCTCAGGCACAAACTGTAAAGTGCACGGCTCTCTGCAAGCTCCCACTTTGGCACCTGATAACCACTCCCTGCCGCTGGCTGCCAGGAGTGTTTGGGAGCCAAGGGTTCATGTTTGGTATTGCTTGAGTACTAGATGGAGCTCCTGCTGGGCTACTCACTCAGCAACACTTTTATAGTGTTTCTTTTTTTTTTCCGAAATCTGTTTTAAACTTTATTTATTGGACGGCGGGGAATGGGTATGATATGGGTGCATCAGGGCTTCCTCCACTGCAAATGAACTCCAGGTGCATGCTACTTAGTGCATCTGCCTTTCCTTTGGTACTGGGGAATTGAACTCCCGTCGTTGCCTATCCTGCAGACAAGCGCCTTAACCACTGGGCCATCTCTCGAGCCCCTCTAGGCCATGTTTTTGAAAGCTGATTCCACTACATGGGGGTTGCCGTAGCACAGAGGAAAATTGGGCTGGGTGGGAACTTCTGAAGTTTGGAGGGTTTACTAGCTTTTCTGATTGGTCCCATGATTTCATCTTATTTTCATGCATCCATCAGAATCCATTTATGTCTGTACAAGCTCCGGTATTCAATTCCTCAGCACAGAGGTCCCCCACCAGACTAGAGGGAAGTACCCTTTGTGAAACTAGCTGGCCCCAAGGCAATCTCGGACTGGAGTTTCCAGGCCAGACCTGAGGGTCCCTGGACCCAAGGGCCCTGGAACTGTTTTCACTGGTGCTCCTGCATCGGTTCGTCCCTTGTGTTCAGGGTGCTGAACTTGTTCCTTCCTCTCCTGGCTGGAGCTTCCATTGGCCACGGCAAGCTTCTACTACACACAAGACTCCCTTCTGTGTAAAGGGACCCAATAGGACCAGCTGTCTCTGGATTGTGATCACTCGGGGCCTGCTACTGCTCTGGCTCCAAGGCCTTCAGATTGATATCCCAAAGCCTGGCAAGACTTGTGAGCTGTAAGGCTTTCATGTTCTCCTGCTCAACACCCTGCTGCCACCAAGAATAGAGTTCAGTATACTTTTGTACCCTTTCAGTTGACAAGCTGCTTCCAACAAGAGTCAGCTATAATCACCTTTGCTCTCATGGTTGGCAAATCCGTGGCCACCAGGAGTCCAGTTTTCATTCAAGTTTTTATACTGTCATATAACTAAAAACTCACTACCTTAAAACTCCCCTTCTTATTCAAGTCACATTATAATTATTTTGGATATTTGGTTTCCCTTGAGATCCCATGAATGTTAAGATATGGATTTTCTTATGTCTACAAAACCATTAACTACTATACCAATAAAAATTAAATCATATATATATATATATATATATATATATATATATATATATATATATAAAATTTTGTGTAGGTATGAAATCTTAACAATATTACATCTCAAGGCCCATAAACACGAGATCTATTTTCACTAATTTATATCCCCCTTAATATGGTTTGTCAGCATTTTCTTCGCACTATACAATTCATTCAACACCCTGGTTAATTCCTAGACTTTCACTTATTTTGATGTTACTATAAATATTTCTTTTATAATTTCCTTTTCAAAATTTCCAGTTTAGTCCATAAAAGTACAAGTTACTCTTATATGACTTATATGACGAGGTTCATTAATTAATTTGTTATCTCTGAAAATTTTCTGTACCTTTTTGACCTCTGTGTCAAATGTCATTTATGAACACAGACATTTCTTCCTTCCTAATTGGATGCCTATTTTTTCCATAGCTTTGTTTAGGGTTAGCTAAACTTACCAGTACTATGCTGAACAAAACTGGCAAAATATTCATCTTCCCATTTTTCCAGTTCTTAGAGGAAAATATTAGAGCCTTTATGATTGATTACTATATTGGCTGTGGAATTTTAATGTTACTTTTATGATCATATTATATACATTGTATTTTTACTGTTGAGTTAGTCAGTAACGTAGTTTGATGAGTACTTTTTATTCCATCATAAAAGAGTGTTAAGTTTTGTCAAATATTTTTCTGCATTAATGCAGGTAACTATGTGTTCCACCTTCCTATTTTTTCTGCTAATATAGCATGTAGCATTACTCAAATTCTGTAAGGTAAACCATTCTTGTAATGTACTAACAAATCCCACTGGCTCATAGTAATGATATACTGTTTAATTTGTCTTGCAAGTATTTTCATAAATCTTTTGACATGAAATTTCATGAGTGTATTGGTTTGTACTTTTCTTGTGTATCATTTTCTGAGATTTTTATCTAACTAATTTTGTCTTTATGGGATATAAGAATAGTATATTCTCTTTTATTTATACTATTATTTTTATTTATTTATTTATTTGACAGAAAAAGAGGAAGAGAGAGTGAGAGAATGGACACACTGAGGCCTCCAGCCACTGCAAAGGAATTCCAGATGCATGTGTCCCTTTGTGCATTTGGCTAACGTGGGTTCTGGGGAATCGAACCTGGGTACTTTGGCTTTGCAGGCAAATGTCTTAACGCACTAAGCCATCCATCCCTCCAGCCACCCCCCCTTTTTTTTTTTTTGGTTTTTAGAGGTAGAGCCTCACTGTAGTCCAGGCTGACCTGGAATTCACTATGTAGTCTCAGGGTGGTCTTGAGCTCATGATGATCCTCCTACCTTGGCCTCTGGAGTGCTAGAGTTAAAGGTGTGTGCCACCACACCTGGCTATATTTTCTTTTCTTTGTTGATTTGTTTTAAGTTGAGAATTATTTGTGCTGGCTTATTCTGTATATGATAAATATTCCAGTAAAGTCATCAAATCTAGAACTTTTCTCTGTTAGAATTTTTGCTACTGATTCCATCCCTTTGTTAAGTATGTAGCTACCCAGATTCACTCGTCATTTATGGTTTAGTCTTGGTACATTTTGTGTCTTCAGGAAACCATTAAGTTTAGATTATTCTACTTTTCAAAAAATATTTAATTTACTTATTTATTTATGAGAGAGAAAGAGAGAATGGGCATGCCAAGGCCTTTAGCCACTACATAGAAACTTCAGACACATGTGCCCCCTTGTGCATCTGGCTTATGTGGGTCCTGTTGAATCAGCCGGAGTCCTTAGATTTCACAGGCAAATGCCTTAACTGATAAGCCATTTCCCAAGTCCCTTAGATTATTCAACTTTTTAACATATACTATCCATAATACTTATGACCCTTTATTTTTCAGTAGAATTAGTAGTAATGTAATAATTTGAAATATTTTTAAGCAATTTTGACTTTTTAGGATTGTACAGCTAAAGGTTTATTTTGTTGATGTTTTAAAATAATTTTAATTTCATTGATTTTCTTTATTTTATATTTTATTTAATAATGCATTATTCTTTTTTCTGGTGCTTGTTTAGATATTTGATTCAATTTTTCTAGTTCATTAAGCTGTAAAGTTAGCTTATTGACTTGAGAGATATTCATTTCCTAATGTAATTATGTAAATTTTCTCTTTAGCACCACTTTCACACATAAATTTTCAGTATGTTGTACTTTCCTTCTCATTAGCTTTGAACTTTTCTCCTGATTTCTTCTTTGAATCACTGGCTATTCAATTTGTCTAATCCAGTTTATTGTCTACTTTCCAAAGATGTTTAGAATATAGTGAGGTCATGTTGTAATCCATTCTAATCATCTATTTGAACCCTTAACTTCACCATGTTATGCTCAGAATAAATATCTATGTGACATCAATTTTCTAAAGTTAAATCAGATTGAATTTTTCCCTACCATATTCTGGACACAAGAAAAGGTTCCATTGGCTGTCCAGTAGAGGATTTTGTTGTGCGGTTTTGTTTTATTAGTTGTTTTAACATGTTTACATCCTCTATTGTCATGGGCCTTCTGCCTGATTTTCCTATCCATTATTGAGAATGAAGGATTTAAGTCCCTAGCCATTTATTCAACAGTAGGAATTTCTCCATTCAAAACTGACAATTTCTTCAGTGGAGCTTCCTATTACTTGGACAAGATGTCCCCTTTTGCAGCGTTCATGAGTCCTAGTCCATGCAGAGGCTGGGGCTTTTCAATGATTCAGCAGCCTTTGAGACAACCATGCTCTTATAAATAACACGAACAAACTCGTGGGGTGACCAAGCTAGTGAGTGGAATTGTTTCTTTGGTCTACTGTCAGTACCCTTCCTCAAGTTAATATAAATTTTCTTCATGTCTCTTCCGGGAAAGTAACAAACTATGTAGAAAATGTAAGATTCTTAAGATCGTTTCAGTTTTACAACAGCACTAACATGTAATTATTCATGTTTTCACGTTTCACTTGGCCATCCTGGCTAGTGTCCTTTCACATTATTCTGCAGGATACCATGAATACTTTTTTGCAGATCAGCTCTGGAGGGGAAAAAAAAAAGAAAAGAAAAAGAAAAAATCCAACCTCTCTTAGTTTCTATGCCATTTATGTGGGAATGAATTAATATTGTCTTGATTTTTTTTCCTTTCATTTATATAGGGTTTGAGGGGAACTTTACAATATCAGCATATAACAAATTGGTCTAGGGACAGTGTACTACAGTCCTGTCAACAAGAACTGACACACACTTCTTGATTTCTGAGAAGCACTGGTGCTTGATCTATGATTTTGTCTGAAGAATTTTTTTCTTGTTTGCTTTATGTATTTTCTCCTTTCTATTCTTTCCTTTTTCTTTGCTTTCTTCTTTCCTTCTTTCTTTTTTTCTTCTTCCTGACTTCTTTGGCCCCTTCCCTGTTTCTCTCTCTCTTTATCTGTCCCTCCCTCTCTCCTTCCTTCCCCTCTTCCTACCTCCTTTCTTTCCTTGTTTCTTCCTGCAGTATCTGTCCATTATATTCCTGTCTCCAGATTTTCTGTGTGTGTATGTTTGTGTAATGTTGTTGACACTTCTTTTTTTTTTTTTTTTTTTTGGTTTTTTGAGGTAGGGTCTCGCTCTAGCCCAGGCTGACCTGGAATTCACTACGGAGTCTCAGGGTGGCCTCGAACTCACAGCAACCCTCCTACCTCTGCCTCCCCAGTGCTGGGATTAAAGGAGTGTGCCACCACACCAGGCTTTGACACTTCTTTATAGGTGACAATTGTTTCCATCTTCTGTAGTGTGTACATTGTTCAGTGTTGTGGTACCCACATATCACTTAGGCTGTAATTACTTTCTTCTAAAAATTTGTCTGTCTGTTCCTCCAACTCTGTGCTTTTAATTGCATTATTATTAACAAGTTGGCTTACTCTTCTACTTACTAAAATCTGTTTTTGAATTCCTCCACTAAAATTTTCAATTGAATTGTGGCTATTTTCAACATCAGCATTTCACTGAGATTTTTTTCTCAAGTTTTAGCTCTTCATTAATCTTTCTCCCTATCTTATTTCTTTCTAGCATTTTAATTTTTCTATTTTATTTGCAAGCACAGAGAGACAAAAACAAGAGAGATAGAAATATGGGGAGGTATGAAATAATGGGCATGCCAGGGCCTCTATCCTCTGCAAACAAATTCCAGACACATGCACCAGTCTGAACATCCTGCTTTATGTAGGTACTGGAGAATCAAACTCGGGTTGTTAGAATTTGCACGCAAGCAGAGTAACTACTGAACCATCTCTTCAGCCCTCTTTTAGCATTTTAGTGATAGTTGTTTCAAAGTCTTTTGGGGATTGATAATTCACTATTTGGGTGGGGAATAAAGTATATTGACTTATTGTTTTCCTTTAATTAGCCATACTATCCTGTTCTTTCTATGTGCTATGGCTTTTGTTGAAAATGGAACATGTGAATGTAATAATGTGGTAATTCTATGAGTCAGATTATGCAGTGTTTTTTTATTTATTTTATTGTTTCCTCATTACTTTGGACTTTAATTCATGCCCTGATGCTTTCATTTATGGTTTCCTTGGACTTTTCTCAGTTATAGCTTTCTCTAGAAGTGTAGAATCACATTCTATTTTTTGTTCCATATATGGAGATACTTTTTAGCAGTCTAGCCATTAATGTGTGGGCCCCATGAACAGAAAAATGAACTGTGTGGTGTGGGGTGGTACGTGTTAATAGACGTGTCAATCTGCCTGAGTGTCATGTTATCAATTGAGTAGTGATAGGCATAACAAAGGTCACCCAACAGGGTGTCTGCATCCCATTATAAAGCTACAGTGAATGTTCAGGGCATGGGTCTACAATATCTGAAGAACAGGGTCATACTTGCCTACCTTAGATTCTACTAGCTATATCAAGATGCTCCCGAAATATTTGCACAACTATTTGTTATAAGACCGATGAAAGAGACAGGTAGCTGCAATAATGCTGTAGCAGACAGCTTCCGGTTCACTGAGATGAAATTCCAGACCAGGCACAGTTATGGAGGAAGGGATTTATTGAAGCTTACAGATCCAGGGGAAGTTCCATAATGGCAGAAGAAACTGGCCTGCCTTCACAGGCCCAAGCAGAGAGAGAGCAGTACAAGCCTAAAGGTCAAAAGCCAGAGCACACTTCAGGAATTCCAGCTAGGCACACTTTGCATATCTTTAGATTGAAATCTCAAACCCACCACCACACCTTAAGATCCACCCAGTGACTGCCTCCAGCCAGGTGGCTAAAGATGCAAACTACAAACAAATAAACAACTGAATATATTGGGGGCCATCTATTCTATTCAAACTACCACAAATGCCAATAGCTAAAGTTGTATGGAATCTGCCACAACTGACCACTATCGGCTTCTTCCATAAACTGCAAGCCTTCAGAATCCAGAATTCTGAAATAGTTACATCAGACAGTTTCACAAATAAATTGTGGTCTAGGTAGGAAGAAAGACTCCTGGTGTTTCCTTCTCTGCCATTCTCCAATAACATTTCCTCAATAATGTGGCTCTTGGGCTGGAGAGATGGGTTAGTAATTAAGAAGCTAGCATGTGAAACATAAGGAACTACGTTCAATTCCACAGTATCCATGTAAGCCAGGTGCAAAAGGTGGCACATGTGTCTGGCATGCTTTTGAGGTGACTGGAGGCCCTGGCACACCCATTCACCCTCTCTCTCTCTCTCTCTCTCTCTCTCTCGTAAATAAATAAAATATTTTTAAAAAATAATGTGACTCATGCATATTTTAACCCCCTCTCACATACTATTAGAAAAGTTATTTATTAGGATTAATGTTACATATTTTACAAAATCAAACAATTTAGAATACCACACATACGTGTAAATTCTAACAATTTATTTAAGCTTTAATGTTTTTTAAAAGTGGTATTAGTTAAAAGGAACTGATCTTTATAAATATTATATGAGCTAGTGTGGTGCACAAAAAGCTAAATCATTCTAAAGTTATTCAAAATTTTTGGACAGATATTTAAAATGGATGGATGCTGAGGAGATTCATAAGATGAACAACAAAATATGTGTGAAGAAAGAAAAACAATGTTCTAGGAAATATTTTTTCTATGTATTCAGTATATAATATAACTATTAAATGAAGAAATTGGCATAAAGTTCAGAGAAATAGCCATATGCTGCTTAAAAATAAATACCAGAAATTATATGTGCATTAAGGTTCATCTTTTAGTACTTTTGGCCTTGAGTAAATTTATAATTCATGAGCATTTTCATAGTTCTAGAAGGGTAAACTTGACATGTCTTTTTCAAGTAATTAAGTCTAACAATTGGTAAAATGCTTATGATCAGAATGTATTTGATATGTGCACAAACTGCTAAGTTGTCATTTCTTTATGGCAATTGAGATTTGCATACACAAAACCAATGTTTGGGTAATGGTACCAAGTTTTTCATGTGTAAGCCATTATGCACAGTATGTTTTCTGTTATTTTGCATAGCATTATTCTTTGTAAAAATAATGTTTTGGCCTCAGGAGAAATATTGCTATTGGATGCACAGCAGTAGATTTTTGATAGGAAGCCATGGTACTATGGTTTAATTTTTTGAATTACCTTGGCAAGCTGGCAAGCAAGCAAGCAGATTTAAGATGGAAAGGAAAGAGGAGAGAGAGAGAAAGAGAGGAAAATTTGAGGAAAAGGGAGAGAGAGAGATAGGGAAAGGAAGAGGAAGAGAGAGAGAAATAGAAAAAAAAAGACACAAATGATAGCAGACTTTAATATTTTAACCTTTTTATATAACAGTGAAATTATCAATAAATGCAATAAAACTGTTGTTAAAAATATTACTTTTATCTGGGCATGGTGGTATACACCTTTAATGTTAGCACTTTGGAGGTAGAGGTAGGAGGATCAGTATGATTTAAAGGCCAGCCTGTGACTACATAGTGAATTCCTGGTATGCCTGGGCTAGTGTGAGAACTTACCTCAAAAAAAAAAAAACAACAACAACAACAAAAATTACTTATAAATATGCTTATAAATTTCTATAGTGATAAATATTTATAAGAGGTATGTGTCCTGCACATAAAGAAGGAACTATAGTATGCATACATTAAGATCTTAGATTAACCTACAAAATGGGTAGTTAGATTAAAGCAATTATTTTGTTAAGTGTTTCAGTACTGGTGATCTGTACCATGTAATGATAAGAACTACAGAAATCTTAGTAGTTCCTTTCAAATTTTAATTTGTCTTTTTAACAAAACATCCTTAATTTGTAAAGTTATTATACATTTTATTTTTCTACTTCTCTATGAATGTATGCACTGCTTATGATATTTAAGTATTTAAATATTTGTGTCTATATATATATTTCAAAGCTATGTAACTCTACATTCTTCATAAATGCCTTTTATATTTATTCTTGTTATAATGGTTTCTGTGCCAACTGGATCTCTGATAAATTGCCTTGTGTTCCACAATAATGTAATAATTGAAATACACTTGTTGAGTTGAATATATAACAGAGAATAGAGTAAATTTTAAAATAGTTAAACTGGATTAAACTTAAAAGTGTTACAATATTTCTTATTCTTCATATGCACATAAATTGATAAAATGTTTTTTTTCTTTTAAGTTTAGTATCTCAAAATGTTAATATATCTGTACAAATAAGAATGGCATATATAAAATTCTGATTGCTCTGTATCAAATGACACTGGTAGATTGTATTTAAGCATTATAAGTAATGGACAAATAGATTTTTGCATATTACTTAGCCCAATGACAGACAGGCTATCAGCCTTTATTTACTTAATATTATGCAACTGAGGAAATCATCCACTCTTCCTTTATATGCTTCCTCCCTTGACATTGTATTGTTTTCCTTATTCCTTGGTCACTCTGGACCCACATCCACTTGAAATGGTTTTCTTCCCTACTCATTACAGGCAGTGCCCGAGGACTCGTGACCTAGAGTTTTTCCTCTGTTTCTACCCCCAGCCACTCTTCTGTGATACTGACAGAGTTGTATAACTTTAAAATGTTCTGGGCATATCATTTGCAAATTTTATCTTTAGAACTAATTTTTTTCCTGTGGATGAAGAATGAATCTAGGACAAAGGATAAATAAGAAGGGAAGGGAGAAAGGGCAACTTGACAAGTCAAGGATCAGCAAAGAGTAAGAAAGGGAAGAAAGAAAGAGAGGTAGAAAAATCTGGAAGGTACTCAGGTAGCTTTTATGTTGTCTGAGTCAATCATGGAGCTCTATATGTTCATTTCTATCACATAAGACAGTCGGGGGAATTCTTTTTCAACTACAGAAATCTAGAGGAATCTTCTACATGAGAGGATGGTTATATAATAGAAGCTTTCATGGAATAATAGCAATGGAAGAATCACTCAAAATAACGTAAGAATTTCAAAAGAATAAAATTAAACAAGGCATGGTAATTCATCCTATAATCGTAACAATCGAGGGGCCAGTGTAGAGTAACTGGTGTGAGTTTGAGGCCAATGTGGGCTGCATAATAGGACCTAAGAGTCAGTCTAGACCTTGTCTCAAGCAAACAAACCTAGAACTTGTCTAAAAAAATTGATAACAAAGATGGAAGCATTTCATTTTTGTTAATATATAAAATTCTTATAATTTTAATGAATAAAATTGAGCAAAGCTTTTAACTGTCGTTATAGAGAACATGACTCAATAAGAATAAAATGTGAGGATTTTTAATGTACCTCTTTTTACATATCAGTTCACACATTTTTTCTTACTTTTTTATAAACTATTTTATTTATTATTTATTTGAGAGAGAAACAGGGAGAGAGAATGGATGCCCCAGGGCATCCCAACACTGCAGATGAACTCCAGATGTGGGTGCCTCCTTGTGCATCTGATTAATGTGGGTCCTGAGTAATCGAACCTGGGTCCTTTGGCTTTGCCTTAACCGCTAAGCCATCCATCCAGGCCTGTTTTTTGTTTTTTTCAAGGTAAGGTCTTACTCTAGCCCAGGCTGACCTGGAATACACTGTGTAGTCTCAGGGTGGCCTTGAACTCACTACAATCCTTCTACCTTTGCCTCCTGAGTGCTGGGACTAAAGGTGTGCATCACCATGCCAGGCCAGTTCATATAAGTTATGCATTTTGTATTGAAAGGAATATAATAATTAGGAAAATATGAAGAAAAAACTTCAATGAAGATGGAAGACAATTCTGAGAGTGAGCTGTGAAGGTCTTTAACAATGTCAAAATTATGAAAGAACCTACCATGGTAACTCACACCAGGAACCCCAGAAAGGAAGGCAGAGGCAGGAAGATCACGGCCAGTCTAGTGTACATAATGAGTTCTTGTCTCCAAGCAAGACAAAAATACTGGGGAAGTAGATGAAAAAATAACAAGTAAAGAATAGATGCTATTGTTTAATGTAGAATATGCACATGAGGCTTTGCATGAAAAAATAAATAATTAGAGAAAGAAATACATAAGATAAAGAGATTTCATACAATCCAGTTTCAGTTTTTACGTTCCCCCATTCAGTATTAAGTCTCTAAATTATTGTCCTGAACTCTTCTAAAGTAAAAACATACATTACAGATTTTTACATCTCCATATCAAACTCCCAAAATATTTGTTCAAGAAATATTTTTTAAAGCATAAGAATGATGGAAATGAATTCCATATGGTATGCTTACATATGCTAAAAGCAAACTTTATTTTTCTAATCTAAGGGACATCTGTACTTTATAACATGTTTTTGGCTGTGTGTGATAGTCTGTGTAGCATACAAAATGGTTAGGCTGACATTGTGCTCTTTTTATCCAATGGCAGGAGTGTGTTTTAAACTATTTTGCTTTAATTAGCATAAAACTAATAGCAGTGGGAAGGTTGTTTCTACATTTATGCTTAAGCTTTTCCCAATGATACACATTAACAGCTCAAAATCGAAAGGGGGCTCAGGAATTTGGTGTAAACTACAACCAAGCATTCTGTGTTCAAGGATTCCGTATTCTAATATAAGAAAGGTCAAACATTCTTTTCAGCTGGACACACACACAGCCCATGTCAGACTTTTAGAAGTTAGAGACCACAAAGATATGAATCAGCATCAGAAAAGAAACTCAAATTAACATGATCTTTAATATCACACAAAATTTCCATTTCCATGAGTAAATTGTGATGAAACGTGAGGGAACCAAAGTGCTGCCTTAATTGATAAAGCGTTTGTAGCTAATTTTATTCTGGGTAATCGATCTTCAATTTTGGTAAATATGTTCTTAGTAAAATATCATATATTTTGTTTAGCTAATAAAAGGACATGAATTCTAAAATAGTTCTTTTGTATTGGTACAGATTTTAAAAATACTTTTTTCTTAAATTTCCTGTTTAAAATTTGAATAAGTACAAGGTTTGAAAATTTGAACCATCTGTTAGAAAAATCTGCTGTGACCAAAAACATGAATGAATGATAGTGACAGCAAATGAATTCAAGCTCATCCAACTATCTATCGCTATAAGTTACCTCTCCCCAATGTCCTTTCTCTAAAAGATAGTTGCTTCCTTTATGCATAGATGGTTCTTTAGAAAACGTAGTGTTTATATTTTAATTTGGCTTTGTTATATCTGTTTCAAACATTTGCATTATACTTCTAGTTGTTAAATTTTTCATCCATTCATTCAAAATTATAAAGCATAAAAATCAAAGAAACAAAGCCATACCATCTGAACTGTTACGTGTGTATGTCAATATGTGATGTACCGCTCAGTGCTCTCCCCCTCCTCACATATGCACAGAGGCATACTCACATGCACACATACACTGAAACAGCACAGATTGTGCTGAAGGAAGTAGTCACACCACAGCCAGGTGTAGGTGATTAACATTTTCCACTTTATGTCATAGGCTTCACTCAGATAATTACATTACACCTTGAGGTTATGCCACTTACTTAGAGTTTGATAAACATATGCATTTACATTTAAGTAATTTTTACTGTAGGAGAGGAAGACAACATTTTACATTAAAAAATGAAGCTATTTCCATGAAACATTCATCCTTTGGCTATGCGTCATAGCACTGCACTTAATTATTTTGTTGACATTGATGATAGAATATTGCAACATTTTCTTTTACTGCTTATCACTTTAGCAGATTGCTAGATTACTTTCCACTGATTAAAAATGGCTATTTCTTACACAACTTGCTTCTTTTAGTGTCATTTGGTATTTAAAGGGAATGGGCAATCCATCTACCTTTCATAGTTTTCATAATGTTTGAAAACTGTATAATTTCCAGGCAAAATGATCTTTCACCATACATCCTTCTTCAAGGCTTTCATCTAATACTCTTCAGCTTTAAAATCACAAAGAGGCACTGACTGTCTGGGGACTGACTCTCTTCCAACTTCCAGCCATGCCATTCTAACTTGCATGTCAATCACATAAGGTGTCTTCAGCAGTAGGGTCTTATCACTAGCCTTTGGTGGGTCATCAAGTACTCTGACAGAAATCTGTGCATCTAGTGCCAGAAGGTGCTACATGAGCAACTGGGGGAAAATGACCAATATCTGTCGAAGCAACGCATGGTCTAACCTACTTAGCAGCAAATAACTTGTTGTGAAGCCCACACAAGTGCAGTGGTGGCACACAGCCATGGTGGGGAACCAACTGCTCTCAATTCGACTAACTGATCCCCTCACTCGTATGGGACCCATAGCTGGAGCTGGGAAACAAGTCAGGACCATATCCAAACATAAACCCACTCTCCAATATCAAGCTACCGTCAACTGTGGGCTACAAGACGGCCTACACCTATTAAATTCTCTATTAAAAAAAGGGTTATCTCATTTGTTCTGATGCTAACTTACTCTCCGTTGGAGAATCTGCTTCTCTTTTTCAGATAGATGTAGATCCTAAGGAGAGAGCCACCCCATCATACCTCAAAAGGGCCCCAGCTGAAACTAAGAAAAATTGTAGAAACAAGCAAGGGAGCTGTTTTCCGGATGAACCAGATACCAGCGCAAGGGGGAAGGAGATCAGCACAGAGAAAAATCAACTCCTACCAAATCAGAGAGCCAGAGCCTCAGAGGCCCCCAACTCCTCATCACTGAAGCAGACCAAAAATGAACCCAACATGGCTCAGGGAAATTTTACGGAAGAGGGGGCGGAAAGAATGTCAGAGTCACATGTTGGGTCATGATATGCAGAGACATTTATCTTACCCATAACTGTGGGCTAACTCCACAATGCATGACCCGTATACCTCAACAAGGAGGGGCCAAGGGGAGGGGGTAGGTCACCGATGAGCCTAATAATGGTACCAAACTGACTGTAAAAAAAAATAAAATGAAATGAAAAATAAAAATGGAAATAAAATAAAATCACAAAGAGGCCCCTTCATTTTCACTTCTTTTACCAGCACACCAACCACTATTGTCTGATACCTCTACTCCTGTGCTTTCTTTTCTTCTTTGAGGCTTTAATGTATCTTAATGTGGACACATGGCCATGGCAAACAAAGAAATGTGACAACATAAAATGTCTTTGTCAGACATTTGTCTGCGACAAAATCCTTGACATAAGCAATTTAAAGGGAGTAATTATTTCTCTTTGCTCACAGTTGCAGAGTTCTGCTATCCTTGGCTGTGCTGCTGCTGGGCCCATAGTGAGTCAGAACATGGTGGTAAAGGCATTTCACTGAACATCCGACAGGAAACAGAAAAGTTACAAGAAGGATTTAAGGCAAGATATAGCCACCAAGGACACACTCACAGTGACCAACTCCCTCCAAAGACGCCACAGTTCTGCCGTTTTCCGATAGTCTGTTGAAAAAATTGACATTACCAGTGTATGAAGATATTCATGAAGTCAAAGGCCTCAAGCCCCAATTACTTTGCTAGCAAGCAATCCATAGTGTGGAGCCCTCTGGTGAACGTTTCCTTTCCAAAGCATGAAGCTGAAGATCAAATCTGGCAAACTAAGACTAACTACATCAAATATTCATGTTTCTTATAGTAAGATAATATATCTTTAATTGAAGATTTGATTGTAAGTTATTTGATTTATAAAATATTATATAACTATGAATGGTCAGAGGATTTATGACAAATGAATAAAATTACTGATATATTTTTATAAAGAAAATACTTAAAATTTAGATTATTTTACTCCAAAAGAGATGAATTTCTTAAATAAGTACTAGATATAATCCTCAGCTTTTCTTTTTTTTTTTTTTTTTTTTTTTTTTTTGGTTTTTTGAGGTAGGGTCTCACTCTAGCTCAGGCTGACCTGGAATTCACTATGTAGTCTCAGGGTGGCCTCGAACTCACGGTGATCCTCCTAGCTCTGCCTCCCGAGTGCTGGGATTAAAGGCGTGCGCCATCACGCCCGGCTAATCCTCAGCTTTTCATGTAAAATACAGGTTGTAAGATTTTAATAGTAGTTACACTGGGATTCATGGAGTTAATACATAAAATCAACAAATGTGAAAATAAAAGGGAAAACATATTTAAGGAAGAACATATGTAAAGTTCAAATACTGGTTACTATACATTTCTTAAATCATATTTTATGAAAGCATGCAGTGATCATTCATTTCATAAGAAAATATTGAATTTAGGAAAACATCTATAAGTATGCAAGCATCTATGTGTGTGAATGCAATGTGTTAAAATAAAAAAGATTATATATACACATATACATATGTATTTTTTCTGTGTGTGTATGTAGGTAGGTATGTACAGTACATAAAAACAAACAACTTTTAGCATCTGAAAATGATTGTCTATAAATGAAAATGATTGCCCAGGCTAAGGAGATGTCTTGGCTGTTTAAGCATAATGGGCTAGTTATATCTGGGCCTGCTTAGCCTTACCTAGGTAAAGCACAAAGGCATGGCCACACATTTCTGTAACCCCAGTTTGAGAAGGGGTATGTGGAAATGCCAGGGCTTGCCCATAGTAAACAGAAGTTTTGGGTTGAGGGAGAAACGCCATCTCAAGGATATATACTCAATATTAGTAGAGGGCATCCAAATTCTTCTCTGGCATTTGCACACAAACACATGGTGCGTGCATCTACACACACATGTGCATACACTACACATTACACACTAATGCTGTGTTTGTATGTTTACATGACATATGTTCACATTTGCAGAGGCCAGAGATCATTTGTTTGTCCTCCTCTATCCGTCTTCTTCTTCATTTTCTTGTGCTGGAGTCTCTCACTGAACCTAGAGCTGCTGCTTTCTGTTACAGGAGCTGACCAACAAGCCCTAGAATTCCTCTTCAGCACTGGTGTTACAGGCATGTGTAGCTAAGTCTGGATTGTTCAATGGGTGTGGAAGATCAAGCTGAGGTTCTTAAGCTAGACCAGCAAGTACTCACATACATTGAGCCATCTTCCTAGCCTCCTTTTATAATGTAATTGACAAAAATTCTTACACCAAATAGAAAATGTTTCTCAAATAACTCTATCATCGTTTCTTCTCTTCATTTCCCCTCACGTTTTGCACAAAAATTTTAAACACACTTCATCTTCAATTATTAAGATGCTGTAGTCTAAGATATCTCAAACAAAAATCCTAACACCTTTTTATTGTTTAAATTAGAATGCATTATGTATTTTTTTCTGGGTCATGTTCTCTTCAGCTTTATAACAAGGATAAATATTACCATAGCAAAAAATTCTTGCAAGGAATAGATTAAATAAAACATGAAATTCACCAAAGAAATAGTACATGACATATAATAACTTATAGGGAAATGTTTATTATTGGAAATAGAAGGAAAAAGATATCTTTAATATTTCATGTATTTACTTACAAAGAGAAAGAGAGAGAGAGCAAGAGAGAGAGAGAGAATGGGTGTGTCAGGGCCTCCAGCTGCAGCAAATGAACTCCCAAAGCATGTGCCACTTTGTTCATCTGGATTTATGTGGGTACTGGGGAATCAGACTTGAGTCATTAGGCTTTGCAGGCAAAATTCTTAACTGCTGAGACATACATCTCTCCAGCTTAGGAAAAAGTTTTAAACTCTTAAAAATAGTACATCTAGGTAGGTATTACATAAACAATGCATCCTTTGTCTAAAATATTAAATAACTATATATTTCCTAAGAAGATAAAGATGACCAGACATAAGTAATTTATTTGGATGTAACCATTTCCCCTTGTGACATGAAATATACCTAGCTAAGTGAAATTGTTTTCTATGTGTTATGCACACTAAAGCTGCTGGGAAGAGTTATGTGAGAGGATTCTTTTCCATACTACTATTCATTATCCAAAGATTACTTTTTCTGTTTTAATAATTTATGTATTTATTTATTTGAGAAAGAAAGAGAGAGAGGAAGAGGTAGATAGAGAGAAACAGAGAATGGGCATGCTAGGGACTCCAGCCACTGCAAACCAACTCCAGACACATGTGTCCCCTTGTGCATCTGGCTTACATGTATCCTGAGGAACTGAACCAGGGTCCTTAGGCTTCGCAGGCAAATGCCTTAAACAAGTAAGCAATTTTCCCAGCCCCAAAGATTACTTTTTCTGTTGCTTAAAATGAACTCCTATTTAAAGGAGCTTGGATGTGATTTACATAGTGCTTCAAAGACTGAATATTTATGGTATGCTATACATATTTGTGGTTAAAAATATAAAAATGTGTTTTTTTTAGTCAAAACACCTTACAGATTATGTTCTATGTTCAGTTGTTTAAAACTAGGCAAAGTCACAAAGATTCCATTGTCTAATGGTATTTTATAAGGTGATAGGTAAAATCACGAGGAATATTGGATAAAAATCTAAAGATAGAAAAGCTCTTAGTTTGTATTAAATTGTATCAGTACCTCTTCATTTTTCTGGTTTTTCACATAGAAATGACAAAAGCAGAATGTCTGCAACTACTACAGAGGAAACCTTTGCTAATAGCACAGGAGATAACCCCAAGTAATAACAGGAAATATTACTATTATTAGGAAGACCTATTGAATTGCCATATTTGACTATTTCCTATAACATTCAATAGAGTACTAAAAGTCGATAAAATGTTGAACTAAAGAATTTAAACTTTCAGGGGCTGGAGTGATGGATTAACAGTTAAAACACTTGTCTGCGAAGCCTAAGGATCCAGGTTTGATTCCCCAGTATACACCTTAGCCAGATGCAAGAAGTGGCATGTCTCAATTTCATTTGCAGTGGCTAGAGGTCCTGGTTCTCTCTCTCTCTCAAATAAATATATTTTTTTAATTTTATGTTTATTTTTATTTATTGATTTGAGAGCGACAGATAGAGAGAAAAGGAGAGAGAGAGAGAAAGAGAAATAGAGAATCAGTGTGCCAGGGCTTCCAGCCACTGCAAACAAACTCCAGACACATGTGCCCCCTTGTGCACCTGGCTAACGTGGGTCCTGGGGAATCGAGCCTCGAACCGGGTTCCCATGGCTTCACAGGCAAGCGCTTAACCAATAAGCCATCTCTCCAGCCTTCAAATAAACAAATATTTTAAAAAAGAATTCATAAAATCAATTGATTCATTTCAATTAATTATATCACATAAGTGAAAAGAACATTTTCTGAATGTTAATGGAAATGGCTACTATGCAATAAGCAGCAAAGAGAAGATAAAATGCCTTCATGGAAAGAAATTCTATTTTATTGAGTGACTCTTGAACTGGGAAAACTGTTACCTTTTCCAAAGAGAAAGATGACAACGAAGGACTCAAATTGTTATGTACTAGGCTTTCTATAATGTGTAGGTAATGAAGTTTCATAGGGCACTATTGCAAATCACTATGAAAACATATGAATTAAGTGAAGATGCTAATGCTGACCATTGAGTGATGGATGTCAGGCCAAACTCAGTGGGAAAGTTGAGATGATGTCCCCTGCTGTGAATTTTGCCATCTTTATTAGTCTCCCTGGCCACTGATACCTTTTCTGTTTGCCATCATACTTTCCCTCCTCCATCTTTTCTTCCTTCTCTTTCTTCTTTTCACAAACATTAGATGGCATAGACATAAAACCACAAGTGTATACAATTGTCAAAACCAAGCTGTTGAGGGCTGTATTAATTTGAAGCAATTTAGAAAATATCCCAGCACGTTTCAGTGTGTCTCAAAGGGAATACCCTTTAAGGACAAGGAAGAAGTGGCAAGCTGAAGAGAGAGGAAAAACGAACTATGAGAGTGTACTTATTATTGGATCACTGAATAATGAGTAACTGCAAAATATAAAAAGTTTCAGAAGAGCATACAAGGAAGGAAAAACACTGGGAACAAATACACTGGCTTTGAAACCATGAAATATGTGATGTAAAGCTTTCAAGCAAGACAGTGGAACAAGATAATTGTGGACCAGGCGCCTCCCACAAGAGGTTTATCTTTTGGACATCAAATCAAACTTGTCTTTGAATTTGCTCAGTGTGAGACATCAATCTATTGCAAATGGTTTCAGCTTATGTCATAATAATACCTTATTTCTCCTCCTTTTACAACTTACTATTGAAACCCTCAGAGTGTAGAATATAATTTCTCTGGAGGCCTGAGCCATATAATCGTGCCAATGATCTCTAGTCTTGCTTTACCATCACAAGGACTGGGTTCTGTATGGAGTCTATACAGAATATGCACAGGCATACTTGGGATGAATACTGGTAGTTTGCCTTTATAACTGACTTTGCCTATGTGTACCTGGAAATTAAAAAAAAAATGAAAGTAGGTTTAATTAAGTAGGTTGATTAATTAGCTAACTGAAGGGTTCTATTAAACCCTTATCATTTTCTACTAGACACATTAGCATTTATAACATTGACTTCACTTCAGAAGAGATGTAATGAGTGAGAAAAATGACCGTAAAAATTGTAAACATAAGCCAATCAAATAAAACTTGAAATGGGAAAAAGTATCTTATCAACAATATTTGTGAAACACAGAGTTCTTCTCAGGCTTTCCGGTTTCTCAGTTTTCCATTTATAAACTGTCAAGGAAGCACATGACAAGTGAAAGAGAGAGAGAGGATGGAGAACTTAGTGGGTATCATAATGGTGTTACTAGGCATAGTGTGAATAGATGTTGGGAGGAAAGAAAATAAAGGTTCATGTGTAATACCAGAAAGAACATATGCCAAACATGGTGCCTGAACAATGGGCCTTTTGGCCAGTGCTTAGGGTCGAGGAAGAATATCAGAGACAACTACCCCAAACTAGGGCAGGGATGTGCTGTGTTTTAACAGCAGTGTCTTCTAAATAAACTCTACTTTTACAGATGTATAACATAAATTTCTGGATTGAAAAAAGACAAGTCTACAATTTGCTATAGAAATGATCTTACTGCCTCCTCACTTCAGTCTTTTTATCATAAACTTCATCATGAGTGATTGGGGAGATGGCTCAGTGATTAAAGGCACTTGCTTATAGAACCTGTTACCCAGGGTTAAATTCCCCAGTACCCATGTAAAACCAGATTGCAAAGTAGCACCTGCATCTGGAGTTGGTTTACAGTGGCAAGCAGTCCTGGCATGCCTATATTCTCCCTGCTTCTCTCTCTCTCTCTCTCTCTCCTCTCTCTCTCTTTCTCTCTCTCCGCTCACAAATAAGTCATTAAAAAATAATTTTAAGGGACTTTCGGCCAAGATGTAGACTGCCTAACTTCACAGCACATCCCCAGGAAAGAAAGGCAATGCATTAAGGGTTGACTGGGTCTTTCAGTGGAAAGCAATCTCTAATAGATTGCCAGTGGGAGGGCACAGAGGGGAAAGAAAAGAAAATCACTGATTCCCTCTCTCATAGGTAGCCCACCAGTCCCCCAATCCTCCCAATCAGCCACCGTACCCACAGTCCCAAATTCAGGATACCCCTGCACTAGCTGTAGGAAAGGGGACAGAGGCCAACATAGTTCTACTTGCCTCACTGCACAGGGACAATCGCCCTGTTACCCCTGCCCACGTGAGACCTTGGGCAGGCTCTGCTCGCTCGCCCTCTGGCCTGCTGGAGCTCAGGCTCCATGGGTCCATTTGCCTACCAGATGCGTGCTGCCAACCCCGCTTGTGCAAGCTTAGCCTGTTCTGTCCATTTCCCCACTTACTGATCTGGCCTCCGTCCATCCACTCACAAGCTCAGCCCCATTCCACATGCCCACCCGAGCTCAGGCTCATTCTGCCTGTGCACCTGCGTCAGCTCAGGTGCAATCCCCTGCCTGTCTGCATTGCTGGCCACCTGCCAGTGTCCTGTTGCATGCGAGCTCAGACTGCTTCTGTCTCCCAGCGTCCTGCCATGTGAGTTTAGGCTGCTTCCATGCTAGGTGCTTCAGTGTCCCTCCGAGCACGAGCTGAGGCAGCTTTGGCGCAACATCACGTGAGAGCTCAGGCAACTTTGGCGCCCCTACTGCACAGGAGTTTAGGCTGCTTTGGCATTCTGCAGAGTGAGAGCTCAGACTGCTTCAGATTCCCACTTTACTTGAGCTCAGGCTGATCCACCCACCACTTGTTAGCTCAGGATCACTCTGCCCATCTGCTTGCCTGCTGGCTAGCTCAGGCCAGCTCCCCCAAGAGGCACCACTTCCCCTGGCCATTAAGAACACAGTCCTACTTTCCCTGACCATACACTGTGATGGGCAGACCACTGTGCAAAAGAAAACATGAAAAATCAAATGCAAGTAAATCCAGTAAGATTACCCAGTCCTACAATGAACAACTCTAATCAAAACATAGAAGAGACATTAGGATCAGAACACCAAAATGAAGCTATGAACAATACAACCTTGACCAAACTACTGGTAGAACTTGAAGAAAAGCAAGAAAGGACCAATAATCATGTGGATGCTGCCATCACTAGACTAGACCTAATAGATAAGAAAATAGAAGGAGTTCAAAGACAGTTAAGAAATATGAAGGAGAGTGAACAAAAAGAGGACTTCAAAAATAAGCTGGTGATGCTAAATGAAGGCATAAAGAAATACGAGGATGAATTCCAAGAAGCATCAAGGAAATCAGAAAATAGGGCTGGAGAGATGGCTTAGTGGTTAAGCATTTCCCTGTGAAGCATAAGGGCCCCTGTTCAAGGCTATATTCCTCAGGACCCACATTAGCCAGATGCGCAAGGGGGCGCACGTGTCTGGAGTTTGTTTGCAATGGCTGAAAGCCCTGGCGCACCCATTCTCTCTCTCCTCTCTCTGTGCCTCTTTCTCTTTCTCTGTTGCTCTCAAATAAACAAATAAAATAAACAAAAAAAAAATTTAAGAAAATCAGAAAATGATGTGAAAAGGGAGCTTGACAGAGGGATGGAAATTATGCATAGAAAAGTAGTAAAAAATGCAAACCTAATTGAACAAGTCCAAAACTCTCTAGAAGCTCTCAAGAATAGAGTCAGCCATGTGGACAATAGAAACTCCAATCTGGAACACAAGATGGGAGAAACAGTTTGATAGTTCAAAAGTTTCAATAAGTTCAAAAATTTCTGTGAACAGAACATGAGGGAATTGTGGGATACCCTTAAACGTCCTAATATCCGGATCACTGGAATACCAGAAGGAGAAGAAATTTAGACCAAAGGCATGGAGAACTTATTTAACAAAATAATCAAAGAAAACGTTTCCACTCTCTCAAAAGTAAGGTCCATCAAGATACAAGAAGCTAACAGAACTTCAAACAGATTGGACCAAAGGAGAAACTATCCAAGACATATTGTCATTAAGACTCAAAACATTGACACCAAAGAGAAAGTCCTAAAAAAGGCTAGGGAAAAACAGCACATCACTTCTAAAGGTAACCCCATCAGAATTACTTCAGACTTCTCAATGGAGATCCTGAAAGCCAGAAAGGCCTGGAATGAAACTGCAAAATCTAGGAACCTATGGCTTCCAACCCAAACTACTTTACCCAGTAAAAGTATCCCTCATAATAGAGGGTGAAAAAAAAACTTTGCATGACAAAATTCAGCTTTACAATTATATGAACACAAAACCAAGCCTACAGAGTGTATTTCAGGAAATTCTCCACACAGAAGCATCAAATAATCAACCTCAAATGCCTAAAAGAAGCAGATCACAATAACCAAACTCAGAGAAGGCACAAAAAACTTCAAAGTCCATGAAAACACCAAACCACATATACCCACACAATATGGCAGGGATCAAATCAAACCTCACAGTCATTACCCAAAATATTAATGGCCTTAATTCACCCATCAAGAGACACAAGCTAATAGGATGGATCAGAAATTTAGACCCATCAATCTGTTGTCTTCATGAAACCCATCTCACCACTAAAGACAGACACCTCCTCAGGGTGAAAGGGTGGAAAACAATATTTCAAGTAAAGGGGAGTAAGAAACAAGCAGGCATAGATATATTAATATCGGAAAAATAGACTTCAAACCAAGAATAATAAAAAAAGACAAAGAAGGCCACTTCCTACTTATCAACGGAACAATCCATCAAGAGGTTCTTGCAATCATAAATCTGTATGCAACAAACACAGGGGCACCACAGGTCATAAACCAAAGTCTACTTGACAATAAAACAGAAATAACCACCAAGACCATCATATTTGGGGACTTCAAGACACCATTATCAGTAATAGACAGATCATCCAAACAGAAACTCAACAGGGAAGTAAGAGAGCTCAACAAAACCATAGATCACTTAGACCTAATGGACATCTGCAGAACATTCCATCCCAAATCCACATATTATTTTGTTAAATAAGATCTCCATGCCTTTGGTCTGAATTTCTTCTCCTTCTGGTATGCAAATGATCCTGATATTAGGACGTTTAGGTGTATCCCATAATTCCCTCATGTTCTGTTCACAGGAACTTTTGAACTTACTGAAATTTTTGAATCCTCGAACTGTTTCTTCCATCTTGTCTTCCAGATCAGAGTTTCTATCCTCCACTTGGCTGACTCTATTCTTGAGAGCTTCTAGAGAGTTTTGGAATTGTTCAATTAATTTTGCATTTTCTACTACTTTTCTATGTATAATTTCCATCCCTCTGTCAAGCTCCCTTTTCACATCATTTTCTGATTTTCTTGATGATCTTGGAATTCATCCTTGTTGTCTTTATGTCTTCATTTAGTACGGCCAGCTGATTTTTGAGGTCTTCCTTTTTTTCACTCTCCCTCATATCTCTTAACTCTCTTTGAACTCCTTCCATTTTCTTATCTATTAGGTCTAGTTTAGTGATGGCAGCATCCACATGATTATCAGTTCTTTGTTGCTTTTTTGCAAGTTCTACCAGTAGCTTGGTCAGGGTTGCATTGCTCATAGCTTCATTTTGGTGTTCTGATCCTAATGACTCTTCTATGATTTGATTAGATATGTTCATTGTAGGACTGGGTGATCTAACTGGATTTTCTTGCATTTGCTTTTTCATGTAATTTCTTTTGTGCTGTGGTCTGCCCATGAGAGTGTATGGGCACATAGGTGGGTGGATCAGCCTGGGCTCAAGCACAATGGAAATCTGAGGCAGCCTGTGCTTTGGCCTTTTGGCCTGGCCAAGCAGCCTGGGCTTTGGCTTTCACTTTCCAAAGTTACCTGAACTCTCAAGTGGTAATGCGCCAAAGCTGCCTGCATTCGAGCTAGGAGGGACACTGAGGCACCAAGCACTGAAGCAGCTTATACTCTGTCATGGGAACACTGGGACCCAGAAGCAGTCTGCACTCCCCCACTACAGGACAATGGCAGAAGGCCGGTGCAATAGACAGGTAGGGGATGGCATCTGAGCTGGCACAAGCGACAAACACAGTCTGAGCTTGCTTGGCAGTTGCTGTGGGCCTGGACTCACTGAAAGTGTGGTGGCAGGAGCAGTAAGTGAGCGAGTGGGGGGAGCAGTCTAAGCTTCCACAAGCAGGGATTGATCGGCGCATGGTGGCACCATGGATATGGGGACTACTTGTGGGGAGGGGTGGACTAACAGTCTATGAGGGAATCAGTGAATCCCTGTTATTGCCAGGACTCCCTGTGTGGTGGCTGGAGCAGTAAGTGGGTGAGTGGGAGGAGCAGATTACACGTACTTCTCAGCAGCCCATGGAACATTCTCCAAAATAGATCATATACTGGGTCACAAAGCCTACCTCCATATATTTAGAAAGATTAACATAATTCCCTGCATGATATCAGATTACAATGCTATATTGATAGAAATTAACAACAAAATACCCACCAAGAATCCTATTGGCACCTGGAAATTGAACAGCACACTTTTAAACAATAAATGGATAGTGAATGAAATGAAAAGTGAAATTGCAATATTTCTAGAAATGAATGACAAAGAGAACACATCGTACCAAAACTTATGGGACACAAACAAGGTGGTCCTCAGGGGAAAATACATAGCACTAAATGCCTTCATAACAAAGACAGAAAGATCCCAAATCAATAACCTAACCATCCACCTAAAGGCACTGGAAAAGCAAGAAAAATCTAACCCAAAAAGCTCCAGAAGGAAAGAAATAATTAAAATCTGAGTAGAAATTAATGAATTGGAAACTAAGAAAACAATTAAGAAAATTGACAAAACAAAGAGGTGGTACTTTGAAAAAATAAATGAGATTGACAAACCCCTGCCCAATTTGATCAAGCAAAAAAAAGAGAGAGAGAGAGAGAGATGCTTCAAACTAACAAAATTTGAAATGAAAAAGGAGAGATCATAATGGACCTAAGTAAAATTGGAAGAATCATCAGGACTTATTTCAAAAGCTTCTACTCTACAAAACTGGATAATGTGGAGGAAATGGATAAATTTCTGGACAAATACCATCTATCAAAGCTAAACTCAGAGCAGATTAATCTCCTAAACAAACCTAACACACTCATTGGGATTGAAAAAGTAATATAAAACCTCCTCAAAAACAAGAGTCCAGGGCCAGATGGCTTGTCAGCTGAATTTTATCAAACCTTCATGGAAGAACTCAAACCAATCTTCTTCAAACTGTGCCACACAATTGGACAACAAGGTAAGCTCCCCAACTCCATCTATGAAACTACTATCACCCTAATTCCAAAATCAGGCAGAGGTGCCACAAGAAAAGAAAACTACCGGCCTATTTCCCTGATAAACTTAGATGCAAAGAACCTGAAAAAAATCCTCACAAACCGAATCCAATACATATCGAAAGCATTATCCACCTAGACCAAGTGGGATTCATCCCAGGAACACAGGCGTGGTTCAACATAAGGATATCTCTCATTGTAATACACCACATAAACAAGGTTAAACATAAAAAACGACATGATCATTTCAATAGATGCAGAAAAGGCCTTTGACAAGATACAACATCACTTCATGATCAAAACATTGGGGAGAATTGGCATGGTTGGTTCATATCTTAACATAATGAAGGCAATATACAAAGCTCCTAAGACCCAAATATACTTAACTGAGAGAGACTTGAGGAATTCCCATTGAAAACAGGAAGAAGACAGTGATGTCCACTCTCACCTATGCTCTTCAATATAGTACTGGAAGTCCTAGCTCAAGCAATAAGACAGGAGAAGGAAATAAAATGGATACAATTTGGAAAGGAAGACGTTAAGTTAGCTCTATTCACGGATGACATGATTTTATTTGTAAGAGACGGGAGAGACTCCATCCCAAAACTCCTGAAGGTGATTAACTCCTATAGCAAAGTAGCAGAATACAAAATCAATGCACAAAAATCAGTAGCCTTCCTTTATGCAAATAACAAAGATACAGAGAAAGAAATAAGGGACATAGTCCCATTTTCAATTGCAACAACAACAAAAAAGAAATACCTTGGAATAACTTTAACCAAGGAAGTGAAAGATCTATACAATGAAAACATGAAAACACTCAAAAAAGAAATTGAGGAGGACTTGAGAAAATGGAAAGACCTCCCATGCTCCTGGATAGGCAGAATTAACACTGTGAAGATGGCAATACTACCAAAGGCAATATACAGATTTAATGCAATTCCAATTAAAATCCCAACAGTGTTCTTCACAGAGATAGAAAAAATGATCTCAAATTTCATATGGACAGGCAGAAGGCCTCGCATATCCAAACATATCCTCAGCAAAAGAAATACCTCCGGAGGCATCACCATTCCTGATCTAAAGCTATATTACAAAGCCATAGTAATAAAAACAGCATGGTACTGGCATAAAAACAGGAGTATAGACCAATGGAATAGACTTGAGGACCCGGAATTTGGGTCAAGCAACTATAGCTAGTTGATATTCCATAAAGGCCAGAACAATATGGGCTGGAAAAAAGACAGCATCTTCAACAAATGGTGCTGGACAAACTGGATAACCATATGCAGGAAACTGAAACTTGATCCACACATTTCACCATGCACTATACTCAAGTCCAAATGGATCAAAGACCTCAATATAAGACCAGGAACTAGAATACTACTGGAGGAAAATTTAGGAAGTACTTTCCATGATATAGGAATGGAAGAAGACTCTCTGAACAAAACCCCAGTAGCTCATGATCTTAAATAGTCACTCAACCAATGGGTTCACATGACACTGAATAGTTTCTTTACAGACAAGCATACAATAAGCAAATCCAATAGATTACACAGAGAAAGGAAGAAAATATTTGCTTCGTATCCAACTGACAGAGGCCTAATCTCTAGAATCTAGAAAGAACTGAAAAATCTAAACAGTAAAAAGTCAAACACCCCACTCACAAAATGGGGCAAAGAGCTAAACAGGCAGTTCACAGAGGAAGAAATACAAATGGCAAACACACACTTAGGAAAATGTTCATCATCCCTAATCATCAGAGAAATGCAAATTGAAACCACTATGAGATTCCACCTTACTCCAGAAAGAATAGCAAACATCAAAAAATCAAATGAAAATAAATGCTGGCGAGGATGTGGAGAAGTAGGATCACTCATCCACTGTTGGTGGGAATGTAGGATGGTACAACCACTTTGCAAAGCAATATGGAGAATTCTGAAAAAGCTGCCTACAGAGACACCAAGAGACCCAATTATTCCCTTACTGAGCATCTACCCTAAAACCTTCAAACCACAGGCTAGAGAGATATGCTCACACATGTTTGTAGCGGCTCAATTCATAATAGCTAATAGCTGGAATCAACCCAGATGTCCATCAGTAGAAGAATGGATAACTAAGATGTGGTATATCTACACAATGGAATTCTATACAGCAGTAAGAAAAAATGACACAATGAAATTTGCGGAAAAATGGTTGAACCTGGAACAGATCATTCTCAGTGAACTTACCCAATCACAGAAAAAGTATTGCCACATAGTCTCACTCATCTACAGCACCTAACCTGAATCTACCCAAGATACCTTACATACCCAGCAAGCATCTTGTGGACTAGACACTAGGATGGATGGGGAGGGAGGTGAGGGCGTTGAAGGGGTGGGAAACACAAACCTAGACCCAAACGGCAATGGTACCATAAAATTCTACTTCCTAAAAGGCAGACCAAATGTCTGAACCTTCACCAGGCCTTTACAGGGAACACCTGAACCACAAGACACTGGAGAGGGCAGGATCAAGACTAACCTTAATCTTCTACATCTTCCCTCCCTTCCTCTCCCTGTCTCTCTCTCTCTTCTCTCTAACTCTTGCATATTAGTTATCTTTTTCCTTTTTTTCTTAGTGGGCACTGACCTGGAACTCCCAGTACCAGCATGGGCTATTATCCACAATGAGTTTTTGATCAGAGAGACCTACAATGTTTCCTAAAAGACAGACAGATTTCTGTGAGAGTACGTGATGACCCACCAAAGGTTAGTGGTAAGACCCTACACTGAAGACACCTTATGTGGTTGACAAGCAAAATGGAATGGCATGGCTGGAAGTTGAAAGAGAGTCAGTCCCCAGACAGTCAGCGTGTCTAGTGCCAGAAGGTGCTACATGGGTGACTGGGGGAAAATGCCCAATATCTCTCCAAGCAACTCATGGATTAACCTACCTAGCAGCAAATAACCTGTTGTGATTCCCACACAAGTGCAATAGTGGCACACAGCCATGATGGGGAACCAACTGCACTTGATTTCGCTAACTGATCTCCTCAGTGGTACGGGACCCATAGCTAAAGCTGGGAAACAAGTCAGAAGCATATCCAAACATAAGCACACTCTCCATTATCAAGCTACCATCAATCATGGGCTACAAGAAGGCCTACACCTGTTGAATTCTCTACAAAAAAAGTAAGGCTTATCTCATTTGTCCTGGTGCTAACTTACTCTCTGTTGCAGAATCTGCTTCTCTTTTTCAGATAGATGTAAATTCTAAGGAGCGAGCCACCCCATCATACCTCAAAAGGGCCTGGGCTGAAACTAAGAACAATTGGCGAAACGAGCTGTTTTCCTGATGAACCGATACCAGCACAAGGGCGAACAAGATCAACACAGAGAAAAATCAACTCCTACCAAATCAGAGAGCCAGAGCCCCAAGGGCCCCAACACCTCATCACTGAAGCAGACCAAAAATGAACCCAACATGGCTCAGGGAAATTTTGCGGTAGATGGGGCGAAAAGAATGTCAGAGCCACATCTTACCCATAACTGTGGGCTAACTCCACAATGCATGACCCATATACCTCAACAAAGAGGGGCCAAGGGGAGGGGGTAGGTCACAGGTGAGCCTTATAATGGTACCAAACTGACTGTATTTGCTCAATACAAAACTAATAAAGAACAAAAAAAGTCAACACCATACTCACAAAATGTTGCAAAGAGTTGTACAGGCAGTTCACAGAGGAATAAGTACAAATGGCAAACACACGCTTAAGAAAATGTTCATCAGCTGTAATCATCAGGGAAATGCAAATTCAAACAACCATGAGATTCCACCTTACCCCAGTAAGTATAGCAAACATCAAAAAATCAAATGACAATAAATGTTGGCTAGGATGTGTAGAAATAGGAGCCCTCATCCACAGTTGGTGGTAATGTAAAAAGGTACAACCACTTTGGAAAGCAATATGGAGACTCCTATAAAAAGCAGGCTATACAGTTACCAAGAGACCCAGTTATTCCCTTGCTGGCATGTAGCTTGTGGTGGTTTGATTCAGGTGTCCCCCATAAACTTAGGTGTTCTGAATGCTCAGTTCCCAGCCGATGGATATTTGGGAATTAATGCCTCCTGGAGGGAGTGTATTGTTGGGGCCGGGCTTATGGGTGTTATAGCCAGTTTCCCCATGCCAGTGTTTGGCACTCTCCTGTTGCTATTGTCCACCTTATGTTGGCCAGGGGGTGATGTCCACCCTCTGCTCATGCCATTATTTTCCCCTGCCATTGTTGAGCTTCCCTTCAAGCCTGTAAGCCAAAATAAACCTCTTTTTCCCAGAAGCTGCTATTGGTTGGGTGATTTCTATCAGCAATGTGAACCGGACTGCAACAGTAAAGTGGTACCAAGGAGTGGGATTGCTGCTAGACACCTAACTGTGTGGCTTTGGCCTTTTGGAGCTGATTTTCAGGAGGGATATGGGAGGATTTGAAACCTTTGCCTAAGAGATGCCTTGCAGTGCTGTAAGTACAGTTTGATGGACTATTCTTGTCTGAGCTGGAAGACCTGAATGCAATAAGAACTATGGACTGTGAGGTTTGGGTTATGAGGGTGAGAAAGAGCTTTGCTTGGTCTGGGCTAGCAGCTTGTGTGAGGAGCTTGCTCTTATGCCCATGTCCTGAGAAGTTGTGCAGGGTTGCTTTGCATAGAAATGAACTGGCATGAGCAGAGGGATATGGCACCAGAAACAATCTTTGTGTGAACTGTTGCCCATTCAGCTGCAACTAAAGGATTACAACCCTTGAGACTGGGCTAGCTGACCTGCACTGTGGCAACAGGAAGGATGTCCATTCTTTGGAATGGGCCTGAGTGCTCAAGGAGTGTCCTGTTCTTCAAAGTCTGCTTTATTCCCCTCTGGATTAACAAATTGGCACCCTACCTGGTATTGTCGAGTATAAGAAATGCTGGAAAGAGGGTCATTGACTTTGCAACAGGGTCTTGCGTTTTGGAAATGGCCATGTGCAGTTTGAAGCAGGTTGTCTGGATGCCTGCATGGAGACCCCATGGACCATGAGGATGAACCGTCGCTTGTACTGGAGACCCAGTGGAGATGCCAGGACCACGAGATGGCTGCAAAGGAGAGCTGCTGGCCCTGATGAAGTTTTCCAGGACTGTGAGTAGCCTAGCTGGAGGGGCGGATTTGGAATACCAGAGACTTGTTGCTGGTTAGAATTATCAAACTTTGACACTTTGTACTGACTAGAGTTGTTGGACTTGAAGCTACGGAGTTTGATGTTTGCCCTGGTTGTTTTAAACCATGTTGCTTGAGTATTTCTTTGCTATGCCAAATGCCATCTTTTGCAATGTGAATGTTTACTCTGGGCCACTATGGGGTTTTTTTGAGGTTATTTTTTGGTATTATGGCTCAGTTAAATGATCTGGGACTATGGGGATGCATGAACATCATTGGAATTGATAAAAACTATGGGACTTTTGAAGTTAGATGAATGCATTGCATTTTACATCATGTATGGTTATCAGTTTATGGGGGCCAGGAGCAGAATGTGGTGGATTGATTCAGGTGTCCCCCATAAACTTAGGTGTTCTGAATGCTAGGTTCCCAGCTAATGGATATTTGGGAATTAATGCCTCCTGGTGAGAGTGCATTGTTAGGGCCACTGTTATAGCCAGTTTTCCATTCCAGTGTTTGGCACATTCTCCTGTTGCTATTTTCCACCTTATGTTAGTCAGGGGGTGATGTCCACCCTCTGCTAAAGCTATCATTCTCCCCTGCCATTGTGGAGCTTCCCCTCGAGACTGTAAGCCAAAATAAATCTCTTTTTCCCAGAATCTGCTATTGGTTGGCTGATTTCTACCAGCAAAGTTAACCAGACTGCAACATACCCTAAAACCTTTAAACCTCAGTCCAGAGAGATTTGCTCAACACATTCATAGTGGCTCAATTCATAATACGTAAGAGCTGGAATCAACGCAGATGTCCATCACTAGAAGAATGGATAAGAAAGATGTGGTATATCTAAACAATGGAACTCTACACAGCAGTAAGAAAAAATGACACAATGAAATTTGAAGAAAAATGGTTGAACCTGGAAGAGATCACTCTCAGTGAATGTACCCAATCACAGAAATATAATTTCCACATAGTTTCACTCATCTGCAACTCCTAACCTGAATCTACGGAAGATGCTGACATACACAGCAAGCATCTAGAGGACTCGTCAATAGGGTGGGTAGGGAGGGAGGGGAGGGCAAGGGAGGGGGTGGGAGGCACAAATCTAGACTCAAACGATAATGGCACCATAAAATTCTACACCCTAAAAGGCAGACCGAATGGTTGAACCTTCATCAGACCCTTAGAGGGAACACCTGAGCCACAAGACACTGGAGAGGGTACGATGAAGACTGACCTTAATCTTGTACAGCTTCCCCATCTCTCATCTATCTAACTCTTTTATATTAGTTATCTTTTTCTTCCTTCTCTTTAGTGGGCACTGATCTGTAACTCCCAGTACCAGCATGTGGCTATCATCCACAGTGAGCTTTTGATCAGAGAAACCTACAAGGTTTCCTAAAAGAAAGACAGATTTCTGTCAGATTATGTGATGACCCAGCAAAGGTTAGTGGTAAGACCCTACTGCTGAAGACACCATATGCAGTTGACACATAAAATGGAATGACATGGCTTGAAGCTGGAAGAGAGTCAGTCCCCAGACAGTCAGCACGTCTAATGCTAGAAGGTGCTACATGTGTGACTGGGGTAAAATGACCAATATCTGTCCAAGCAACTTATGATCTAACCTACTTAGTAGCAAATAACCTATCATGATGTTCACACAAGTGCAATAGTGGTGCACAGCCATGGTGGGAAACCAGCTGCTCTTGATTTGGCTAACTGATCCGCTCAGTGGAGTTGGACACATAGCTGGAGCTGGGAGACAAGTCAGAACCATATTCAAACATGAGCCCACTTGCCATTATCAAGCTACCACCAATCATGGGCCACAAGAGGGCCTACACCTATTAAATTCTCTATAAAAAAATGAGGGTAGCCGGGCGTGGTGGCGCACGCCTTTAATCCCAGCACTCGGGAGGCAGAGGTAGGAGGATTGCCGTGAGTTCGAGGCCACCCTGAGACTCCATAGTGAATTCCAGGTCAGCCTGGGCTAGAGTGAGACCCTACCTCGTAAAGCCAAAAAAAAAAAAAAAAAAATGAGGGTTATCCCATTTGTCGGTGCTAACTTTACCCTCTGTTGGAGAATCTGCTTCTCTTTTTCAGATAGATGCAAATCCAAAGGAGAGAACCATCCCACCATACCTCAAAAGGGCCCCAGCTGAAACTAAGAATAATTGGCAAAACAATCAAGGGTGCTGTTTTCTTCGTGAACCAGGTACCAGCACAAGGGTTAAGGAGACCAACACAGAGAACAATCAACTCCTACCAAATCAGATATCCAGAGGCACAGAGGCTCCCAACACCTCATCATTGAAGCAGACCCAAAATGAACCCAACATGGCTCAGGGAAATTTTGTGAAGAGGAGGCAGAAAGAATGTCAGAGCCACACATTGGATCATGATATGCAGAGACAGTTCTCCTACCCATAAGTGTGCGCTAAGTCCTCAATACATGACCCATATACTCCAACAAGGAGGGGTCAGGGGAGGGGGTAAGACATGGATGAACCTAACAATGGTACCAACTTGACTATATTCACTGAGTACAAAACTAATTAATAAAAAAATAATTAATAATAATAATAATTTAAAAAACTAGGCGTGGTGGTCTTTAATCCAAGCAATAGGGAGGCAGAGGTAATTGAATTGCTGTGAGTTCAAGGCCATCCTGAGACTATATAGTGAATTCCAGGTCAGCCTGGGCTAGAAAGTGAGACCCTACCTCAAAATTTAAAAAATATATATGTATATATAGGGCTGGAGAAATGGGTTAGTGGTTAAGTGCTTGCCTGTGAAGCCTAAGGATCCTGGTTAGAGGCTCCATTCCCCAGGACCCACGTTAGCCAGTTACACATAGAGGTGCATGCGTCTGGAGATCGTTTGCAGTGGCTGGAGCCCCTGGAGTGCCTATTCTCTCTCTCTCTTTCTCTGTCTGTCTGTCACTGTCAAATAAATAAATAAAAATAAACAAAAAAATTAAAATATATGTATATACTTTAAAAAATTGATCAGGGTACGATCATTTTGAAAAAAATATTTTTTTTCTTGTTAAACCCAACTGTACTAAATAGTTATGTCTTTACGAAGAACAGAAATGATTACACAGCTGTAATGATTACTACTATCCCTAGTAAATTATGTGACATAAGACATTCCAACATTTTACTGAATTCTAACTGGATGATAATGTTTTCCTTACTTTCTTCACCACGATGACAGTGGAACATACTAGTGTGCATATTCCTAGATGAATTTTGACCTCTCTTCTATCAGCCCATCAATGTATGTTTAAATTATTTTCAACTAACCTTATAAGTTGTTATGGGTAACATAAGGTGCTTTGATTCATGTATACACTGCATAATTCCTACCGTTTAGTTTCTGACCAGTGTCTTAGGATAAAAATAACTTGTTTATATACAATTGCCAAAGAAAACGTCTATAGGAAAGTAATAACTTGAGCGAGGAGTGTAGGGAGAGAGACCAACTATCACAGTAACAACAATAGCAAAAAATGCAAATGAAAAAGTCATTAAGATCAACTTTCCTATCCACTAAAAAGAAATACAAAGAACTATAAAGTACCACTTCATAACTGCATACATGAGGAACATTTACTATATTTAGATAACATTTCTATTTGTTTTGGGGTTTTGATTTTGTTTGTTGAGATATTAGCACTCTATGTAGATATGGCTGTTCTGGATTTCACTGTGAAGACCAACAAGACCTTGAACATGCAGTGATTCTGTAGCCTCTGCCTCTAGACCACTGGGAGTAAATGTATGCACTAACATCTCCAAATCAGTGACATTTTATCCAAATTCATTGACTTGTGGAGACCTGAGCTTTCTGAATCTTAAAGTTATGAATAATTGTTAACTAAACATTTAAATTTCATTTTCTGCCACTGAACAAAAGTCTTGGTCTGCATGTTGCCATTTCACTCTGCCACATTATTCTCTACCACAAAGAGGTTTGTTATTGCAAGGCTTGGAACTACATAGCAGGACAGTTTTTATGCTCCATACACCCAGCCTGTGCGGGACTTTACTTTCCAATTTACAACAGGAAATCCAATTCTATAAAAATCTAATTATTTCATATGGTGGACTCAGCATGACTCTCCCCTCCACTCCTTCCCCCTTTATTTGGCTGGGTGATGAGAGTATTTTCTCTAGGGCTTTATATTTTTTTTTTCAACCGAGCTAGATTTTAAGAACACACCAAAAACAAGGGATTTGGCACACATCTTTTCCCATCTCCTTTCTGTAATTATAGTTAATGAAACTATGTGTGTTTTTTCACTTGTGTGGTCCTCTGGAAAATAAGAGTTTATTTTATTCCAAAAAATGTCATTTTAGTATTTCAGTTGGTTCAATATTATTATCTTTTTCAAGGATAACAAGCAGATCCATTCCAAAAATATGTTAATAATTATGGTATTAACCAAGAAAGAAACTGCTGTACTTCAAAATTAAAATTCATTGACTGCTGCTCTGTTCTGTAATAACTAGGTCATGAGTCTGGGTGCTCCCGCTTTGCATGTGCTTGCTATTCATATGTATTCCCTCACCTAGAGGCCTGATATTTTTAATGAGATTATATCAAAGGATGTGAAGGCTGGCAAGTAGTAACATCATTTTACTGGGCAATTCCCAGAACTCTGATCCATTTCAGTGAGGCAATTAAGACTGCTGACTACAATAAATGATACTAAGAGATTATAGAGGTTTTTTCTGCATGCGTGCATACTTTTAAAAAATAATTTAGGTTTACTTAACATAAAAAAACATTTCCAGAGGGGGAAAATGAATATTTTTCTTTTCACTTTTCAATTTAGCTGAATGCATGGGAGTGATTTTCTCTTACTGTGTCTGGCTGGCACTTGTGTGCATTCTGATGATAAATGCTTTCTTTGAGATTTACTAAAAAAAAAAAAAAAGGAGGTTTTAATTGTTCACTGTCCTACATGTCACTAATATCTACAATGTTCGTGATCAGGATATTTCCTGCGCTTCTTAGCTGGGGAAGATGGATCTATCTAAATGTCACGTTCATCAAAAGCAATGTGCATTTTAGCATCTTTCTCCTGCTCAGCTCATGTCTGTGATTGCTTCCAAGGACAATAGAAGAGTTTGCGAAAACAAACAGGAAAATCAAAGTTTGTTGTCTAAGAGAGTTAATTCTGTCAAAGAGGTGACCTTTATCCCCACATACTTAATCTTTTTTATTTTATTTTATTTTATTTTTTATCAAGTCTCTCCAAAGGGACTCATCATAGGCAGGGTTCTATGAGGGGAGAAAGCACAGTATTGTCCTTATCACCACCCTCCAGAAAGTGGCAGAGTAATAGGACTTTGTGAGGCGAAATGAAGCCCAGTCTGATGGCTGCTGATTAAAAATTGACTCTGCCACATCAAAGAGGAGCTGAAGGTGAAAATGGTGATCCCTTCCCTCTCCCAGGACCCTGCACCATTTCTTTTATTCAACCTTGAAAGGTTCTTTCTGAATAAGATAATATCCCTGGAGTCCATTCTGCCTTGGCGGCATGAAAAAATGTAGATCAGTCTGCCTATTCTTTATGGGAAAAAAATGGGATTTTGTTAATGACATAGCACTTTAAAGTGATGGCTTGTATGTGGCAAATGCTGAGAAATTAATTATAAAATACTTCTTAGGCTACAGATCCAATAATTGTTAGTATGAGCCACTAAAAAGACCACTGTAAACCTAACTACTTTTAGTGTTTTCTTTTTTTCTGATTGTTGTCATGTTTAAGTATAATTTTATTTTCTAAGCCTCGTTTTGTTTTTGCCACATTGTAGAAACAGTGATTTCTCTGAAAGGTTGTCATTTCTAGTATAATATCTTTATACATAAAAGGAAATCATATTTTGTTATGTCAACATGTATAGCAGGTATGTTTCCTGACTGTCTTATGCTACCCATTTGGAGTTCCAGTCCCCAGAGTATCTAAGTATATAAATATACATGTGTGTATATAACTATGAATACACTCAAAGATTCAGACAGACTAGACTAACACATGTATGTGAACATACACAGTAAAAGTATCTATGAAAATAAATTTATCAAAAACTGATGTATTTGTAAACACATACAAAATATGAATCAATGAAAAACTATCAAATAGAGAAAAATTTATTTATTTATTTTATCCTAATTGGGAAAATAAACAGTGAATAAAAGCTTTGCTTATTAAGTAAAGTTCCTACGTATTCCTATGTATAAATGTTCCTATGTGTGTGCGTGTGTGTGTGTGTATATATATATATATATATATATATATATATATATATGTTAGCTCTCATTTACCAATAGAATTGACACAAGATTCCTCAGCAAGACATTCTTGACTTCCCCAGTGTCATCTACAAATGTATGAGACTACTCAGGGATGACTAAGAAATCTAAAACACTTCAAAAACTAAGGAGTATTTTAAAATGTTAATGATCAATTGAAATTATTAACATTTAAATTAGAAATGAGTAAAGTAAAAGTTATAGATTCAAAAGTGCAAAACATTCTAAACACTAAATTTCTGAATCACATTACTTCAGAAAATAGAATATCGCTTATCAAACAGACATATAGTTTGTAGGTTCCAACCATTTGCATGTACAGATTATACAATGGTATATATAGGACATATTTTCAAGTTCCAAAGTGAGTTCATATATAGATGATGGTGCACTTTAAAATTTAGGAGATGTAATAAAAATGTGTAATATTCATTGTTTGTTTTTTTCTTACAAAACTTTAATAAAATTTTGTAGTCTTTTCAGTTATCCAGGCAATTAGAAAACAGCAAGTAAAGCTGGGTGTGGTGGCACATGCCTTTAATCCAGGCACTTGGGAGGCAGAAGTAGGAGTATCTCTGTGAGTTCAAGGCCATACATAGCGAATTCCAGGACAGCCTGGGCTAGAGCAAGATCCTACCTCAAAAAAAAAAAAAAAAACAGTAAGTAAACTACTAATGTCATTAAAGATTTAATAATGGCATATAGGTACACACATATGAAGATATGTATAAAACAGAAACATTGTTAAGATTATAGACTTATAATCTAATAGTGTATACAATATTGTACATATTCTTACCTAATATTTGTTTCAAAATGACAGTGTGCTTGCTTGTAAATGGACACATGTACTTTGTAATTAGAATATAAGTTGTTTTTAAGTAAATTGTTAGTATTCATAAGTTTTGTCCTTGACCCATTCAGAATATTCATGAGCATGTTAAGACAGCCAGGTTAAATTTATAGAAGGCATAAGATAGTTGCATAAGGGTTACAGAGAATTACAAACTATAGAGGGGAACTAAATCCAACACAAAGTATTAGGAAAAGGAGTTATATGAGTGACTTCTGGATTTAAAGAAATCTTTATTTATTTGTGAGGGGAAAGACAGAGACAAAGTGACAGAGAGAGTATTGCCATACCAGAGACTCTTGCACTGCAAACCATATATCTATCTATCTATCTATCTATCTATCTATATATATATATATATATATATATATATATATAGTTATCAACAAGTAGAACAATATTAATAAGTTGTATCTTTGTCAATAAAGATTATGTTTTATCACTAGAACTTTTTGGAGCAATTAAAATCCTCCAATCCAGAATGCCCTCTATTAGTGGAAAAAAAACCTCTTTTATTGGGTAAAATCAGTTACCCTAGTAAGATATCATATTAAGATGAATGGAGCCTGCTTGCAAGTTGATGTATTTTCTATTCTTTAAACTGTATGATCATAGCAAATGGGGTGACACTGCCTCATTGTAAATTTACATATATTTCCTTTGTTACTATTTTCTACCCCAGATTCTCACCATCTACTTAGATGTTACAAGATGCCTTCATGCAGCATGTTTTTGGGACTGTATGAGAAAAAAAAAACAATTATAGGGCATGGTTACATGGAGTTATAATTCAAATAAAAGAGAGACATTTGTATAAATAATTTTATCTACTTTATGTTATGTTAGAAAAAAATCTTCCATTATCTAGTCAACCCATAATAAACATAATTATTTCTTTTTGCTGAAGGAATAATTTATAGAAAAGCTTAATTTCAGTAATTTTTATAGTTCAGGTGTAGAGCATGCTAAAAATTAAAGAATATGTACTAATTAGTAGTAAAAGAGAGAATATGTTATGGTCAGAAAGCTGTGTTACAGTGCTTTAAGAAAAATAGGTGGAAATATTGTGAAAAGAAATAATGAATAGTCTGGTTAGGGCACTAAGGAATATCTCAGTAAACACACTACCAAGCACTCACATATGTGGTATAACCCATTCTCCTCCAAGCTTTGTATGTCAGAGTTATGCTGAGTATCATGGAAGTTTCACCAAAAGCAGACCTAGGGAAAGACATGAGACGCCCCTTCATGATATGGCATCTGACTGGGAAAATCTACCATTTTCTCTGTAATAGATACTTTTCTTTGAAAGGACAAAATCTAAGTGTTGGCAAAGAGAGGGAAAGAAGCCTTTCTCTATCATACACCTGCAGTAGAAGAGGAGGTTTACCCCCAGAATGAAGGGTTAAAAATTCTAGGTCATGGAATGGCTTTATTCCAAAATGCTTATAGTTAGAACATATATTCCAAGAAGACCATGAGTTCCTCCTCCTTCTGAGAACCCTGGAAAAATGTCCAAGTATAAAAGAACTCTAAAAACTGCCACAGGCTTTATTGCTAATCAATTAAATGGCAGTAGCATCATGAGATCAACAACCTTAAGTTATTGGCCAGAGTTTGCTGCAGAGACGTTGGAGTGATCATTGATAGGAATGGTCCCAAGGAGAGAGAGAGAGAGAGAAGTAAAAAGAAAAAAAAGCAAGACTATCTAAAACAATTTTTTTTAGACCTGGAGAGATTTCTAAGTGGTTAGGGTGCTTGCCTGTGAAGCCTAAGGACCTAGGTTCATTTCCCCAGGACCCAGGTAAGACAGATGCATAAGGTGGCACATGTGTCTGGAGTTTGTTTGCAATGGCTGGAGGTCCTGATGCACCCATTCTGTCTATCTGCCTCTCTCTCTATCTCTCTCTCTCTCTCTCTCTCTCTCTCTCTCTCTCTCTCTCCCTCATAAATAAATAAAATGTTTTAAATGTTTTAAAAATTCTTTTAAGTGAGGCCCAAATTCAAATAGATGAGCTTACTTTGAGGATCAGTTTGTCTCAGACATTGGCAGTAGCCACACTACAATCATTCTACCTATTTGCACAGAACCTAACAGCTGGAAAAAATGTCAAGATAGTTCAAAGCTTTATCAAGGGTTTTGGAGGAGATAGAGGAAAAATAGCCTTTGTTGGTCAGTGTTTCCTCACATGGTGAGAAATATGCACTTCAAAGAAATACCAAAAATGCACATTTAAACAAATAAATCAGAAAATTGTCTTCAGTGTATCAGCTTAAAATTTATTACAATAAATTATTTAAAATATCTAATTTTCAAAAAATGCAAGTTATCCAAATAAACATAAAAATATGACTGAGCATATAAGAATGGAAATCAGGCAATAGACATTGCCAAAAGAAGAGTCCAGATGTTCGATATAACTGGGGAAATCCTCCAATCAGTTATTAGTCATTAAGTTGAAAAACTAAATTGAACCATGCTAAAAGAAGCAAAAAAAAGTCACAAGGACAGTGCCTCATTGTGCAAATTATGTCAGTAAATTAGTAGAAAGTGTGCACAAGAACCATGTGACAATCTGGAATTGAAAGCACAGTAATTAATTGAAATAAAATAATAGCTAGTTCACAAAAGAATTTAGTTGGTAGAATTAAAATGCATAACTATACCTTTAGAAACTGTGCAGTCCAAAAGAAAATAAAATGAAGGGGCTACAGAGATGTCTCAGTGGTTATGGCACTTGCTGCAAAGCCTAACGACTTGGGTTTAATTTCCAGTACCCACGTAAAGCCAAATGTACAAAGCGGTGCATGCATCTGGAGTTCGTTTGCTGTAGCTAGAGGCCCTGGCATGCCCATTCTCTTTGACTCTCTTCTCTCTACCTCTCTCTGCTTGCAACTAAATAAAAAATGATTTTTTAAATTAAATTTAACTTTTTAAATGATTAAATAGGATGAAGAAATAGGAAGAGACTAAAGAAAAACGTGGAACACTAATAAACATGCCAATATCTGTAACAAAGGAATAACAGGAGAGAAGAAGAAGGAATGGAAGGAGAGCACTTGAAGATTATTAGTAATAGTCTTGGAGCAAAGTGATTGTACTCTATTGGGATCATTTGGGGAAGTTTAATATCTTAGTCCACAAGTCAAAACTTCTGTGTTGGAGTCTGTACTTTCAGAAAGAGCTGCACATAGTTTGTGCACATTATACTTTAGGAGGTAGTTGTGTTCATCATCTTTTCATTGTTATAATAAATAGCCGCAAAATATTACCGTTAAAAAGGAAAGTTACTCTGGCTCACAATTTTAGAAGATTTAGGTCTTGCTTGCTTTGCCATGCTGCTCACTACATGATGGCCAAGAAACAATGGGAGAAGTAAGAAGGGGCTGGAATCTGGAAAACACCTTCAGTAAAGTCCCTTACCAGGCTCTATCTTCACTTTCTAAGACACCATGGTTGAGGAACAAGCTTTTAGCCCATGGGTCTTTGAGGCATTCCCCAGATTTAAGTAATAACAGTACTGTGCAAGATTATTGGATAAACTGGTCCAATTATAATTAGGAACTTTTAAGTCTAAGTTTAATACCTAGAGGTCAATATCATATTAATAATAATTAATAATAAATAAAACTGTAAGTAAAGATGAAATTGTATGTAAATCTTTGGAGAATGAAAACTTCACAATCTATTCTATTGTGATGATAAAGTTAATTTGAACTGGAACATTTTTCCAATATTTAGAACTCTTAATTATTTTGTGGAAAAAAACTATAGAATTATTTTACCTATTTATCTATTTATTTATTTATTGGTTTTTTGAGGTAGGGTCTCACTCTAGCACAGGCTGACCTGGAATTCACTATGTAGTCTCAGGGTCGCCTCGAAATCATAGCAATCCTACTGCCTCTGCCTCCAGAGTTCTGGGATTAAAGGCGTGTGCCACTACACCAGGAAAGCTTTTATTTTATTTTATTTTATTTTTGAGGCAAGCCCAACAGACTGGCCTTTCTATTCAAGACAAAGAGAGAGAGAGAAAGAAAGAAAGAGAAGGAATGATGAAAATTAGTGTGCCAGGGCCTCCAGCCACTATGATCAAACTCCAGGTGTGTGTGCTACCCTTTGCACCCTTGCCACCCTGCAGGCTCGTACCATCTTGTGTGTCTGGGCTACATGGGACCTGGAGAGTTGAATATGGGTCCTCAGGCTTCACAGACAAGTGCCTTAACCACTAAAACATCTCTCCAGCCCATGAACATAATTTTGATTTGATTTTGAATCATTATGTTTCTCTCACTTGAAATATATACTATAGCTGGAACTGGGAAACAAGTCAGAATCATATCCAAGTAACGAGTTCACTCTCCAAAATCAAGCTCCCACCATTCTTGGGCTACAAGAGGGCCTACACATATTAAAATTCTCTCTAAACTAATAATGGTCATCCTATTTATCTGGTGCTGATTTGATTCTCCATTGGAGAATCTGCTTCTCTTTTTCAGACGGATGCAGAACCTGAGGAGACAATCAGCCCAGCACACCTCAACATGGCCCCAGCTGAAACCATAGAGTAATTGTGGAAATGATCAAGAGTGCAGCTTTCTTGGTGAACCTGGTAACAGCACAAGGGTAAAAGAGATAGACACAGAGAACACTCAACTCCTACCAAGTCAGAGATCCAGAGACACAGAGGCTCCTAAGTCCTCATCACTGAAGTAGACCTAAACCAACACCAACATGGCTCAGGGAAGTAGACCTAAAATGAACCCAAGAATGCTCAGGGAAATTTGCTGCAAAGGGGAAGAAAGGTTGTTAGAGCCACAAGTTGGAACATTAGGCATGGAGACATTGCCTCTTCCCCATAACTGATGGCTACCCCCACAATACATGAACCACAATCCCCATGTTGCTAACTGGCATCCCTAATGAGGAGGGTCCCTTGGGGGGGGCAGGGATGAGGGTGAGGATGGTACAATATGTGCTGTTTGCACACTATGTACATAACTAATAAAGAAACAATGGATGGCATGTATTCTGCACTATGTAAACATGCTTTACAACTATAATTTCAAAGTTTTGTTTTTCATAGAAATGTGTTATACAGATTCAGGAAGATTTTTCAAGATTCCTAATATACTTATTAAACAGTTTAAGTAAGACATTGCACTTAAAACTCTCTTCTTCAATAAATCTAATTTCAAACATATGGGAGATCATTCACACAAAAAGTCAGTGATCAGGAAATTTATAAACTGAATGAGCATAACTTTTCTAGAAGCATAATTTATTCTTTTCCTATAAATAATTGACTCCAGAGTGGCATCACCCTTAGATAGCCAATTTGTCAACTCAGACCCCATGCCAGGCATACAGTCAAAAAGCTATGTCTAAACTTGTCTACATTGTGCATTTGTCATTTGGTTCCAACATTTCAACCCACCATGCTCACTCTGCCCTGAACAGTGTGAGTGCATTTAATTACAGTCTGACACGTGTGTTCCTGAGAAACAAAGGGCTGTGGACTGAAAGTGATGATTACGTGTTCTACTGGATAATTGCTTAAACTACTACTTGCATTATGCTGCATTATCTCTTTTGAACAAAGTGATTATCAGCCTTTTATGTAGCGATTATACAATGTAAGTTCAATCTTGCTGTTTTAATTCTTGACAGAGTTTATGTTTAATATGCTTCCATTACAATGAGAGGTGCAACTTTAGGTATCCTGTATTCTATTGGGAACTCCTCTGGTAACAATCTCTTCTTACTTGTCAGTTTGGAATACCCAACTGCTTCTGAACTTCTTGAGGAGCAGAACCAAAGGCATGCTGATGCTGTATTCAGCAGCAGCACAGCAGTGCTTACACCTGCTGTGCGTACAGTCTCAGGTACCCAATACCTCAGTGCTGTGACTGAAACCGAAATTCTTTTAAAACTAAGGAATAGCAATGACCAAATGAAATAAAAGGAAAACAAAACAAAAAAAACAGTAAATTGCTTTGATTTAAAATTATGGACAGTACTTATGAGCCACAGAAATTATTAACATATAAATATATAATTGTGCCTGACAGTTTCCATAAAGACCGATGTCTTTATTAATAGAAAACAATTTGAAGCTCATCATTTCAAAGTTTTAATCTAAGTTTAGATGGTATCTTAGCCTGAAAGAACTTTGTTCTCTAAAAAGTGTCCATCCTTCAAACACAGTTACTCAAACGAAAACTTTCATTATCTCGTTTCACTGATATTAGTTGGCTAAATTACCATTCAAATAATTGAATCTCATGACATCATAGCACATATTAATGTTTCCTAGGTATAGTCAATATAACAGTAAAATGTATAATTTGATGTTTTAAAGTAAGTATGTATACCTTTAAACATCAGAAAATCAATGACTACATTTTTTATTCCCCACAGATTATGAGTCTCTGGAAAATTCAGAAGCTCTTTCTGCCCTACAGTATTCATCTCCCTCCACAAGTAACCAGAGGTGTGCACTGCAACAGTATACTTTAGCACATAGTGTGTATGCAGTTAACAATAAATACAACAGAAAAATGTGTACTTTATCTGGCTTTCAATCACCATCTCCATTTCAAGATTAGCACATGTTCCATAAGTCAATATTAATTTATTATTAATTAATATTACCAATTACATAATAATCATAATAAAAACTCAGTATTAATTTATGTATTTATTGCATTAAAGTTCCATTGCATTGATATACTATAACTTGTTTTTATGTTATCTGCTGATGGGAAAGAATAGTTTTCTTTTCTGCACTTTTTATCTATTACAATTAAAGTACATATGATTTGGTTAGGACATGTAATTTCTTTCTTCATGGTAGATATCTACAATTTAAATGGTTGATTCATATGGTAGATACATTTTAGGTTGTTTAAAAATACTGCCAACTTCTTTTCCATATTAATTGAACCATTTTCTAATCTTATCAATAGAAAATATTATTTCGTGCTCTTCACCTTTTTTTTTTTTTTAACCAAACTCTAAACCTGGTCTGTCTCTTTTGTTGTTGTTGGTGGTGGTGTTTTGATTTTTTTTCATTTTTTTGTTTTTTTGAGGTAGGGTCTCACTCTAGTCCAGGCTGACCAGGAACTCACTACGTATTCTCAGGGTGGCCTTGAACTCATGGCGACCTTCCTACCTCTGCCTTCCAAGTGCTAGGATTAAAGGCATGCGCCACCACGCCCGGTTGGTCTGTCTTTGTAATAATACTTATTCCAATAGATAACAGTATTTCATTGCATTTCTTTTGAGAAAAAGAAAGAAAGAAAGACAGAGAAAGAGAGAGAGAGAGAATGGGTGCGGCGCCGCGGGGACTTCCAACTGCTGTGAACGAATTCCAGGCACGTGCGCTTCCTTGTGGGCATGCTTGGCATTGCATGCTTGCATCACGATTGTGTCTGGCTATATAGGTGGGATCTGGAGGATTCAAACATGAGTCCTTAGGCTTCACAGGCAACAGCCTTAAGCCCTAAGCCATCTCTCCAGCCCTTTCATTGTAGTTTTCAGGTACATTTTTTTCTAATGACTACCAATCCTCCTACCTCTGCCTCACAAGCGCTGGAATTAAAGGTACATGCCACCACAGCTGGTTTGGTTATCTTTTATGGTAAAATTTCTATAGAAATATTTTGATGCTAATTGTAGGTGTTCCATATCTTCCAGTGACTGCGTTAAGGAAGTGTCACTTTCTTTTAGAACTCACTAAGAAGAAATGATGAATTCAGACATATGCTTCTACATCGATTGAGAAAGATAACCAGGTCTAATTTTTTACTTATTACTATAGTATATTATTTTGAGTGGTTTTTTTGTTGTTTTTTTTTCAAGGTCTCACTCTAGCCCAAGGTAACCTAGAATTCACTCTGTAGTCTCAGGGTGGCCTAGAACTCAGAGCAATCCTACTGCTCCCTCCCAAGAGCTGGAATTAAGGACCACACCCAACACTGCTATAGTATGTTATTGTATTATTTTTGACTGTTAAACTGGCCTTGCATTCCTGAAATAAAATCCATTTGGACATAATGTATTATCTAATTTTTATATATGTATTTAGTTTAGTAAATTTGCTTAAACTTTCTCTTCATTTAATGAATGACATAGCTGCATAATTATCTTCTTTGGGGCTGGAAAGATGACTTAGAGGTTAAGGAACTTGCCTGCAAAGCCTAAGGATACAGGTGCGTTTCTCCAGGTACCACGTAAACCAGATGCATAAGGTGGCACATGCATCTAGACTTCGTTTGCAGTGGCTAGAGGCCCTGGTGTGCCCATTCTCTCTCTCTAATAAATAAACAAGACAATAACAAGAACAAAAAAACCTGCCATAATTATCTTTTTTGCAATGTCTTTTTGTCTTTTAGAGTCTTTATCATGTGTATGTCGTCACTGCTATCTGACTGAAGTTAACTGCAAATGAACCTAATAAAGTCACCAATACCTAAAAATGTTTAGCAGGAAGGATTTTTCTTTCGTTAATCAAAAAATTCAGGGCAGGAGAGATGGCTTAGTGGTTAAGCGCTTGCCTGTGAAGCCTAAGGACCCCTGTTTGAGGCTTGATTCCCCAGGACCCACGTTAGCCAGATGTACAAGGGGGCATATGCATCTAGAGTTCATTTGCAGTGGCTGGAGGCCCTGGCACGCCCATTCTCTCTCTCTCTCTCTGCCTCTTTCTCTGTCTGTTGCTCTCAAATAAATAAAAACAAAAAATCAATTTTTAAAAATATATAAAGCACTCTCTCTCACACTATCTCTAAAATAAAAATAAACAAACATTAATAAAAAATAACTTGAAGGGTTGGAGAGATGGCTTAGTGGTTAAGGCACTTGCCTGCAAAGCCTAAGGACCATGTTCTGCTCTGCAGATCCCACTTTAGCCAGATGCACAAAGGCGAGGCAAGTGCAAGGTTGCACATACCCACTAGGTGGTGCAAGCTTCTGGAGTTCGATTTCAGTGGCTGGAGTTTGATTTCTTTGGCTGGAATTCAATTTCAGTGGCTTAGGCCCTAATGAGCCGATTCTCTTTCTCACTCTCTGTCTCTCTGTCTCTCTGTCTCTCTCTCTCACTCGCTCTCGCTCTCACTCTTACTCTCCCTAAAATAAAAAAAATTAAATATTAATAAAATATACAAAGCTGTTCAACTTCTTTATGTGTTCTTGAATAAAACCTGGTTGATTAATGCTTCAAACAGAATAGATTGTGTTTCTCACATACTTTTTTCTGTAAATGTTGATTACATTAAGAATATTAATTAAGAATATTAATTCTTAACATGTTATATAGAATTCATCATGACATTTTTACAGTTTGAGAAATAAAATGACTATCAAAATCCTTCTTGAGTTGAAAGGTTTCTTTTGGATTCCGTTGCTATTTGAATCTGTGGTTTGTTCCTTTGTAGTGACAGGGGTACTTGGGGGTTCCTTGTATGTCAATGCTCCAATAATTTGAAGTATTTCCAGATCCTTGTCTTATGAATGTGAAAAACAAAATCCATAGACCAGAGGATAAGGCTCAGGAAGATTTTATTATAGCTTAAACTGTAGAAGGGAGAAGAGAAGATGAAGGGAGGCTTAAGCCCAGACATAAGAGAAGGAAGCAAGGTGGAGCTCTTGCCTGGGAAAAGAAGAGAGGTTTGAGAAGCCCACCTTGAGGCTTAGGTTATGGTTTATTTTATTTTATTTTATTTTATTTTATTTTATTTTATTTTATTTTATTTTATGATCCCCTGGATTGGGAGCAGGTTTAAATGGTCTAGTCCTGGCTTCTGATGTCTGCAGTCAAGATCTCTTCCCAGGAATGTTGATTCTCTAAGAAGGGTGTAGAAGGACTCCCTAAGAAGGCAGAGATGCGGACAGGCTAGATTCTTCAGACATATCTGACCTGCAGTGAAAAGTAATGACCTACACTCTTCTCTACAAGCCCATGGTCAATTTCTGCAGTTAACCAAGAGAAAGCTATACACTGGAGTTCTGTCCCTAATTGCCTGGCCAATTTCTGTCTCCTATCATTACAAACTACTTTTTCTAGGTTATCTAGTAGTGTCGACATTCTAGTTTCTGGGGAGGGGGTTTCCTCTTAACTTCCTTCTAATTTCTATAAAAGCAGTTGAGATGACTTTCGCTCTTGATTTAAATAATTTATTATTCTGTCATGTTTTTAATTTTTTAATATAATTTAGCCCTTCAAACTAACCAGTGTTTTTGTTTTCTTTAAAATATATTTACTTTGTATGGACACATCATATGCTGGTACCATCATTTCAATCCTCCCTGACCCCAATCCACTGATGGCCCTCCTTAGTGAAATTGCTGGTATTCATCATGCAGTTGTAGGTTATGAGATGTCAAAGCAGCAGCCTCTCATGGTAGTAAGGGTTATGTCTCTGAATATTCTTTCCCACCCTATGGCTCTTGCATTCTTTCCAACCCCTATTCTACACACTTCCTGAGCCTTGGTGGGTATATTTTAATTCTACTTTAGTTCTCAGCCACTTCTAGATTTTTGCTCTGATGCATTTTGAGTATCAACAATGTCTGTATCCTGCTGGCCCAGGTTATCAGGCTTGCAGTGGAAGCAGCACCCTTGCACATATCACCAGTTCCTCTGTCATTTCACCTGGGCCCTGGCTGCTGTGTGAGGGGTGGTTCATCTCCTGTCAGGGAGTGAGCTATCTATTCTTGTCTTATTGGTAGATTATAGTTGTCCATGTTTCTTGCTGTTTTATGAAAAGGAAAAGCAGATTTTCCAAAGGAGAGTGAGATCAGGATAGGTTAAAGTGGATAAACATTGATTATTTAGAGAGTTGTTTTAATGGGTATGGCCTCACTTTTGGACAAAGGCTACTGGGAGCTTCTCATTGGAGTCAATTGTTTTGGTCTCCATAGGGTTCTGACTTGGTTCCTGGTTCCTGTTATGGATTTGGGTTCCTTTCCACTGAGAAGATCTCATAGCCAATCAAAGAGCCATTGGTTGCCCACCTAGGCTGTGTGCCACTATTGCACAGGTGTGTACATCTTGTCAAGTTGGTTGTTTACATAGAGCAGTGTCCCTGCTTGCTCACAATATGGGTAGTCATTAATTTGATTGAGAAGAGAGAAATAGAGACAGAGAGAAAGTGAATGGGCTCATTCTAGGGCCTCTTGAAGTTGCAAACTGACTCTATATATATGCCCCATTTTGTGCATTTGGCTTTACATGGGTACTGGAGAATTGAACCCCAGATGGCAGGATTTGCAAGCAAGAATCTTTAATCAGTGAGTCATCTCCCCAGCCCTCAAATGTATTTTCTAGTATTTTTTAATTCTATTAATTTATTTTATTCTATTATTATTTTATTATTTATTTTTTCATGTATTTCCACTTATACTCACCATTATATTTTATTTATTCCTTCAATAATGGTGTTTACTTGTTCACCTTTTTCTGGTTTTGTTTCTTTCTTTGTATTCAGCAGTGCTAGGAATTAAACCTACAGCCTCATGTATGTTAGGCAAGCAATTTACCACTGAATTACAACTGATAGATTTTGAAGGATTCCACTATTATGATATATACAGCTCCTGAGTATATAAGAGGATAAAGGAACAATCAGTTCCCATTATGTCACTTACAGCAGGACAACTTAAATTTTTTTTCTAGTGGTGGCCCTGTCTCACCTGAGAAATTTATACATAACCTATAAGAACAGGAACACAAAACAGGTACACAATTCAAATCTCTTCTGATAACAAATCAATAAATTTACATTAAAGCAAATATGAGATATATATGTGTATATATAATTTTATCATTAATTAAAGACAAAGTCAAATTTGCATACTAATGAGATCAATGTGTTACTTACCTTTTACATAAGGAATTAAACCTTGGCTGAGTAATGAAACTACAAAGTGTGGAGCACTAACATTTTCCAGAGTTGATCACTATTATGCATTTATAGCTGTTAGTGCTAAGAACTCAGGCTAACATACACATGCAGTACAAGATGGTAGAAATATATGAGCTGTTTCAGAAACTGCTGGAAATTCCATCATAGCCCCGTGTTAAGATTCACTTAGTATTTTTTTAATTTAATTTTATTATTTATTTATTTATTTGAAAGCGATGGACAGAGAGAGAGAAAGAGGCATAAACAGAGAGAGAATGGGCGTGCCAGGGCCTCTGGCCACTGCAAACAAACTCCAGACGCATGTGCCCCCTTGTGCATCTGGCTAACGTGGGTCCTGGAGCATCAAGCCTCGAACCAGGGTCCTTAGGCTTCACAGGCAAGTGCTTAACCACTAAGCCATCTCTCCAGCCCGATCACTTAGTATTTTTGTAGTACTCAAATCAGTTATTCAAACAGCAATTTTTAAAATCAAATATTCTTACATAATTCAATCAAACGGCACATTAATCTGTTACAAACTAAGAAATGATGGTAGAAAAATACTAAAAGACTTTGTTTGCCATAATTAAACCATTATGTTTCTATAAGAGCAGAAAATTTTGCATGTAGTGTAAAAACACTTCCATTAAGAGCATACAATTATCTCTAATTTAAGCTGAGGTGTTTCTGGCAATGTTTGTTGCATTGCCTTTTATTAATGCAATGTGTCTTGACAGTACATGCAGTGAAAATAGCATATGTTATGTGTTCAGAACCAAGGATAAAGTCACACAATAGAACATCAACTATACCCAGATTCACTATGCATTTTATTTTGCATTGATTTTGGTTGTTGTTTGTTCAGAAATGTTTTACTCTTACCAAATTTTCCTAAGTCCTATATTTAGTCACTCAAAACCACATGGGGTTGAGACTCATAGTTTATGAAGTTAGTACTTAGAATATAGAATGTCAGCAGTGACTGATAGGCATGCATAAATATATAATCTGATTTCAAAACTCACTAGTTCAATGTCTCTGTGTTGTGTCATTCTTACTCATCTTAGGTTTATTCATGTGCACATTATAATATAATAACATGCACAGGACAGGGTTAATGTAAAGAATAAATTAAACAGTGAATAAAAAGTGTTTAAGATGCTAAGCATGGTGAGCATTAAAATCTCAAAAGAAAACATTTAACCTATTTATGGAAAAGAAGAATAATGGGGAAAAAGAATGTAAGAGAGGATAGTAGAGTGGAGGAGCAAAGATAGAACATTTCTAAGGCAGAGTCTGCTTCAGTCTTCAATGAGACTTGCAGCCACTGCAAGGTGAGCAGAATAAGGGTCACAGGGTCATGGCAGGGCATAAAACCTGGTCGGTCAGCATAACTACAATTCAAGATGACATAGGTGGAATTCTTATATGCTCCCTAAGTACTCCCCTGAGTTAAATTTCCCATTATCACTGACACTCTTCTCATCTCTTCTACTTATCAAAGCATTGATCTCTCCATCATATTTGATTTATAGAAATCCTTTGCAGCTCATTTGCAATCAATCAGCCCAATCTCCATTTTTTTTTTTATTTACCAGCTCTACATATCTCCACATGATCTTTATCGTTTCCTTAGAAGCATCACTAGGCAAGGCATGTGAGGGGCTGGATTCTAGCTTCAACAAGCAGTGACGGTGAATAGAATGCATCTGCCTATTAAGTGGTGGTAGTAATCAAAGAAGCTCAGTTCCCAGAACTGCTGGGGCACCAGATGTGATTACAGACGGGCAAGCCCATAAATGTCAGGCATTGAGAGTATCATCATTTCTATGGTGGATTTTTTTCTGTAGTGTCTCTGTCTTAATTTCTTTGGGTCTTGATGTCTTCTTGAAGAATATATTCATAAAACCTATTTTTCCACTATTATAAGTATCAGAAGCAATAACGCATTGTCGCAGACGGCTTCGGGTTCACTGAGATGACCTTCCAGACCAGACACAGTTATGGAGGAAGGGATTTATTGAAGCTTACAGATCCAGGGGAAGTTCCATCATGGCAGAAGAAGCTGGCCTGCTTTCACAGGACCAAGCAGAGAGAGAGAGAAGCACAAGCCTAAAGGTCAAAAGCCACAGCACACTTCAGGGACTCCAGCTAGGCACACTTTGCATATCTTTAGATTGAAATCTGAAACCCACCACCACACCTTAAGATCCACACAATGGCACTGCCTCCAGTCAGGTGGCTAAAGATGCAAACTACAAACAAATAAACAACTGAAATATATTGGGGGCCATCTATTGTATTCAAACTACCACACACATGAAGACGTTTTCTACAATCTAAAGAATTTTATATAACAGCACTGAGAGCTACCTCAAGCCCTTTAATGGAAATATGACATAGAAACTGAGCAAATAAAGAATGAGTTTTGAGAAATAAATGGTTTCTAACAGATATAAATGGCAACTTTGTTACACAAATATTGTGTGCCAATATGTGCAATATTTGGACATCAATATATCTGGTTAGAGGTACTTAGGACAAGTTTTGTTTTTTTTTTTTAATTCTTGAGACAGCTGGAGAAGTAGTAGGGATTTTTCTTTGAAAAACAATGGATGAATATGATGTTGAAGTCTCTTTGGAAAGCACTGTGTTATTCAGGCTTAATACTGAAAGCCTATGTTTATGTGCTTTCAAAGTATTTTTGTGGTCGCACTTTTAGATCAGAATTTATACCACTAGCAACACACCATTTAATACTTCTGCATCGTGGAAGGTTTCCCTGACCTAGCAAAGTTTTAGACTCTCCATAATCTAGTTTAGAATTGGGCATATCAAAGTAAAGTAATAGCATATGCTAAAATTAATTCCTATAGATTTGCACAGATGGAAATTTAAATTACAATTAAAATATAATTAAAATTAAGTTCGTCAGTCCTACAAGCATATTTCCATGATCTGTGGCCATATGATGTCAATGGTTACCATACTGGAGAGAGCAGATATATGAATTTCCTAAAGAACTCAGCTATAAACAGATATTTGAAATGTTATTGGGCCAGTCAGTATTCAAAGGCTCTACTTCATTTGTATGTCTTCACCAAACCTTCAAGTTGAAATATAGTTGAACCTGAAGTTTTTTTGTTTTTCTTTACCAGCAATTTGTAATGTTTGTTTTTCTTTTCTTTTATGTAAGAAGCATGATATCTAACCCAGACTTCTTTTAAATGAGTATTATGTATTTTGGGGTCTACAATAGAATATAAAATCAAAACTATATTTAAAGAGCAAAATTGCTCATTTACATATATCCTTCTAACATGTAACTGCATGTTACAATCACTACTTTCAACATACCCTATATTTCCATATGTTGATGCTAATGAATTTTAATTTTCAATTTTTTAATTAATTTATTTATCTTTTTATTTGAGAGAGAGAAGGAGAGAGATGCAGAGAATGAGAATGCCAGGACCTCTAGCCAGTGCAAATGAACTCCAGATGCATGTGTCACATTGTACATCTGATTTTATGTGGGTAGTAGGTAATTGAAACCCAGTCCTTATGCTTTGTAGGCAAGCACCTTAACTCTGAGCCATTTCTTCAACCCTAATCTGTAGTTTTAATGTTAGATTAGAAGAACATTTCCTCACTAGTCATTTCTACAGATGAGATAACTCAAAAGTACAGACAGTAACATACTAAGGACTACATTTTATAATCAATATTTCCTGAAAAACATCAAATATCAATGAAATGCTCCACTGGACATTTTAACCCATTTTATATCCAGAGAAACATTTAATTCACTGAGTTGTTCACCTGACATTTTTACAGATTGCTTTGATTGTAAAAACGTCATCTTAAGATGACGTTTTTACATTGTCTTGGTCTTAAAAACATCAAATGGGGGATAATTCTTCATTTGGAGTTATTAAACATGGCTATAATCATAAAAGTGTCATTTTAAGATAATTCCTCATTTGACCTTTTTTACACTTAGCTGCTCTTTTCTTTTTTAAAAAATATTATACTAAAAATGAAAGTTAATAGAATTTTAAAGCTGTACTTACAAAGTCTAATCAGGATTTCACTGGTAATGTTGCCATGATTCTTGGAGAATGTTTTAACTATTTAGTCTTTACCCATTAAAGTACTATACATTGTTTGTGAAGTCATGTGTGTATGTGTGTGTGTCCAACACTGATATATGCCATACTAAGTAATATATTCTCAATAATAATCTACCATTCTTTATAAATTTTAGCTATATTATTATTTTGTGATGTATTCCTCTCTGTAGGCAAGTGACAAAATAGTCATTTTTTTCCCATTAATGTTACTGTGAATATGGATTTAAAGTGACATCACTGTGACAAATACTTAGATACAATTACTTTTCTCCAAAATCTATGCACCCTTTTCTTTAATATTTTTTTTCAACAAGCAAGGAAATAATGGGATTAAATTTGTGTTTTTCAATGACATTTCAATGTATAACAACTAGGCTCACATTTGGGGCCTAGAGAATAATAACAATATTTTTGATCTACTAGTTTATGTTGGACATGCACCAAAATTTAACTTTCTTGGTTAATTCTCGTGACAATTCTCTGTGGGGAACGTTGCTGTATTATGCTGATGAAGAATGGAACCCAAAGGAACAGACAGAAAATATGAAAACAGCCAGACAGAACCATTCAAGAAAGTTAATTTCCATGGTTTTACTGAATGCTACCTTCTAATATGTAAGAAATATACTAATTCCTACTATCCTTCAGGAGATTAATCATGAGACTAAAATTTTATAATAACCAATATGTTTTAGTGCAGAGAAAAGGTAACCAAAAAGAATTGACACAATATATGACCAGTCAGAGCTTCTACTTTAATTGACACAGAAAAACAGAAATGAACACCTTTGAGTTTACATACTCCAAGAGAACAATATATGTATAATTGGTATTATAAACAGGAAAGAAACAACTCATATTAAATGTGCTGATTCATTTTGGAATTCAATTTGTTCTGTCTGAAATGTATATAAAGCATTTTAGGAGAGAGGCGGAAGTATGCTTGAACATACCATGGTAATATAAGAGGTAAAGCTTGTTCCTACAGAAATTCAGCTTCATTGTAAAAAAAAAGAATAAATACATTTATTTGGTCTGAAGTCTAGGTCTAAGTGTCACATGTACAGTTTCAGTATTAGTTCCAGGTTTGGTGTCATATGGAAGTGGTTAGTGCCTGCTAGAACTATGACTGTTGCAGTCAGGTTCTCATTCCTAGCAGAAATCACCCAACCAAGAGCAGCTTGTGGGAAAAAAAGGGGGGGCAGTTTATTTTGGCTGATAGATTGGAGGGGAAGCTCCATCATGGCAGGGGAAAATGATGGAATGAGCAGAGGGTGGATATCACTGCCTGGCCAACATAAGGTGGACAACAGAAACAGGACAGTGTGCCAAACACTGGCAAGGGGAAACTGGCTATAACACCCATAAGCCAGCCCCCAACAATACACTGCCCCCAGGAGGCACTGGTTCCCAAATCTCCATCAGCTGGGGAACTAGCATTCAGAACACGGAAGTTGATGAGGGGCACCTGAGTCAAAGCACGACAGTGACTTAAGATAAGAACATGCTCTCTGTTGGGTCCTATGGGAGACTCAATATGATAGACCCTTAGAGAACATGGTGGAAAATAGGCTATTTGGTACATCTTATCAGATGGACTGGGGAGAAATGGCAAGACAAAAGCAGAAGAACAGATGGATAAATTGGACAGTTCCTCAATATAACCATTTATATAAGGGAAATAATTCAGATTAGTATATGAAGTCATCACTGGTCTTTTAACTCCTCTTATGTCTTCAAATTAAGGATGGAATTATGGCATCAAATGAAGGCTTTCGTCAATTTTGTTTAAGTATTCCTTAGTTTTCTGCTTTAACTTTTAAAAACATATTTTATGGTAGAATATATATATTGTAGAATTCTTATCTTTCAAGCAATTTTGTAAAAGTAGACTTCATCACAATTTTTTGTGATTCCTTTCTACATTTTATTTTTTGAGGCAGGGATTCACTGTAGGCCAGGTTGACCTGGAATTCAATATGTAGTCTCAGGCTGGCCTCAAACTCACGGTGATCCTCTTAACTCAGCCTCCCAAGTTCTGGGATTAAAAACATGTTTCACCATGCATGGCCCTTTCTACTATGTTTTGATGAAGGTGTTTCTTGCACAAAGCTAGACATATTACACATATTCTGGATAATCCCATATTTTACAATGTGTAGCTTGCATACGAATTCTCAGACTCCTTGTCAGTATCACACACAGAAAATAATCATATTTATGAAGGCACACTGGTGTAAATTCAAGGGATATTTTTGGGAACATCTCATAAGAGACTTAATGAAAGGTGTTTGTGTTTTATTTATATAATTATAACAAAAGTTCCAAGTGAAGAACAATATTCAATTTGTACATAATTCTAAATATTTTTATAAAATTGACTAAAAAAGGAATAAATAAATTTAAATAAAATTAAGAGGAAATTATAAATTGGCAATATTTGAATGCCAAGCTGCAATGTTTTGGCCGCCATGGCTAAAGATTGGCTTCAGTGAGAGATTCTAAGGCAATACCTAAGCCATCTCTCTTTCCCTTCTTCTGTTCACCTACAAGCTGGTTGGGGGTTATCCACAAGGCTCTAAGGTAGCTATATAATGAAGGATAAAGCATACAAGAGACAAGACTTGTAGGATTTCTCTACAATGAGGCATTATGGCCACTGTACCTAACATGAGAGAACCCAAATAATATGAATCTGAGAAAAATTATGGTAAGACTTTAGCCAATAAATATTATAGGATACTCAAAACAGACTAATAATAATAAACCATTTTAATGAGTCTATGCTAGTAACCATCCTTCATTTTCCAAGTCTAATCTTTATTCAGAGGTCCAGAATCAACATTTTGAGTATTTATTTCTCATTAGTATGAGAGAAGCTATTGTGTCACCTTTCTTGAGAGACAATTTAGTGGTTTGAATAAGATGTACTGCATAAATGCATGTGTTTTGAATTCTTGCTCCAGTATCATTTCCATATACTAAGCTACCATTATATGTTCTGCTTATTTTGTTATCATGACTCCAGAAACCTCCTGCTAATGATAGTGATCCTAATGTTAGGCCTTGAGGAAAAAGAACTGCAACAGAAGCCCAGAAACTCCTTCATGCATCTGAACAGAATAATGACTACCCATTTTTGTTTTACCAACCAACCCACAAGGAAGCTCCTTTGTCCTTGATAGAGATTTTTTATTTATTTTTATTTTTTATTATTAACATATTTTATATGGATACATCATGTGTTGGTACCATCTTTTCCCTCCTTCCTGTCCTCATTCTTCAGGGAGGCCTCCTCAGTGGGTTTGCTGGTATTCCCCATAGGGTTGTGGGTTATGCTTTGTGGGAGCAACAGTCAGTTATTGAGGAGAGGCAGTGTCTCTGGGCATGACATCCCAATCTATAATGGCCATACAACTCTGAACATGCCTGCTCTTATCTCATGTTGGTAGCTAAATGAGCTTGGGCCTTGTTAGTAGTAGCATGGGAGATAGAGATTTTATTTAATGTTTATGTGTAGCTGTTTCTAAGACTCACTGAGCTTACACAAAGTAGTAAGAACTAAGGCAGTTGGATTCAGAAGATAGAGAAAGGACTTTTAAGTAGAGATTCCAAGGCAAAATCCTGGGTCTCAGCAGCACCAGAAAGCTAGGCTTAAACACAGGTCCTCAGTATGCCAATTAATAAGAATAATGGTGAAAGACAGGGCAAAAGTTTATTCAATGCACTCACTTATAGTTTAAGAAATAAAGGGACATTTTAGTTACTTTCTAATGGTGGAAAAAAACACTTGACTATTATGGAGAAAAAAGTGTTTATGTCAGGCTTACAGTTTTGAAGGGAAGACCCACCATGGCAACAGAGCATAGCGAATCAGAGGCTGAACATCTTATCTTGCCACAGCAGCTAGAAAGTAGCAGCAAGAGTGAGCTGACAAGTGCTAACAAGCCTGGCTAATAAAACACAAGATTATCCCTCAGTGACACCTCCCAAATTGGCACCAGTTGGGGACTGAGTATGAGGCTTAAACACAAACACATGATGCTATGAAGGACAATTCACATTCAAACCACCACAACAGGATACTAATTATTTTTAGAAGAAACAGGGGAAGCTTAATGATATTGAATTTCACAGTGATTTTCCCACTATGATTCCAAGGCACAGGCAAGAAAAGAAGCACTCATATGCACACACACTTGCATGTGTATGTACATGCATGCATGCACACACACACTCAATCCTCTGTATATGAACCTAACAAATTTATTTACATATAACTGTATGAAAATAGCAAAGCTTCAGACTATACACCACAAAGCTGTACAATAATTATTTGGCACTAAATATAAATTGAGATAAATTTTGAAACTTCATTATATACAATTTAAATATTTTTTTTAAAATCCACCATCAATAAATGATCAGAGAGAGAAGCAGGAAAGAGATATGATACTGATTATTTACTAAATGCCTTAAATAGTAATGTGCATCCTAATTAAGAAAATTCATCATATTGAAACACTTGAACTGAAAGGCCAATTGCAAATAAGAAGTTATCATATAGAGTAAAGAGTAATTCCTAAAATAGGAAGGGAAAGCAAGGAAACTCAATGCAAATGAAGCCAACCATAGAGCAATTAATGACACATACATTTAATAAGTCAATAAACGTCTGTACAGACCACCCATGTAGACAGCCATAAAATGTAAAATAGCGAGGATCCATACCACTTTGTAATCATTAGCTGTGCAAATAAAAACTATGATACTATCTTATATGAGCATGAATTGAAAAGCATGATAGTATCCCAAATTTCTAGTTGAAATGCTAATTATTACTGACATAGTATATCAATTTATATAATGCATATTCATATGTCACTTGCTCAGTGATCCCACAAATGGCAAACTCTCCTCTAAAAACAAAATTAAAATGAAGAAAAATTCACCATATAGGAAAATATATGGTAGAATTGCTCATGGTGACCAAAAATTGATACAAATTCATTAAAAGAGAATGGTGGAATAATTTAAGACACAATTGTGTAATGAAAAATATATAGGCATTAAAATTACTTTCTATAGTTCTTAAAATGACTTTATGTTTAGTGAAAATGTTAGGATGCAAAGCTGAAATAAAATACCCTTATTTTAAAAATTAAAAGTATATACTTCCTATGGTTGTATATAATTATATTTTAACAAATTTGATAATCATGAGTAGAGTACACATTGTTAAACGAGATTGGAATGATGGTTTTATAGGAAAGAGAATGTAGTACAGAGCAAGGAAATGAAAGCAAAAAATAAAGAAATAAAAGTATGGGCAGCAGGGTTGGCTCAGGCATTGCCCCTGTGGTGGTTTGATTTGGGTGTCCCCATAAACTTAGGTGTTCTGAATGCTAGGTTCCCAGCTGATCAAGATTTGAGAATTAATGCCTTCTGGACCCAGTGTATTGTTAGGGGCAGGCTTATGGGTGTTATAGCCACTTTCCCCTTGACAGTGTTTGGCACACTCTCCTGTTGCTATTGTCCACTTTATGTTGGCCAGGGGGTAGTGTCCACTTCTGCTCATGCCATAGTTTTCCCTTCCCATCATGGAGCTTCGCATTGAGTCTGTAATCCAAAATAAATCTTATTTTTTTTCACAAAAGCTGCTCTTGGTAGGGTGACTTCTGCCAGCAATGTGAACCTGACTGCAACAGTAATGTTGGTAATGAGAGGGATGTTTGCTGCTAGACACCTGACTGTGTGGTTTTGGCCTTTTGGAGTTGCTTTGCCGGAGGAATGTCAAAGGATTTGAAACCTTGGCCTAAGAGACAACTTTCAGTGCTGTAAGTACAGCTTGATGGACTATTCTGGTCAGAGTTGAAAGACCTGAATGCAGTAAGAACTATGGACTGTGAGGTTTGGCTTGTGAGGGTGATGAAGAGTTTTGCCTCGACTGGCCTAGAAGCAGTTTGTATGAGAGGCTTGCTGTTGTACCTGTGTCCTGAAAATCTGAGAATTTGTGCAGGGTTATATTGCATAGATATGGACTGGTATGAACAGAGGGATATGGCACAGAAAAAAATGAAAAGCCCATTCAGCTACAATTGAGAAATTGCAACCCTTGAGACTGGGCCAGCTGACCTGCACTGTGTCAACACGAAGAATGTAGACTCTTTTGAAGGCGTCTGAGTGCTCAAGGACTGTCCTGTTCTTCAAAGTCTATTTTATTTCCCCTGGATTAGCAAATTAGCACCCTTCCTAGTATTATGGAGTATAAGAAATTCAAGAAAGAAAGGGTCATTGAACTTGCAACATGGTCTTATGTTTTAGCAATGGCCATGAGCAGTGTGAAGTAGGTTTGCTGGTTTGCAACCATGGATTGCAGTAGAGACCCAGTGCAGATGCCAGGACTATGAAGTGGCTGCTGAGGAAAGCTGCCAGCCCTGATGAAGTTTTCCAGGACTGTGACTAACCTAGCTAGAGGGGTGGAACTGGAACTCCAGAGATTTGTCAGTGGTTAGAATTATTGGACTTGGACACTTGTCACTGGTTAGAGTTGTTGGACTTGGAGCTACAGAGTTTGGTGTTTTCCCTGGTTATTTTAAATCTTGTATTGGTTGAATATTCCTTTGCTATGCCCAAAACCATGTTTTTCAGTGTGGATGCTTATTCTGTGCCATTATGGGATTTTTATTTTAGATTTTTTTTTTTTTTTTTTTTTTTTGGTATTATGGCTCAGTTAAAAGACCTCGGACTATGGTAATGTTTGAACATCATTAGGATTGATAAAACTATAGGAACTTTTAAAGTTGGACTGAATGCATTGTATTTTACATCATGGATGGTTATTAGTTTATGGAGGTCAGGGGTGTAATATGGTAGTTTGATTCAGGTGTCCCCGTTAAACTTAGGTGTTCTGAATGCTAGGTTCCCAGCTGATGGAGATGTGGAGATTAACGCCTCCTGAAGGCAGTGTATTGTTGGGGGTGTATTTATGGATATTATAGCCAGTGTCTCATTGCCAGTGTTGGCATACTCTCTGTTGCTACCGTCTACCTTATGTTGGCCATGGGGTGATATCCACCCTCTGCTCATGCCATCATTTCCCTCTTGTGTCTGTAAGCCAAAATAAATTCTTTCTTTTTTCCAAAAGCTGCTCTTGGTGGTGTTAGTTCTGCCAACATTGCGAACCTGACTGCAACACCCCTCTAACCCAATGACTGACTGCTGCTCTCACAGCTCATAACCCACAACTCCATGGTGAATACTAGAAATCCCACTCAGGAGGACCTTCAATGAAATAGGGGCAAGGAGGAAGTAAATGATGGTACCAACACATGTTGTGTTTGTACAAAGTTTCTACTGAATAAAAAATGACAAGAGAAGAATCACTATGCAAAATCCTGTGGTTTCAAAACACACTGGTTTAGGCTTGAAGAATGGCCCAAACATGGTGGTGCAGGCTTGAAGAATGAATAGAGCATATGAAAGTGCATATGATGGGCATACAAAAGCAACGCCTTGGGCTGGAGAAATGGCTCAGAAGTTAAGGAGCTTGCTTGCAAAACCAACAACCCGAGTTTAATTCCCCAATACCCAGGTAAAGCCAGATGCACAATGAGGCACATGTGTCTGGAGTTGTTTGCAGTCACTTGAGGCCCAGGAATGCCAATTCTCATTCTCTCACTTTCTGTCTCTTACAAGTAAATAAATAAATTTTATCATATATATATATATACATACATATATATATATATATATATATATATATATATATATATACATATATTCTATATATACAGAAAAACAGTGACTGAATTTCCCTGCCTCATGGTGTTTCAAGCTATTATTGACTGAGGCTTTGGAGAAATTCTGGAAACGAAAGGTCTCAGTTCCACCACAGTTTTGAGTAATCAAGGAGAAAAAAAAAAGTCATGACCTAACATGTTTGCTATTTGGTGCGTATATAAGTTAAACAGGAAATGAGAATAAATAGTATCAAAGTTAAAGAAAGATAGGTATAAGAGGAATATATGTTTTTTAGTGGGTGGTTATTATGCTTAAGCTCTGTGTATGACAACCATATTCTATATATAGGCTATGTGTGACCAGTTTCCTGACTCAGGCTGAATTCCTTATTTTCCAATCACAAAAGAAAAAAAAAAATCTGATGAAAGAGGACAGCAGAGGGGAAAGAAAGAAACATTTGATTGGAAAGCAAAAGCAAGCAAAGCATATGTTTATTGAAAAACAAAGAAAAAGCAACGAGTATGGCTATCTGCAAGAAGCAAGAGGGACCCAAGTGGATGGGGGGAGTGGGGAGTATATCTTCTTAGACGTCTGTCCTTGGCCACATGGAGATCAGGTATTAAGCTGTAACGAATCTTTTAGGTTAGGTGAATATGTTCTGAGTCGGAAATCATTATTTTTTGTACGTCTGGTTGAAGCGGGTGTTCAGAGTGTTTCAAGGACATTCTTGTATAGAAGCAGAGAGGGCCTAGTCAGCATGTGATGTGATAGTGGTTGTTTAGTATGAGGCCATCCCTGCTCCAGGTCTTCCTTACTGGAAAGGCCTGCTTCCTGTTGGGTTGGGCGAGACTTATTTCCTGTGAGAATTATGAGGACAGGAAGAACAATGGGCCACTGTCCAGCAGCAATGTTATTTTTTAAAATTTATTTATTTATTTGAGAGCAACAGACAGAGAGAGAAAGAGTCAGAGAGACAGAGAGAGAGAATGGGCACGCCAGGGCCTCCAGCCACTGCAAACGAACTCCAGATGCGTGCTCCCCCTTGTGCATCTGACTAACGTGGGACCTGGAGAATCGAGCCTCAAACCGGGATCCTTAGGCTTCACAGGCAAGCGCTTAACTGCTAAGCCATCTCTCCAGCCCCAGCAGCAATATTTATGAGTCAGGAAATTTCTGATTTCAATTTTTCAATCTGAGTTCCCTTCTAACCTTTCCAGAATAAATTGTTGTTCTTTGTACTTCTGGGTCCATGCCCATAACTAAATTCCTACACAATGGTGCTACCTGGCTCCTCATCTCTATTACATGGAATCATCAAATGGAGACTCAGAACCACACTAACCTTTGTATCTCAATGACACCTAACTGAACTCAATAAAGCATTCTAAACTGCATCGTTATGATTACATGTGTCAGGTATACGACCGCACAATACTCGCCTAATGACTATTTTGTTCTCCCAGGTCTCTTCCCTGTGGACAGAAGATTGGCTATTCCCCTGATATTTAAAAGACACAGAAGGGCCTGGGGAGATTGATTGGTGGTTAAGTCATTTGCCTGCAAAGCCAAAGAATCCCGGTTCAATTCTCCAGGACCCACATAAGCCAAATGCACAAGGGGGTACATCCATCTGGAGTTCGTTTGCAGTGGCTGGAGACCCTGGTGTGCCTCTCTCTCTCTCTCTCTCTTTCTCTCTCCCTGCCTGTTTCTCTCTCTCAAATAAATAAATAAATACAATTTTGGAAAAAAAAAAAAAAAACAGACAGAAGGGCTGGAGAGGTGGCTTAGCAGTTAAAGAGCTTGCCTGCAAAGCCAAGAGACCCAGATTTGAATCCCCAGGACCCACATGAAGCCAAATTCACAAGGTGGCATGTGCACCTGGCGTTTGTAGTGGTGGGAGGCCCTGGCATATCCATATTCTCTTTCTCCTCCTCCTCCTTCTCTCTCTCTCTGTCTCTCTCATTTTTCACTCTGCCTTTATCTATCTATATGTGTCTCTTTCTCTCTCTTTCAAATAAATCAATAAATAAAATAATTTTAAAAGACAAGAGGATGTCCTAGCACTGTTAAGGATAAGATGAAGTTCATAGAGTTTGTATTGTTTTTGTTATTATGAGATTTAAGAGTTTTCAACTCACCAATGGACACTGCAGGTCTTGATTAATTTATTAGATCACAACCTGCATTTTGCAAAGATTTTGAACATTTAAGTGTTAATAGTTATAATAGAAAATGGTTCTTCTTACTTATTCACTATATGTAACTCATCTGCTCATATTTGCACACCAGTATTAATGAATACTCTGGCAAATTATAATAGGATTCCTGTGAAATTATATTTTATATCTAAATTAAACCAAGGCAATTCAGTGTGATTCATATGTTCACAATGAATATCAAAGTAACTAATAGAAATTCTGTCACTTATTATAGCCTATTGCCAAACAACTACAATGCACACTTGATGAACATTTGAATAAATGCCATAATATTGTATCCTCAATTAAAACAACAGCACTTATTAATATTACCATTATTCATATCTAGTTATGGCTGTGGGTTTTGTGTGTTGCAGAAAATGACTAGAGGAGTGAATATTCATTTCAATTCATTTATATGTTGCTGTCATATACATATAGATTAAAGTGTAATTTGCATGAAACATAGCTATCATTCCAAACATAGCTGTAATCCAAGAAAGCAGACTTCTTACCTGCTGGATAATTAAGAAAGGAATAGCTTCGATTCCTTGGGAAAGTGCTACTTATTTGTAGGAGAAATAGTTACCAAATAATTCCTTCAAAAATTCTTTTCTTCAACAATATTATGTACTTGAGAAGACATGGTGATCTGTGCTTTTGCAGAAGAATGGATAAACTTGCTAGATGACTTGTGAAACCTCATCAGCCAAGATGGACTGAGTTCTCACCTGATGTATGTACTGAGAAGAACAGCAGGCCAGATCTTTCTGAACAGGTGGCCCATGAAGTGAGCATCTGTCCAAAACATCATCTTCTCTCTTGGTAGCAAACCTACAACCTATTGAAGAATATGTCACCTCTCTGGAAGAGAGGACTTGGCCTAGTCCTGCAGGTGCAGAACTTTGACAACACTGTTTTGAGAAACACTGGCATTTCTGCTGCTCTGCTCCTATCTGGTACCATACAGAAATTGTGATCTCCCATATGCCTGCACACATTTGTATCTCATGTTGGTCATATGATTGTTTTGTTTTTATTTTTTATTTATTTGCAATTTTCAAAAGTAAAACTAAATATGCATTGATAGATTTTGTAGTTTGTCTTGTCAAGAAAGTGTTTAGTATTTGTTTACCAGGAGACAGGTGCAAATTTTAGTCACTTAGAATGAATAAACATTCCAGAAAAAGTGGCATATTGGATAAAATAGAGCTATTTATCTAACATTTTAAATAAAAGCCTTATTCAATTATCAAGTTTATTCAAGTTTCTAGAAACCATTACAGGAGAAATGTAAGCATCAAAGTGCTTTATTCCTTAACATATTAAAAAATGAAGTTACAATGTCTAGGGGCTCTTGACTTGAAGGGTATGAGACAAACCAGGGAAGCTTTGATGGTGGGATAGGAAGAAATAGTACATTTCTAAAACTACATTTGACTCTCTGCCTGTTTAGTTTTGTAACATTTACCACTAAAACGATACCAAAGGGCTGGGTGCTTCAAAAATACCTCATAACCACCTAATTCCACCCCTATAGTGTCCATTAGAAATGTAAATATAATTCGAATCATTATGCCCTCTTGAACCTCAGAAAGACAACTCCTTACTTGCCTTTTGGGGAATAGGTCAGCTGCCTTGAAATATCCTACCAATCTTTATTAATGTCCTGTAAGTCTCATCATCATGTTTTACTGAACTGGGAATCAAATCCAGGGCTCTGCCTGTTAGGCAAGCATTCTACCACTCAGCTGCACTGCTAGACCCCTTGTAAACTTTAAAGTACAATATTAGTTAGCATGGTACAGGCAGCATGAAGGTCTAATATATCCTTTCTTGTATGCTTCAAACCAAAGAAGGGACTCAGTGTAATTCTGCCTTCTTGGAATCAAGGAATTAAAATTCACATGGTTACTTTCTTACAAAGTTAGATTGCAATGGTTTGAATTTACTGTTTTATGTGTGTTTGTATGCATTTATGCATGTCTACATATGTTTGGGTGAACATGTGTGCATGTGGAAGCCAGAAGTAGACATAAAATATCTTTCTAAATCACTGTTTACATTATCTTGAGATAGAGTCTCTTACCAAATGTAGAGCCCATTGACTAAGATAGACTAGTAAACCAAACATCTGGAATTAGAGGAACGTGTACCCATGCCTGACCTTTATGTGGTTGCTAGGGATCTGAACTCAGATCTTGATGTTTGAACAGTAAGGATTTTACCCAGTGAGCCCTCTCACCTGTGCCCCAGGCTGATTTACATTTTTACTTTAAAATAACACTCCTTATTTAGCCATAGATGACCTTCTGATCTTCCTGCCTCTACCCCGTGTGCTGGGAGTACAGGTATGCACTACCAAATCAGATTTACCCAATTCTGGGCATTTAACCCAGGGCCTCATGCATGGTAGGCAAGCACTGTCTCAACTGAACTTCATCCATAGCCCTGGCATTAAATTTAAATTTATATTTTGCTTTTCCTATGCCCTATCCAAAAGGGAAGTTGTGGTACTTAACTTTTCTCAACATAAATTACCACTAAAAAGTCCAACTATCCATTTAAATACACTTTTACCATCTATGAATTCTCATTCATGGTAGGATTCTTTTATAGGATAATCAATGGCTAAAGTTTAATATTTCTCCACTACCCATGATTCTTAACCCTGGTATATAAGAAATCCTACAATAAGTTTTCAATCTACAATACAATGTAAGCTTATAGTCCACCCATAAAGGAAACTATTACAAAGACTCAATAGATGATATGTAAATTTACTGCTGTGTCCACATGTGCCTGCACAAACACATTCATTAGGAACAACAGTTCTTTGGTAGTTCATACTAAATATACAGTACATGTGACACAGCCAGGATTGTATGCCATGGCCTTTTAAGAACTCTTGTAAGGGCTGACTTCATTTTAATTAGTTGAATGCTTGTGTGGTGTGCATGTACATGTGTATGTATGTTTGTGTGCATGTGGGTTCATGTGGGTATGCAGGTGTATGTGTAAAGCAAGAGTTAAACCCAAGTGTCTTCCTCAATCACTCTCCTCCATATTTTTTGAGAGAGAATATTTCATTGAACATAGAACATATATATTTGGCTAGGATAGCTATGCAACTTGCCCCAGGGATTGCCCTATCTCTGTTTCCTGAAAGCTGAAATTACAGGTGCATGCAGACACAACTGGCAAAATGCTGAGAATCTGAACTCAGGTCTTTATGCTTCATTTACTAACTTCCTCATCCTCCACCACCAATTGATTCTTGAAAAAATAATAGTAACGATTAGATTAAAATGAAAAAAAAATGTTTGACTCCTCATGTAGTCATGTTTTATTTCATGAAAACTTTCTAAATTCAGTAAGTTTATTATGTGATGAAAACATGCCTTGCACTGGATCTACGATGAAACATGATTCTTAAAATCAAGAGAATGTACTTAGATGCTGGGTTTGTTCTTTAACAATATATTTGTTACACCATTATCTTTGGGAAGACTTTAGTTATTCAGTATGAAGGCTCATTTTCTCAGCCAAAGGTTAGAATAATAGTATTTATTTGAAATGTAAATGAAGAAGGCTTCCACCAAGGGATATATGTTTCATTTTGCATTTGTGTCTAATCAGAATGCCCTATGAATAATGTAGTTTGGCAGCAATGTCCTCATTAAGCAAGTTTCCCATTATTGCATTTTCTGATTATAATCTCCTTGTTAAACTTCTTTTACTGTTCCTGCTGGTGATCATTCATATGCTTAGTTCTTCAATATTAATCTGAATATACACACACATGGATAGCGTCCTGTAGATGAGAATCAAATTATATTGATGACCAGATGTCCTTTAAATAAGGGTTGTTATCCATTGTATGTCCAAGAAATGGCATGGAGTTGAATTGTTAGACTGAGCTAAAGCAGAAAATGAGTTTCAAACTAGTCTCATTTTATATCCATCTATGAAGCAATTTCACAATTATACTTGGTTGACAACAATAAGAAAAGGGCCAACCAGAATAGATTTTTGCTGTTATTTCTTCATTTATATATTTGTTTCTCAACTAATAATAGCATTGCACATTAGAATTTACAACTTTAGAAAAGCTGTATTTAATAATATAAGACCTTCAAAGAAGTACTGTTCATAACCAAGGCATAGATTTCTACCATATAACTCTACAATAATTTATGTCTTCTAAAATTTTACAGAGAAATAACACACTTTAACTGCTTTTAATGTTATTAAGATTAAATAAATAGTAACATATTGTAGTGACAGTGATATGTCAGTAACAGAATGTAAAGTGAGTTCTCATTTGTACTTACAACTTACTCATTGTTTCTAGATACAACACTGGACTCTACTTGAGAACCAAGGAAATAATTCACTGATGAAGGAACCTTTTCCTCCATGGATTCTCTTGACTATTCAGCTATGCCTCAGTGAAAATAAAGATGCTCATCTTGCATCTTTAAAATGAGTCCTATACATTTACAAGTATATATCAAAGCCATAGGAAGGATATAAAAATTACACATAAACACCAAAAAGTGGGTACCACTGAAGAGGGTGTTAGAAAGTGAAAAAAAGCTTTCATTTCTTATTTTATAAATAATTCTTTAATATTTCACTATTTCATAGTAACAGCAATAGTACTTGTAAGAGGTATGCATCACCTTCTTCAAGTTTTAATGTTTTTATCCAAACTAGTGTCGATTTCCAAATTTTATAAGATGTACAATTTTCTACATAAATCATAATACATCACTATGGCAGTCAGGTTAGGATTGCGGGCAGAAATTACCCGATTAAGAACAGTTTGTGGGGAAAAAAGAGGTCTATTTTGGCGTACAGACTTGAAGGGAAGCTCCATAATGGCAGTGGAAAGAAAATGATGGCAAGAGCAGAGGGTGGACATCACTTCCTGGCCAACATCAGGTGGACAACAGAAACAGGAGAATGTGCCAAACATTGGTAAGGGGAAACTGGCTTTATTACCCATAAGCCCCTTCCCCCACAATACACTGCCTCCAGGAGGCATTATTTCCCAAATTTCCATCAGCTGGGAACCTAGCATTGAGAACACCTAAGTTTATAGGGGAACCCTTGAATGAAACCACCACGTTCTACCCAGGCCACCATAAACTGATAACCATACATGATATAAAATGCACTGTATTCAGTCCAACTTTAGAAATCCCCATAGTTTTTATAATCCCAATGATGCTCAAACATTCTTATACTACAAGGTCTTTTAACTGAACCATAACACCAAAAAATAAACAAAACAAACAAAAAAAAAGAATGACACAGGATAGATTTTCACACTGCAGAGGTTACCACTGGGCATAGCAAAGAAATACTCAACCAATACAAGATTTAAACAGGGCAAACATCAAGTTCTGTAGTTCCAAGTCCAACAACTCTAGCCAGTGACAAGTCTCCAAGTCTTAACATTTTAACCAGCAACAAGTCTCTGGAGTTCCAATTCTATCCCTCCAGCTAGACTACTCACATTCCTGGAAAACTTCACCCAGGTCCAACAGCTCTCCTTAGCGGCCATCTTATGGCCCTGGCATCCCCACATCAATTCATGATCCAACCTCACAGCTCCATTGGGTCTCCATGCAGGCAAAGAAAACCTGCTTCACACTGCTCATGGCCATTTCCAAAATACAAGACCGTGTTGCAAATTGAGTGACCCTCTCCTTCCTGCATTTCTTATACTCCATAATATCAGATAAGGTTCCAATTTGTTAATCCATGGGGAAATAAAGCAGACTTTGAAGAAAAGGACACTCCTTGAGCATTCAGGCCCCTTTAAAAGAGTCTATAGTCTTCTTGAGGCCCCAGTGTAGGTCAGCTGACCCAATCTCAAAGGATGTAATCCTCATATAATTGCAGCTGAACAGGCAGAAATTTCAGCCCAAAGATTTCTTTCTGTGCCATATCCCTTTACTCACACCAATCCATTTCTACACAAAGCAACCCTGCATGTGTTCTCAGGACATGGGCATAACAACAAGCCTCTCATACAAACCACTTCTAGCCCAGTCCAGTCTAAGCACTTTCTTACCCTCACAAACCAAACCTCACAGTCCATAGTTCTTACTGCATTCAGGTCTTTCAACTCTGACCAGAATAGTCTATCAAGCTGTATTTACAGTACTGAAAAGCATCTCTTAGCAAAGGTTTCAAATCCTTCCACATTTCCCTTGAAAATCAACTTCAAAATGCAAAAGCTACACAGTCAGTTGTCTAGCAGTAAATGACCCCACTTTTGGTACCAACTTTACTGTTGCAGTAAGGTTTGCATTGCTGGAAGAAATCACCCAACCAACAGCAGCTTGTGTGTAATAAAGTGGGTTTATTTTGGCTTACAGACTTGAGGGGAAACTTCATGATGGCAGGAGAAAACAATGGCATGAGCAGAGGGTGGACACTACCTCCTTACCAACATAAGATGGACAACAGCAACAGGAGAGTGTGCCAAACACTGGCAAGGGGAAACTGGCTATAATACCCATAAGCCCACCCCCAGCAATACATTGCCTCCAGGAGGCATTAGTTCCCAAATCTCCATCAGCTGGAAACCTAGTATTCAGAACATGTAAGTTTATGTGGGACACCTCAATCAAAACACCACAGTCGCTTGCAGACTTGTCTTGAAATTTTTGCAAGTTACTTATGTTCTAGTTTATTAACATTGCCCAGAATTACACACATCATTCATTGTAAGCATGAGGCTATTAATGAGTTCATGAGACTGTGTTCTCCATGTGACTTTCTTTTCCTGTCTTTTTTTTATTTGTCTTTTTGTCCTTTTTATTTTTCGGGTTCTCTTAAAAAATAATAGCATTTTGTGCCCATTTCAAAGAAATGAATTTAAGTATTAAGTTATTTATGATACTTCTTTGGGTTAATAATGTTTAGATATCATCTGCCAACTGTAAGCAAGTTTGGGGTGGGTAAGAAAAAAGAGGATTTCATGATGGCAGTATTGAGAGGGTTTTTCTAGCCCTATATTCCTTTAGATTCATAAGGAAGTTACTGTTGAAGAAAAAAGGACAATGTGTACTACAGTATTTCTCTCACTGTTATCCTTTTCTTAAAAGACTTAACAAAACAAATTCTGGGCTGGAGAGATTGCTTAGTGGTTAAGGTGCTTACTTGAAAAGCAAAAGGACCCCAGTTTGATTCACCGGCACCCACGTAAGCCAGATGCACAGGGTGGCACGTGCATCTGGAGTTCGTTTGTACTGGCTAGAGGCCGTGGCACACCTATTCTCTCTTCTCTACCTCTCTTTCAATCTCTCTCTTCTCTCTCAAATAAATAAATAAAATATTTTTTAAACCTCATTTTAGAAATTGGCTATTACTATTTTTTCTTTATGAAACAAATGAAAAATTTTCAACAAAGTCATATCAAACACACACACAGTGAACATATCCAGTACTCTAAGGCTTAGGAATACAAAGATATAAAAAAATATTTCTTCATTTAAGAAAAAAGAAATCTTCACATTTATAGAGACCATGTGCTGGGAAGTATACTAAGCATTTTGAGAGAATTATTTGATTTAATATTTGTGGTCCTGCTCTTAGGTAAGGGAATGTGCACTTACAAATGAGGGAGGACATACAGGTGGCTGGCTTTCAGTAACTGGCTTACACAAAGATGGGAGAGTTATGATTGGAAATTCAATCTTTCTGAATCCAAAACTGGTTTTAGCCTACATTCCACACATGACTAACTTTCATAAGTCTCATTAATTTGTACATAGTAAATTTTACTTTGAGAAATATCAGCCAGGCTGTTTATTAATAGAGCACAGCTGCCATACCCTCAAATGTAGACAAAACAAAAATGGTGAAAAATAGAATACAATGCTGGTGATATACACAGGAAGTATTTTGGACAATTAAAGTATTTTTAGAGAATGGAGATTATCATCTAGAAGGAAAATTTGTATAAAAAGAACTAGTAAAGCCAGTTTATACAGAAAGGAAATGCCATGAACAATTCTATGAAGGCCAAAACCAGCTGAGAATGATATAAATGCACAAGCTTGTGAGTGACTCTGGGTAGTGCTATGAAATGGAGGCCAATTCTGACCCAATGCCCAGATACTGGGCAGGCTTGCTAAAGTTCAATGTCTGGTTCACTTGTGTTGTTTCTGGAAAACTTTTGAAAAGTTTCCAAATTTCATTGAATTTGTGGCACTGTTTCATGTATCAGAAATCAGAGTCAGAATTCAGTTTCCCTCGCTTCCAGAATCTGTTTTCTTCACCACATCTGTGGTATGACTCAGATGCTACTACATAGAATACCTTATCATGAGAGAACCAAGAACTGAGCTGGAATAAATTTGTTACCTTCACATGAGCAAGCAAGGGAAGTCATCTCAGATACAGAATTTCTATTATAGTATATACAAGCAAAGCTACCAAAGAACCAAATTTCTTCAGACAATTGTCCTTATTTAATCATGTATAAGAAAGTAGTAATCATACTTCTATTCCATCCTTCCCGGGAAATTATGGTAGAGCTGGGATGATTGATAGAGAGGTTTTGGAAGTAAGCACAAGAAAATACATGTTGAGAACTCATTAAGGATTTTTCCTGGAAACAATAAGCCAACAGCTTATCATTTTTCCACTGAAGTACTGGAGGAGTCCTTGTATTTCTTTGATTCTGCCATGACACAGTGAACTGATTTTTGTTTGTTTGCTTGTTTGCTTTTTCTGAACAGCAGCATATCACGTTTGTCAACAGCGTTCTGAAAGATAACACATTTTCTTTAAAGTTCCAAATTTTCAGGATGGATACAATTTCAGGTTAGATAAATAAAATAAAATAAATAAAATAAAAACTCTACAATAAAACCTCATTCATCATTAAATATGTAATCATCACTGTATACCAGGAAATTTTTAAGGAAATAAAGAAAAACAATAAATTACAAAGATTTTATCACTGCGATAGGTATAAGTGCAGGACTTGAATTTATCCTACTAATGTGAGAAGAAATTAGTTTGCTACTATTTTTTGGACTGTGGTAGAAGAAAGACACACTATTTGTAGCATCATGAGAATTATGTAGCACAAGTTCTTCTCCCCAACAAAGTCCATGTATGGATGCACATGAGCCACATAGTAGAACATCACATTTCAAATGTCTGTCACGGTAGAAAGATAATGTTGCTTTTCAGCAGGTCACATTCAAACCTGCACTTTACTCTAGAATTAAATATCTCTTCATTCCACAAATGTCGTTTTTCCAAGTCCAATCCTAAAAAGTACTTGGCTAGAAACCAGTCAAGGCCCTGCTTGGCATGTCCAGAAAGATATGAAGCAACCCATGAATCTTCCCAATGATAACATAGTGAAAAGACATATATGTTCATGGAGAATTGAAATCAATAGAATGTGAGAGAGCCCATATCTTTAAAGAATAAAGCTAATGAAACTTTTACTTAAAAGTCTATAGTTTAATTTGTTTATTTGCATGTATGTTTGTGTGGGGGTGTGTGTGTGCAAGTGTGTGTGTTACAAAGAGCATGCTAGGACTTCTTGCCACTGAAAATGAATATCAGATTCTTATACCACTTTTTGTATGTGACTACATAGGTGGCTTGGGAATTGAGCCAGGATAGGCAATATTTATAAGCAAATCCTTTTAAGTATTGACCATATTTCCCAACCCCAAAATTCTACTTTTTAAGAAATGTGTACCAGCATTGTGTATTCACTGCAACTGAAACACGAGACTAAATGCACAGACATTCCCAGAGCATAAAGAAGAAGATTATGCTGCCCGACGAACATACTGTTGTGGCCAGATGAAAGAGAGGATGACACAATAAGAGACCCCCCCCCAGGAAATAATAACTATACTCTCCTTAACGATGCTTAGATAAGAAGAAGAATGGTTTTAGAATGATTATTGGTAGGAAAAGGAAGATACCAGAGAAAACCAGTATAACAAAAGCAATAGAAACCCTTAAGAGAAAATACAAATAAGAGGTCAATATTATTTATTTTTATTTATTTGCAAGCAGAGAGAGACAGAGTGAGAGAGAAAGAGACAGAGAGATGGTGAGAGAGAGAGTGAGTGAGAGAAAGAGAGAGAATGATAATGGACCTCCAGGGCCTGTAGCCACTGCAAAGGAACTCCAGATGCATGTGCCAACTTATTCACCTGGATTTACATGGGGACTGGGGAATCAAATTCAGGATATTAGGTTTTTCAGGCAAACACCTTAACCACTGAAGCTATGTCTCCAGCCCAACAAAGTTAATTTTAAAAGAGAATTATTCCATACCATGAGGAAAATAAAATATATTTACCAAACTCATAACTCACATGTGAAATGTATCAAGTTAATATTAGGGAATTTTTACCCCCCCAAAAAAAATCACTGATTGCTAGTTAATTCTTGGTTTACTCCTATTATTAGGCCATTTTACTCACATTATTATAGTAAAATGTGCACCACTGACCATAGTAAAGGAGAAACAGGAGTAAGGTAGTTGTTTTGTTAGAAGGTAACCCAAAGCAGAACACAGATACATGCCAAATAATACCCTTCAAATAAGGACTCTTGCATGTATCATTAATCTTTGATTTCTGAAGCCTGCAATATTTCTTAATCTTCCCTAGTCTGTTATTTTCAGGGGTTTCTACCTTCAGCCTTCCACCTGTTTGTTTGTAAATGCTCCAGTCATTTCCTAGATACCAACTTCCCCTAAATAAACCTCACAATTCATAAATTCTCCCTAAATAAATTTAATGGTTTGGGCTGGGGGGATGGCTTAGCAGTTAATGTGCTTGCCTGCAAAGCCAAAGGACCCAGGTTTGATTCACCAGGACCCACACTAGCCAGATGCACAAGGGAGCATTCTCATCTGGAGTTCATTTGCAGTGCCGGAGGCCCTGGCATGCCCGTGCCCAGGCCCAAGCCCATTTTTTTTTCTCTCTCTCTCTTTCTCTCTCTCTCTCTTTCTCTGTCAAATAAAGAAAGAAAGAAAAATAAAATATTTTTAAATTCAATGATTCATAATGTATCCTCAAGTCTGTTTTTATAAATTCTGGTGTGATAGGATAAGGACCCAAAAATTGGAGTTCACAAGTCAGGAAAACCTCTCCTGAATCACAGAATACTGCATCAGTAGGAATTATTTAGATATTCTAGGATTGAATCAATCAATGCACTAGACTGTCTCAAACTGGACTTCTATTTTTAAGAAAGTGTTTTGAAAGCTGATTTTTTCAAGATAAAAGAGGGCTTTCAAAATTTAAAATCTTGGGGAAGAAGCAACCTTGAAATAGCAGTGTAAAGAATTCTGGAGCCCACTGACTAGGACAGTAATTATAGCTATTTAAAATTATTTTGAAACACTAAGCATTGTGATGTAAGATTTTGGTGTTCAGGAGGGACCTTCCAGAACTTATGAACCCCAAGTTTTAAGTTCTGTCCTACCTTTAATAAAGAATTAATAAAGATAGAGTCAAGAAGGATAAATTATAAACTATTAAGTTTATTTAGGGGGAAATCACAAATTGTGGGGTTTTTAAGGGATACTGGGGTCTATGAATGGAGGCTAAGCATGTGGAAAGTAGGAAACCCACTCTCATGTGGAAACACTGTGTAGTTTATAAGGTTTACTTAAGAGAAATTAACGTCTTTAGAAAAGGACTTGAACAGAGTTGTGAACACATGGAAAGTAGAACTTACATGTATATGTAGAGAGAGACTCAGAAAAACACACATGGCATGTGCTTTCCTGAAGAGGGAAAGTATTACATCAGAAAAGAAATTGAGATTCTCTGGGGAAAAACTGGAGTACAGCCACAAGCACTTGGGAGAGAATTAAACTGAGGCTTAAGGAGAAACTCAGGTAAAGCTGCAAACACATGAACTTGAGAGACACCAACACTTTCAAAGAGAAATCAGAGTAAAGCTGCAAGTATGTGGATCTGAGGGAAACTAAGGCTTCTAATGAGAAATTAGATTAAAGCTATTAGCATGTGGAAAGCAGAACCTAAAAGCTTGTGTAGAGAAACCTAGAAGCAGCCTGCATGGCATCTGCCTTGTGTTTTTAGAGGAGTTAAGAGGACAAACTATGAGGGTCAAAGCAAAAAGAGAGGGAGAGAGAGAAAGAGAGAGAGAGAGAGAGATCTAAGATATTTGAAGGAGAAATGAGTGATGAAGAGGGTTACACTCCTGGATGCCCTGAGTTTAGAGCAAGTACACAGGTATCAAGGCTAGGGTTGTTAAGAGTACCCATATTATAGATTCGGTATCAGAGAAATATCATACATGCAATTAAAGTGAGAAGTTACCCAGACTATAAAGCAGAGACAAGCAGAAAAGTTTAGATCAATCAACATGTAAGACACAGCTCTTATAGCATCAGATTTAGGCATGTAAGGGGAAATGCTGATTGGCTAGTAAATTTGGAGCCCCTTTAGGACAACCCACCCAGATAGCGTAGTAGACTGTAGGCAGCAGGGGGCGCTGTGGCTCATTCTCAATCCCACATTTTTGCCAAGAGTTTTGTTCTTGTGGCATGTGAGCTCTCCTGGTTCTCTTTGAGCCTCAATCCCTAACTGAAACTGCCTGAAAAAGCTATCTAACTCCTACTCTCCTTCAATATTGAGATGGTCCTCAAGGTGGACCAAATACAGAGACAATTATTCAGAAAAAAAATTTATGAAATCTTGACAAGAATAGAACAAGTCTTTCATTTGAACCCTTTTCCTTAGTTCTTGACCTAAAGACAGGTCTTCTTTATTATGAAGCTGCAGGCAGCCAACATGTTCTACTTTATGACTATGAAATCATTACCACAAATGACAGGTTGTCACTCACCTCAAATTCCCATGGAAAATCTATTCAACTAAGTGAGGTAAAATAGTCTCAAATCACCTTTTTCAACCTACCTTCATTTACTTCATTGTACAATGAGGAAACATTCACTGAAACCACCAGGTCTGAATACTGTTAGGCAGAATGTTAACTCTGAGGGTGCTGGCCAGTAGGCCCCAGACCAATAGACCTGTAGAGTGGCTAATGGCAGCTAATGGTTGCTGGGAGAGGAAAGTCAGGTTCACCAGTGGTGTAGTCACTTGTTAGGACTCATTCCATAGTAAAAATACTTCTCTTCCATGTATACCAGCTGACAGAATCTGGAAAAAGCCACACCGCATACAGTTCAATAGGAGAGAGTGAAATCACCAGTGAAGATACACAACAGTGAACACTGTAAGCCTTATATTTGGCTAGCCAGGCCAAATGAACCAACGGGTGCAATAGTGGCACGACTGTTATGGGGGAAGCTAACCACCCTCTAATTTAACCTGAGGCCGGTTCCATGGGAGGGAATATATCACAGATACTGAAAACTTTCAACAGGGGAAGTCATAAGCCCTAGGGGTATAACGTCTGCTGGTATCTGGCTAAATGTATGTACTATGCTCACTAAACTGCCCAGTAAGCACTTCTATTAATGTTCACACCCATACAATAATGCTACTCTCACTTTTGGTTAGAGAAGCTTCTGTTTTCAGATGGCAATGACTCAGAAGGCACCATGGTTCTGAGAAGAAGTGACAGAGTAGTGTTCTGCACTGAAATATCTCAATCACACCTTTCATGGCTCAGGATGCATTGTGAAAGAGGTGGCATAAAGAATGTAAGAGCCAAAGGAAGGGTAGGACTCCTTACAACATACTACTCTAGACACAAAATGGCCTGGATATCCATGACCTCACAGTGACTGACACTACCTACACAAAACCATCATAATAAGAAGAAAAGATCATGACATCAAAATAAAAGCAAGACTGATTTAGAGGTGGAGGGGATATGATGGAGAGTGGAGTTTCAAAGGGCAAAGTGGGGGGGGGGGGAGGGAACTACCCTGGGATATTGTTTACAATTATGGAGTGGTCAATAAAAAAAGAATTCTTCCACCTATGTTTACAGAAGCAACCCTAGGTTTGTTGTTTTGTTTTGCTTTGTTTTTGTAAGATTTGGAGAGATTTTATAAGACTATAGATAAAATTTAAGAGAAGGAAAGAAAGCAAAGCTATGCCCAAGAGGCAAGAGCAAGGTTAAGCACAGGCTACACAAAGACCCTCTCCATGATAACGCAGAGGAGGTAAAGCTAACCTAGGGACCCAAATTGGAGTTATTTTTAAGTTCTAAATGGGGGCTAAGGTAACCAACCTTGACATCAAGATTTTGGGGCTTAAGCTAACCAGCCACAGGAAAGCAACTCTACTTTAACACAATGGGGTAATGAATAAAGGCATAAAAGTAAGATGGAGAATAATATGCATTCAAAAGGTGTTAATATGAGGGAAGTGGTAAGAGAATATAATGTGTGGAGAATAAGATATATGTGTGTGTGTGTGTGTGCGTGTGTGTAAATGACCCGCCAAAGGTTAGTGGTAAGACCCTACTGCTGAAGACACCTTATGTGGTTGACATGTAAAATGGAATGGCATGGCTGGAAGTTGGAAGAGAGTCAGTCCCCAGACAGTCAGTGTGTCTAGTTCCAGAAGGTGCTACATGGGTGACTGGGAAAAAATATAACCAATATCTGTCCAAGCAACTCAAGGTCTCACCTCCTTAGCAGCAAATAGCCTGTTGTGATGCCCACACAAGTGCAATAGTGGCACACAGCCATGGTGGGGAACCAATGGCTCTTGATTTGGCTAACTGATCCCTTCAGTGGTATGGGACCCATAGCTGGAGCTGGGAAACAAGTCAGAACCATTTCCAAACATAAGCCCACTCTCCAATATGAAGCTACCATCAATCATGTGCTACAAGAGGGCCTACACCTATTAAATTCTCTATTAAAAAAGTAAGGGTTATCTCATTTGTCCTGGTGCTAATTTACTCTCCGTTGGAGAATCTGCTTCTCTTTTTCAGGTAGATGTAGATCCTAAGGAGAGAGCCACCCCATCATACCTCAAAAGGCCCTGGCAGAAATTAAGAAAAATTGGCCAAACAAGCAAGGGTGCTGTTTTCCTGATGAACCAGATACCAGCACAAGGGTGAAGGAGATCAACACAGAGAAAAATCAACTCCTACCAAATCAGAGAGCCAGAGCCTCAGAGGCCCCCAACACCTCATCACTGAAGCAGACCAAAAATGAACCCAACATGGCTCAGGGAAATTTTGCAGAAGAGGGGCGGAAAGAATGTCAGAGCCACATGTTGGGTCATGATATGCAGAGACATCTATCTTACCTATAATTGTGGGCTAACTCCACAATGCATGACCCATATACCTCAACAAGGAGAGGCCAAGGGGAGGGGTTAGGTCACGGATGAGCCTAATAATGGTACCAAACTGACTATATTTGCTCAATACAAAACTAATTAATAAAAAATATATATATTAAAAAAATATGTGTGTAAATACACACACACACACACACGCACACACACACATATATATGTATGAATGAAATGGAATATATATGTTTAACCTGACAATTCATCAAATGTTGAAACTATAGTAACCATATGTCCCAGAAATTTTATGTCAGATACATTGTATAGTCAAGAGGTCTAAAGTATATGTACATGTAAAACTTGCCCATAAGAGTTTATGATGACATCATTCATCATGGAAAAAAATTAGAAAATAGCCTAATGTCCTTAAATACCTGAATGAATGAATAAATAAACTGTGGTAAACTTATATCCTGGAATATTATTTTACAGTTAAAAGGAGAGGACTACTTTAATCCCAGCACTTGGTACGCAGAGGTAGGAGGATTGCTGTAACTTCGAGGCCACCCTGAGACGACATAGTGAGTTCCAGGTCAGCCTGGTCTAGAGTGAGACCCTACCTCAAAAAGAAAAAAAAAAGAAAAAAGAAAAAAAGGAGAGGAGTAGTGATGCAATCTAGGATATGGATAAGACTTGAAGACAATTTGGAAAATAAAATTAAAAAAAGACAGGAAAACACTCATAAAATACCACAAGTAGCATGGTTTAATTTATATAGTATTTGCAGAGCTGTGAAACCTGTAAAGACAGAATGTAAATGAAGAGTTTACCAAAAGTAATGTGGAATGGTTGAACTGTTAATCGCTATAGAGTTTCTGTGAGAGCTAATGAAAATGTTGGGAAATCAATGCAGTGATACTGAGAAAGATTGTTTACTTGGCTAAACTTTCCTTGTGATCCTTAAACTTTTCCTTGGCCACTTGTATACTTCTTTGTAAAACTAATTTTTAAGATCAAACTCTACTAAGTCACTTACAAATAACATGCATCCCCAGTATATGATTAATGTTGATTTCCCATGAGGTCCCTTCCTTGTTTGTGCCATGACCCATGTGGCTTATGGTCAGTCACAATGCTCCATACTCAAGAATTTTCTCTTAGCAATATGGGATCCACTTAATATGGAAGGTTAGCTCTAAATTCTCATTCAACATGCCATATTAAAAGTTGAACCCAATCTCTCACCTGCTGCATGAATCCTTTGCAGTTGCCCCTAATTCTTTCTAAATGGTTGCAAATAAAGCAATCATTACCACGTGGTAGCAACTGCCCTTATTTTCTTTGCCTCCACAGTAGCACAACTTTAGAAATAGAATCCAAACTCTGAACTGTACCCTAGTGGATTAATTATATGAAGTATGAATGAAATCTCAATAAAATTGTCAATAATTAAGATCTTTGTATCATAAAAAGCAAAGTTTCAAGAAATAAATACAGCTTATAACTCTAAGCTCAGATAAATGATCATCTGTTTCAAGTCAAGATATTGACAATAGAAGAGAAATTCCACATACTTATAAACTGTGCACTGCTACTGTGTCAAGGTGTGCAATCTCTAGCAAGCATTAATATTCTTCTGTTTCTTCTCTAAACTTTTTCATCCTTTGTTTTGGTGATATTTGTCTATATTGGTACTGCTCAGTACATTATACTACTCATTATACTACTGAGACAATGAATGTACAATTGGAAGAAATATACATATCATTACATTTTCCATAATTTTTTCACATAAAATGTTTGCAGATGAAAAAAAAAATTTGTTACATAAATTTCTTTCTTGATATGGAATTTATGTTTCCTATTTCCAAAGTAGAGCTCAATTTTGCTGATAATTTGTCTATACTTGCCAAATTTTAACAATATTTTACCAAAAATTTCTAACTTTTGTTCCGTATTTGGGGTTGTCAGAAATATCAAAAGAATTATTTTAAGGAATGATAGTACATAGTTTTATTTAACCTGAACCTACCCATAGTTCTAATAAATAAACAGTTTGAAAAAATAAATAAACAGTTTGAAATATATTTGCACTTATTTTCTTTAAAATATATTACTTATGGATAAAAGTAAGTGTATTCTGTATCATATCATGTGATTATCAGAGTTTACATTTGTGAGTTTACATGTTTACAGACTCTAGCATATGAGTCTACTATCTACTTGTATCAGAATACTACCCAAAGAGGATGGACATTATATATGTAACTTGTATCAGTTTTTGCCAGACTACCGTGTTTATAGAAATGTAATTTAATTGACAGGAAATGCAAGGAATTGTGGGAGACAACTGTCCATTAGGCATAACAGATCTTTAACAAACTGATTCTTTTATATTATTAAGGAGTCTTTGTATATTCTTTTATATGTTAATTCTTTTAAAGCCTGTATTATTATCAAACTGCCATCGCCAGGGACTCCTTCAGTAGACAACCTCCTATTTGTTTCTGTCTTCTAGGAATGCAGTGTTCTGTCCCACCCTCCATCTCATGCCTTTCTTCCAATTTCTGTTGTTCTCTCCTATTGCTATTCTTTGAAATTTACTTAAAAGGATTAATTAAATAATTAGTTACACAATCCACAATAGGGAACTATTATGTTTTTGAATTTCCAGTTGAGGCTTTTAGAGAAATTACAATGTACTCAATGTTGTCTTTGAAAATACATTGACGCCTAATTAGAGAACTTCTCCTTTTACTACCAACCTCCAGCAGCTATCAAATCTTACTCTGAAACATTAACCAGATGCTTGCAATTTGCCCCTAAGCCAAGACTAGAACACACACACACACACACACACCAGAAAAGAGGCCTTAAGTTTAAACTGGTCACACAATAGAATAGTTCATATGGGTCTATACTCAAACTGAGTGCTGCCCTGGGTTTCAAGCACTATCCATCTCCATTCTTGACTGGGTGCACTATTTGAGAAGTGAAGTAACTTTTGAAATCCCCGGGAGAAAAAAACAAATTAAGGCAGATCTTGCCTTAAGTTAAGTGTGAAAATATAAGCAGATAAACAGTGTTCTGCACTGTGGTTAAGCACCAGCAAGGCAACATCAGGGACCATGGGTGAAAAGTTTACTTCATTGCTTATCATCTACCCTACTTCTTAGAAGTGCAAATTCAAATATTATTGAGGGTGTTTTGTTTGTTTATGTGTTTTTGCCTGTAAGAAGAGCTTTTTACAGGTAGTTAGAGACAGAAACCCAAAGAGGGAACAAGGAGATGGCGTTCTGCCTGTCCTAGCAAAAACTGCTTCTAACAGCTGAGCCTGTCTCTCCAAAACGGCTTCCAGAGCCACTCACCAGCAGGAACTTCCTGCTTCTGCCTTAGCTCAGCTTCTCTGTATCAGCCCCCTGAGTCCATGAACCAATCAGGTCTTAGCTCTTTCTGGGTCCGCCCCTTGAGTCCATGAGCCAAACAGGTCTCTCTTTATACCTTAGTCCAATAACAAGGCTCACCCTAATTAGATATCTGAACTGTATATGGACGGTTATCCAGATGGCCCAGCCGTTTCCTTCTTTCCCTGTGACAGACAGATCCTGAACATGCTTGTAAGTCCGGCTGGGAAGGGTAAAGCAGTTTTTTCTGCCTGTGTATTCCTTGCTTGCCTTCTACCTGTGTTGTGCCTTGGCATGGTATATTCTTTTTTCACTTTACTAACAATTTCTCAGTCCTCTTTCATTTTTGATTCCAAGGGGGAAAATGGTGATTATGGTCTCTCTTCCTCCTGACCTGATTGACCAATGTTTCTTTAGTGTGAACGGTAAGAGTCTCTCCCGTATCTCAGCCTGCTAGAGGAGGGTCCCCATTTCCTGTCTGTCCACTCATCTGTTTGTTAAACACATGTATTTTGTTTGCAGATAACTTTTTCACCTGGATTTTCCTCTTTGTCCCTTATGAACTTGAGTTCTCTTACCAGTATGATTCCTCTAACCTCAGGGCCTATCACATGTGCAATTCCTTTAAACTTGGGGTCTAGCATGTGTGTAATAACTCTGGAATTTCTTTACTACTAATTTTTCCAGCGTCTGAATCCCCCAATTTCTGCTTTGTTACTTTCCAAAATTGTTTTATCTTTCCTTAATTTCTGAGTCCATCCGTAGTTCATATTTTAACCATCTCCATTGTGGAGGTACAGGGATGATGCTTTTTGGAACCACATGATTGTGTAAAAGCTTCTAGTAAGCATGGGTTTCTAGGTCCCATCTTTCAGGTGCTCTAGCCACTTTGTAGGTACCAATCTTGCCTAAATAAGCATCACAATTCATAATTTCTCCCTAAATAAACTCAATAACTCTTTATTTATCCTTCTAAAGTCCATTTTTATTAATTCTTGACTAAAATAAAGACAAGGACCAAAAAGTTGTCGTTCACAAGTCTGTGTCCCAAACAAACTTTAAACTCTTGCATCATTATAAATGTCAGGTAAAAATTATTTCACAGACACAAGTACTCAATACTTTGTAAAGCCAAAATAGTAGGACATCCAATGAATTAAGTGACCTAAGTTAGAAAGCTAAGCAAGCTTAACAAGGATGCTCAGTCATGGAGTCATAGGAATTTTCAAGAAATAATCATGAGGTTACTGAAAAGAAAATGATATATCCACCCAAATCTTGGGATACATAGAGCACACATCCACCAAACTTCACTAGTTCTTTTCTCATCCAAGTTTCCATAGTTTTTTCTGTTTGTTCCTTGCTTAAAACACTAGCCAGGTGCCCAATAATTTTTCCTGACTTCTTCATGAAATTATTAAGTATAATCCTTATGATTGCTTTTAAAAGTTATGTTTGTTTAACTTCTTAAAATAACTTTAATGTTTCTGCTTAGAGGTATCTATTTTCAATACTATGAAACTAAAGAAAAAGCTATACAAAATGAAGCATATAGGAAATCAAAATGGATACATTTATGGTGGAAGCCAGTCTTAAAATACACAGTTATATAGGAAATTCATGGTTGTCTTACTTTTGGTTAATGGGCTGTTATAAAGAGAGCATGTGGAAAATATGGAGCTACTGTGATTTCTCACAGATATAAGGAAAGGAGGCAGAAAGGTATTATAAAATATGAGAATGCAAACTATATCTTGTCATTAAAAATGTTTTCTAACATTACTTTAACTCTCAAATCTAACAGAAACTGACAAGCAAAAATCAAATATACTTCATAGATAGATATCAGAATGGAGAGGAAAGGCATAAGTAATTAGTTATGGGGGGGTGAGTCAGTTTAGGGTGACTGAGTCCACTAAAGTAAAAACTGGGTAGGTCCTTAAACCTGCCCTTTCAGCCTCCACTTCATTAGATATCAGACAAGGATCTGGCTTTTTCTTATCTCTTGCCTAAAGGAGTTCACTAGATCTGTTTTTTCTATAATCAACCTCTGTCTCTCCCTAGGAAGGAATTCCTTTTTCCTACAATTAAAATTCCTACAATAATTAAAACTAATCCTGGCATTGAGGTGGTTATTCTCTGTCCCCAAATTCAGAGTCATGGCTGGTTGGCTCAGCCTCCATTCAGAGCTGAATCACCCCGGTTTGGCTTTCTTAAGTGAGCTTTACACCCTCCTGCTTTCTTATGAGCAGGAGCTTGCTATTCTTTCTCCCCATTCCTTCACTTAATCTAGTAAAGTCTCTCTGCACTTTACCCTTTCGTCTGTGGATTTCAATTCTTTGAATTTGTAAGAAAATAATATGGGGATTCTCCAAAATTTGAGATGCATTAGCATATATTGGTACATCCACAGAGGAACCCTAAAATTCCTGTATCCATGGTATATAGCAACAATTTATGAATTATTCAGGCCCTTTAAAAAGTCTTAATGTTGCCGGGCGTGGTGGCGCACGCCTTTAATCCCAGCACTCGGGAGGCAGAGGTAGGAGGATCGCCGTGAGTTCGAGGCCACCCTGAGACTCCATTGTGAATTCCAGGTCAGCCTGGGCTAGAGTGAGACTCTACCTCGAAAAACCAAAAAAAAAAAAAAAAAAAAAAAAAAAAAAAAAAAAAGTCTTAATGTCACAAAGTATATGCCTAATAAGTTCAGTTATACCAAGACATAATTGTCTTTTTTAGTAAAGAAAATAATAAAGATCTCAGCATAAAACCAACCTGTACTGCATTATTCTATCACAGGACCAGAGTCTAAAGATTTATCCTAGAAAGGACTCAATTTAACTATTAAGTGCATGGATTTCCATATCTATGTTGACAAAAGGCAACTTATTTGTTCACAATGACATTTGAACCCGATCCTTAGAATGATATCCTTTAACATAAATGTCAGGATTCTATTTTTTAATATTAAATGAGAATAACTAGGGCAAAAAATAGCACTATCCTCTTCAGAAGTATTCAGTAGTTACTACAAAGCTATAGTAATCAAACTGTGTATTTAATAAAGTATAGCCACATAGGGAAAAGTAGTAATTGCAGGTCCAAAATAGATCAACATAAATATTAGCTACTGCTTTTGGACCGATAATAATAACAAGAAGAAGGAGAAGGAAGAAGAGGAGGAGAAGAAAACAATACAGATCCAAAGTTAGTCATTTAAAGAAACGGTTCTGAAAGTTGAGTGTTGTGTTACATGCCTGTAATCCCAAAATTTGAAATTTAAGACAGAAGGATCTTCAAGGCTAGTTTTGAATATGCAGTGATTTTGAAATCTTAACATACATGAGACCCTGTTACAAAATAAAACATAGAAAATGAAAAGAAAACATTGCTGAAATATCTAGATATCCACATGTAAATGATAACTCCCAAAACAGACCCCATAACACCCCAAATATCAACTTAAAATGAATCATAGATCTATGTAAAATGATAAAGTCTCTTAGAAGATTTATTGGCTGTAATTAAACATGGGATTGGTTATGTCTTTATATATGTATGTTAATCAGCTTTCTCTCACTGTGAAAAAATATACTTAAACAAGATAAGATGTATTTTTGTTCATAGTTATAGTGGTTTCAATCTATGGTCACTTGACATTTTAATTTTGACCTTTGGTGAGGCAAAATGTCATGATAGGGAGTATAGTGGTAAAGAAAACCTGCTCACATAATGACAGGAAAGAATCAGACAGCTTACATTTATAAGAAATTACAGTCTCATTGCGTCAATAGGTTAACCCCCAGATGATAACAGGCCACTTATGAGCCAATCATCTGTCAAAGATTGCACCCATAACCACTCCTGCATTGAGGACCAAACATTCAAGGTATGAGCTTTTTGGTGATATTTCAGGTCCCTCACCAGGAAGCCCAAGTCTCAGCAATCCCTGTGTTGCTCAAAAGTCTACAAAGTCTTCTTTAACATTCAAGAAAAGACTTGTAGTTTTGATATACAAAAATCAAAACACAGGTTATATCTTCCCACAATACAATGCCTTTGCTGCCAGCATTTATGTAGCTAGTAGTTGTTTCTCTGGGCTGACAATACCCTCTTCTTGCCCGTCATCTCGCATTTCTGGCATCTCTCCTTTATTGGTATTTTCACTTCAGTCTTGGCTTCACTTATTACTTCACACACTGCCCTCTTAAGCACTGGAAAAGGAATCTGATCATTTAACACACATTCTGGGCTTCTAAGCCTTCCTTTTAAATTTTAGTCTATGTCTATAGATACCCAAATTATGCCTCTGTGTAGCTATAAAACCATCACCATGTGAGCAACATGGATGTCTACTATAAACTCAAACAGCTTCTGAGAGCCTCAAAGTCTTAAAAACATGGTGAAAAGGATCCTGAAAAGATAAGTTTACATAGTTTGTAAGGACAGAGCAACCCTTCTTTCTTCCTAAATGAAAAATAAAAAATTGGTTTAAGCAACTGTTGCAATTATCTTTGCATTGCTGGACAAACACTGACAAGAAGTAGCTTATGGAAAGAAGGGGTTCATTTCAGGTTTACAGAATCCAGGGGAAATTCCATCATTGCAGAAGAAGCTGGCTCACTCTAGCATGCCCCACAGAAGAGAGACAACACCAACAGCCAGCACCACAAAACTGCCAGAACTCAAAACTGCTCTGAATATACCTAGTATAGCTGGACTATAAGATCAGACCCCAGTGATACATTTCTCTTCCCCAGCAGGGCCATGCCCACTGGAGATTCAAGAGCCTATGGGTTAAAACCACCACATTTAGGCCCCATAGACTCATGAACATCTCACAATGCAAATTACAATTAGACCAATTTCAAAGGCATCCATAGTCCTTAACAACTTTAACATTGTTTGAAATCCAAAATCTCACCTAATATTTAAGACTTTCTTAGTTGTGAGCCCTCTATAAATCAAATATAAGTTTCATACTTTTAACACATGGCATAGACTAAGATTAATTTACCGTTCAAAAAGTCAAAACAAGAAGAGACTATCCAAATGCAAATAATAGCCAGCAGGTAAATATCAAACATCTGCTGTCCAACATCCATAACTAGTAACAAAAGTCTCTGGATTCCTATTCTGTCCCTCCAGATGGCAACTGTTCTACAGTCTAGGTCCATCCAAAATATCTTTGGGTCTACGCTGAAAATCATGATTCATCTTTATAGTTATATCCAATGTTCTTACTTGCCCTTCTCCAATACACGGATTTCTACCCTGCTTCACATGCCATATATTAGCAGCAACTTCTGGAACCATGTGCATTTTATGACCCATGATTATGAAATATCACCAAAGATCATATGTCAAAGGCTTGGTCCTAGAGAAATTTGATCTTGACAATTCTTGACATTCCCTCAAGGCTTCTATCCTATTGTTCTCTTCAGCACACTACTTGACTTCATTTTGTAGGTGCTACTTTTGTTAACAACACCCTCTCCAGCCACAACTTCATGATTGTTTTTTTTCTTCCTGCTAAAGCAAAAGTTTTTATGCTTTGCTTCTTATTCTCTTTATAAAGGAAGCTAAAACAGCAACCACTAAGCACACCTAAGTGTGCTGCCTTGAAATTTCTTACAGTAGATTATTTGGTCCATCATCTTTAAACTAGTGCTCATACAAAGACGTGAATGCAGTATGAACTATGGACTGCGAGGTTTGGCTTGTGAGAAAGAACTTTGTTGGGACTGGTCTAGAAGAAGTTTATGTGAGAGGCTTGCTGTGTTCTCCCTGCTCTTGTGCAGGGTTGCACTGTGTAGAAATATACTGGCATGAACAGAGGGATATGGCACAGAAAAAAATAAAATCATTTGAATAGCATCAGGATTGATAAAAACTATGGGGACTTTTAAAGTTAGACTGAATACGTTGTATTTTATATCATGGATGGTTATCAGTTTATAGGGGCCAGGGGCAGAATACAGTGGTTTGATTCAGGTGTCCCCCATAAAGTTATTTCTTCTGAATGCTAAGTCCCCAGCTGGTGGCAATTTTGGAATTGGAGTTTCCTATATTACTGGGGGTGGTTTTTATATGAAGACATATATATTTGTCAAAATCCATAAAACATAATATTCCCAAGGTATGTATATAAAAAATGGGTGAGATTTGATTCATGGAGGAAAAGGGCATATATTAACAAATCAATATTTTGCTCAGGTTTTCCCTGAACCCAAAATTCCTTTTTTTTTTTAACCTTAGAAAGCCATCATGTTATGCCATTCAATCCTTGTCAAATCGTTCAAAGATGTGGGTCTCTGATATCCAAGGGCAAAGTAATGTTACTTTCCAAGCATATTTAAAAATCACATTTGGGGCTAGAGAGATGGCTTAGTGGTTAAGGTGCTTCCTTATAAAGCATAAGGACCCAGGTTTGACTCTCTAGTACCCACATAACGCAAATGTACATGGTGATGCATGTGTCTAGAGTTCATTTCCAGTGGCTAGAGGCCCTGACATGCCCATTCTTATTCTCTTTCTCTCTCTTTTTACCTGTATCTCATTTCTCTCTGCTTACAAATAAATAAAATTCATTTTAAAATTAAATTTGTACTTCCTTTGCTAATTATTGTATCTAGGTCATCTAGCTACAGTGAAGAGAATCTTTTCATTCAGTGTACTCATTCAAATGCTAACTTCTTTCATAAATATGCCTACAAACATATTCAAGAACAATGTTTATCATTTCTCTGGGTATCCATTGCTTAACTTAGTCAAGTCCACCTAAAGAATCACCAAAGTGCTAATGTCAAGGCATTCTAAGGGATATGTATGGTTTTTAATAAGTTAAGGACACCAATCCAGAAGGTATGCATGACAGTTTATCCCTGATTATCAACTTTAAGGAATTTAGTCACCATGTGTTATAGTTACCTTCTCATTACTGACAGGAATCACCTGATATAAATCATCTGATGGGGGGAAATGATTTATTTTGGATTACAGTCTTGAAGGGAAGCTCCATGATGGCAGGAGAAGGATTGTAGAGCAGAGGCTGGAGATCATCTCCTTGCCATAGTAGGTGGCAACAGTAGCAGGAGAGTGAGCCTAACTGTAGCAAAGGGAAACTAGCTATAACACCTCTAATATTGTGCCCAACAACACACCTCCTTCAGCAAGGCTATGCCTATCAAATTGCCATCATCTGGGGATCAAGCATTCAGAACTTATGGATTTATAGGGGATACCTAACCCAGACCACCACATTCTGCCCTGGTCCTGATACACTGATGACTATCCATGATGTAAAATGGAATCCATTGAGTCTAAAATTAAAAGTATCAGAGTTGTTATCAATCCTAACAATGAAAACATCCACATACTCCAAACTCTTTTAGCTGGGAGGTATAAAACCAAAATAACAATGGCACAGAGTAAACCTTCACACTGCAAAAAAATGCATTGCAAGGAAAGATTGAACCCATACAAGATCTAAAACAGAGCAAACATCAAATCCTTCATCTCCAACTCCAGTATCTGCAACCAGTGATGAAATCTTTGAGGTCCCAATTCCATCCCTCCAGCAGGGTTGCCCTCAGCCTGGGAAACAATCTTTCCTCAGCCTTCAGCTTTTCTTGAAAGCCATTCCATCGTTCTGTTATCTCAAAAATACTCAGGTCTACACTGAAACCCATGGCTCATCCTCGTGGCTCCATTGGATCTCCACACAGGCATTTCAACATCTCTGCTTCATATTGCAGTTATTTTCAAGACACAAAGTGCTTTGTAAATTCAATGACTCTTTAATGCATTTGTTATACTCTCAATATAATCTGGTGGGCTACCAAATTTGTTAATCCTGGGGGAATAAAGCTGACTTTGAAGTGCAGGACATTCCTTTAGCATTCAAACGCCCTACTTTCAATAGAGTATTCTTTCTTCAGTTCCAGCAAAAGAGCTAGACCAATCACAATGGTGGTAAGCTCCCAAACAATTTCTACTGAAAGTTTAAATTTCTTTCTGTGCCATGTCCTTCTGCTCATACCAGTCTATGCAACAAACCTGCTCATATTTTCATGACACAAGCAGAATACAGCAAGCCACTCATACAAACTGTTTCTAGTCCAATCCAGATAAAGTTCTTTCTTTTCACCATAAGCCAAAGTTATGTAATCCACAGTTCTTTCTGCAATTAGATCTTTCGACACTGACCAAAATATTCTATCTTAAACTGCCCTCCACACTAAAAGGTGTCTCTTAGGGCAAAGTTTCAAAACCTTTCACATTCTTCCTGCAGTTCAGTTTCAAAAAGGTTACTAGAAGTAATGACCCCATTTCTCAGTACCAATATTCTATTGTAATTACCTTCATGTTGCTGAGGAAAAAACATCCTACCAAAAGCAGCTGATGGTAGGAAATTTTTTATTTGACTTACAGTCTCAAGGGGATGCATCATGATGGTTGGGGAAAGGATGGCATAAATAGATGCTGGACATTACTTCCTTGGTAACATCAGGTGGAAAACAACAGTAGGAGAAAGCAGAACACTGGCAAAGTGGTACTGGCTATAATAACCCTGAGCCCTAACAATGCATACTATCATTCAATGGGCTAAGATTCCAGAATAAATCAAGAAGAGAAAGAGAGACAGCACCATTTTGCCATTCTCTGCCTGCTAACTGTCCACTGAATTTGACCAGCTGCTTCAAGCGCCTGTTGCCATACCTTCCTTACCATGATGGATGTGCCATGATGTAAATTACCCTTTCTCAAGTTTCTTTTGGTCAGGTATTTGGTCCCAGCAACAAGAAAAGGAACTAATACAGAAAGACAAAACATCACTTCAAAAGTACTGCTAAAAGAAATAAATGGGGCTGGAGGGATGACTTAGTGATTAAGGCATTTGCCAGCAAAGCCAAAGGACCCAGGTTCAGTTCCCCAGGACCCATGTTAGACAGATGCACAAGGGGGCACACGTGTCTGGAGTTCATTTGCAGTGGCTGGAGGCCTTGGTATGTTCTCTCTCTCTCTTTCTCTGTCGAACAAATAAATAATTTTTAAAGAAATAAATGGAGAAATATAGCCTAATGTGATATTAACTCAGAAAATTATGATATTTTTTAAAAAATAAAAAAGGTGCTGAAGGGATGCTTAGCAGTTAAGGCACTTGCATGAAAAGCCAAAGGACCCAGGTTCAATTCCCCAGAACCCACGTTAGCTAGATGCACAAGGGGGTGCACACATCTGGAATTCATTTGCAGTGGCTGGAGGCCCTGGCATGCCCATTCTCGCTCTATCTACCCGCCTATTTCTGTATCTCTCTCTCTCTGACTCTCAACTAAATAAAAACAGTTAAATATTAAAGAGAGAGTTGAGTAGTGGCACACACCTATCAACCAATTTGGAGACTGAAACATAATTATGAATGTGTGAGGCCATTTTTTTGCTACATGATACCTTACCTCAAAATACAAATTCATTATTATACTGATTACATCAAAGTACTTTGATTTTAATAGACATTCCTTTTACAAAGAAAGAGAACTTTCAGTTTACTTTGATTGACACTAAAACAATTTTAAGTTTAAAAAAAATCCCCCTGGGCCTGGAGAGATGGCTTAGCCATTAAGCAACTTGCCTGCGAAGCCTAAGGACCAAAGTTTGATTCGCCAGGACCAATATAGGCCAGATGTAGTAGTTGGCACATGTATCTGGAGTTTGTTTGCAGTGGATGGAGGCCCTGGTGTGCCCATTCTTTCTATCTGCCTCTCTTTCTGTCTTTTTCTCTTTTCCCATAAATAAATGAATAACATATAAAAAATCCTCCTGGAAAAATCAAGTACTACACATAATGTTGTCCTTGTAGAGTGTGTTTTCTCTTGGAATATGGTTTAATATGTATAAGGCAATTACACATAGATTTTTGCAAGTCTATAATCAGCAAAATATCCTCTTAGGTAATTGATATTAAAAGGAGAGAGAAAAAAAGATAGATTAGTGTTTCATCTAATTATTAGTGAACATTTAATTAAAAAATATGGTCAATGTTGGGTGTAGAATAGTAAATTATTATGAATCAATTATTTTAATGCCCCTCTATATACATACATATATATATATATATATATATATATATATATATATATATATATATAATTGTACCATAACCTATTCAAAGCAATATTTTTGAATAACATTGCATCTATAAACACCAGAGAAATTACTTCTGTTTAAATCTAGGCATTCTGTTTTGCAGTTTACTATAAGTGAATACATGATTCAACCTAAGTCTTTACTATAATGATAGGTGCTGTTTTTAGGAGAAAAAATAAAGCAATAGATATAGGGGTTATGTGACATTTCTTTTGCATAGTATTTTTTATTACTTGTATAGTAAAATAAACTAGAAATTAAAATCTAAATTATAGTTTAAGTGTAGTGAATTTTAGATTTTTTACAAGTTTGTTTGACAGTCTGATGACAGATTATATAAGAAATCTTAATAAATCATTAGTGAAACTAAAACTAAATACTAAAAAGGATACTAGCAGTGGCTAGCAATTGAACTCAGTGGATGAAGGTGCTTGCTAGCCAAGCCTGTGGCCCAGGTTCCAATACCAAGCCACCCATGTAAAGCCAAGTGGGAAGTCATTTGCAGTAGAAAGAGTCCCTATCAGGCATGTGCACACATACACACCACTACCACCACCACCACCACCACCATGCACATCTGGCTTATGTGGGTGCTAGAGAATTGAATCTGGGACCTTATGCTTCATAGGCAAGCACCTTAATTGCTACACTAGGCTCCAGTCCCAAATTTGATTTTTATTTATTTTTATCTTGGGGGGGGGGGTATACCAGGGCCACTATCCACTGCAAATTAACTCCAGATACACCTGCATCTGGCTTATTTGGGTACTGGGAATTGAACCTTGGTCCTTAGGATTTGCAAGCAAGCACCTTAACTGCTAAGCTATCTCTCCAGTTCAAAATTGATTTTTAATTATGCTGGATTAATAATATTCCCTGTTGGCTTCCAGTCAAGATGGTGTCCTCCTAACTGCACCACACCTCCCGGGGAAGAAAAGACAAGACCTTAAGGGTTCACTGGGTCTTTTAGGGAAGAGTAATCTCTAACACATCACCAGTGGGAGGGCACAGAGGGGCAAAAAAAGGAATCAGCTGATGCCCATGCTCTCGGGTAACTCAGCAGACCACCAATCCCTCTAACAGCCTTCCTAGCCATAGTCCCAGCCTCAGGCTACTCCCGCAATAACTGAGACAAGGGGACCCAGGCCAGTAGTTTCATCTACACTGCAGGGCATGGGTCATTTCCCAGATCCTTCAGCCCACCTGTGCAACCTGAGACCATTCCACCGCACCCCCACAAGACCTCTGATCCACCCCACCCTCCCCATGAGAATTAAGTCCCTCTCCAAGATGCCCCAGCCCCGCGTGATTTCAGACCCTCTCCATTCCACTCCCCGCCAACCCCCTGTGACATTAGACCCTGTCTGTTCTACCCAGCCCCCACATGATTTCAGATCCTCTGCTCTGCTCTGCGCCCTTGTAACTTCAGACCCTCTCCACTCTGCCCCACCCCAGAGTGACTTAAGACACTTTCCACTCCGCTCCATCCCAGTGTGACTTCAGATCCTCTCTGCTCCACCCCCCACCGTGATCTCAGACAGTCTCCACTCCAACCCAGCCTGTGTGACCTAAGATCTGCTCTGCAGCCACACCTGCCCTCAGGAAGCAGCACCACTTCCCCCACCCATCGAGACCACAGTCTCTCTCTCCCTACCACACACTGTGATGGACAGACCACAGTGCAAAAGGAATAATATAAAAAATCAAATGCAAGTAAATCCAGTAAGATCGCCCTCTCCTACAATGGATGTCTGTAATCAAAACATAGAAGAGACATTAGGATCAGCACCCCGAAATGAAGTTATGAGCAATGCTTCCCTGACCAAACTACTGGCAGAACTTGCAAAAAAGCAACAAAGGACCAATAATCGTATGGATGCTGCCATCACTAGATTAGACCTAATAGATAAGAGGATATCACAACCATCAATCTTTATGCACCAAACACAGGTGCAACACAATTCATAAAACAAAACCTACTGGACAACGAAACATAAATAACCACCAACATCATCATAGTTGGGGACTTAAATACAACATTATCAGCAATAGATAGATCATCCAAACAGAAACTCAACAAGGAAATGAGAGAAGTCAACAAAGCTATAGAACATTTAGACCTAATGGACATATACAGAACATTCCACCCTAAATCCACAGATTACACATTCTTCTTGGCAGCCAATGGAACCTTCTCTAAAGCAGATCATATACTGGGTCACAAAGCCTGCCTCCATATATTTAGGAAGATTGACATAATCCCCTGCATGATATCAGATTACAATGCTATATTGCTAGAAATCAACAACAAAAGACCCACCTGGAATCCCATCAGCTCCTGGAAACTGAACAGCACACTTTAAAACAATAAATGGGTAGTGGATGAAATAAAAAAATGAAATAGAGAAATTTCTAGAAAATAATGACAATGAGAACACACATACTAAAACTTATGGAACACAATGAAGGCAGTCCTCAGGGGAAAATTCATAGCACTAAATGCCCTCATAACAAAGACAGATCCTAAACCAATAACCTAACCATCCACCTAAAGGCCCTGGAAAAGTAAGAAGAATCCAACTCAACAAGCTGCAGATGGAAAGAACTGATTAAGATCAGAGTAGAAATTAATGAATTGGAAACTACGATAACAAGAAAAACAATGAAACACAGAGTTGGTTCTTTAAAAAAATAAACAAGATTGACAAACCCCAGACCAATTTTATCAAGCAAAAAACAGAGAAGCTTCAAGTTAACAAAACTAGAAATGAAAAAGGAGAGATCACAACAGACATCAGTGAAATAGGGAGAATCACCAGGACTTATTTCAAAAACCTCTACTCCACAAAACTGGATAATGTGGAGAAGATGGATAAATTCCGGGACACATACCATCTATCAAAGCTAAACTCAGAGCAGATTAATCTCCTAAACAAACCTATCACACTCATTGAGATTGAGAAAGTACTAAAAAACCTCCCCCAAAAGAAGTCTCCTGCACCAGATGTCTTCTCAGCTGAATTCTATCAAACCTTCATGGAAGAACTCAAACCAATCTTTCTCAAACTGTGCCACACAATTGGAGAACAGGGTGAGCTCCCCAACTCAGTCTATGAAACTAGTATCACTCTTATTCCAAAATCGCAATAGTACCATAAAATTCTACATCCTGACATGATGCTCACACAAGTGCAATAGTGGCGCATAGCCATGGTGGGAAACCAATTACTCTTAATTTGGCTAACTGATCTGCTCAGTGGAATGGAACCCATAGCTGGAGTGGGAAACAAGTCAGAACCATATCCAAAGATGAGCCCCCTCTCCATGATCAAGCTCCCACCAAACGTGGGCTGCAAGTAGGCCTACAATTATTAAAGTCTCGTTAAAAAATAATGCTTATCCCATTTGTCTGGTGCTAACTTTACTCTGTGTCGGAAAATTTGCTTCTCTTTTTCAGGTAGATGCAGATTCTAAGGAGAAAACCACTCCATCATACCTCAAAAGTGCCCCAGCTGAAAATGAGAATAACTGGGGAAATAAGCGAGAGTGCTGTTTTCTTGGCAAACCTGGTACCAGCACAGTGGTGAAGGAGTTAGACACAGAGAACAGTCAACCCCTGCCAAACAAGATATCCTGATACACAGAGGCTCCCAAGACCTCATCACTGAAGCAAACCTAAAATGTGCCCAACATGGCTCAGGGAAATTTGCAGAAGAGGGGGCAGAAAGAATTTCAGAGCCACACATTGGGTCATGATACACAAAGACATTTCCTCCTACCCAAAACTCATGGCTAACTCCACAATGAATGACCCATATACCCCAACAAGGAGGGTTCCTGTGGAGGGGGGAGGACAGAGGAGGCTAACGATGGTACCAACTTGACTGAGTACAAAATTAATGAAAAAAAAAAATACTGCCTTGCCCATTGGATATCAGAGACCCACATCTTTGATCCTCTGACAATATAAATAAGAACACTTAAAAAGTGATTTTTTTCCGGGAGTGATATGAACATCAGCCATTAAGAAGATTTGTGTGTGTGTGAGTGTGACCTAAGTCATACCCTACCGTTGTGACACTTAATCTTTATTGTCTTCGACTGTCAAAAACGTGGGGAGATGGGCTGGAGAGATGGCTTGGTGGTTAAGCACTTGCCTGTGAAGCCTAAGGACCCTGGTTTGAGGCTCGATTCCCCAGGACCCATGTTAGCCAGATGCACAAGGGGGTGCATGCATCTGGAGTTCATTTGCAGTGGCTGGAAGCCCTGGCGTGCCCATTCTCTCTCTCTCTATCTTTCTCTCTCTCTCTCTCTCTCTCCCTGTGTCACTCTCAAATAAATAAATAAAAATGAACAAAAAAAAAAAAAAAAAAAAAACGTGGGGAGAGGAACTTCCAGGGTAAGATGACAGCTTAGGAGACACACCAAACCAGTCTAAGGAGGGATTTAAGCAAAACCCCAGCAAAATGCACTCTACTTCTGAAAAGTGAAGAAGTATAGGTATTCTTAGACACAGCAGAAAAGCCAGAAAGACCAAGACCCACCAGAAAGGAGGAAAAAATTCCAAGTCCCACTGAGGCAATCTTGGCCTGAGATCCACATGACTTCCTGGTACAGTCCTGCCAGGCATGTCAGGGGGCAACAGCAGCTGAGACCAAGCAATAGATGTTTCAACTCAATCAGCCTTGATGCAAGTTAAGAAATATGAAGGAATGACAGCTCAGATCAACTAAAGAGCTATTGAAAGTATGAGCAATTCCAGAAGTCTGAACTCTCCCCTGCCACACCATCAGAACTGAGAAACTCCGGCATTCAGCCCAGAGTGGCAGTGCAGCCAGCAGAGTGGATCAGAGGTACAGCTGCACAGCACAACAGGGAAAAATTGAGGTGGGCACTCAGCATTGGTGAGATTGGCAGGCACCCCAAAAGATAACAAGGCTGACTGACAGAAAAAAAAAAAAAAGACTAGGTATACATTCCTACAAGAACTAATCTCTCTTTCCTTGTCTGGGCAGGTTGTGGGGTATATATTCTTGGTTGGTTTACCATTTTCAAATAACTTGTATTTGGGGGTTGAATTCTGTTGCCTTTTGTGCTTTCATATATATAGGGCCTTTGTTTTTTGCCTCTGTCATTATTGGGGGCAGGGTCTGATGCAGATCCAGGTTCACCTGGAACCCAATTCAGAACAGAAATCTTTACCTCCCAGCTAACAAGATTAAGGGTATAGAACAACACACACCCTTAGGGATTTTGGCTTTATATGGCTATCTCTTTGTTTTAATCCCCACAATTGCATACTTTGTGCTGGTTTTTATTTATTCTGTGTTACTCAGTTGAAGTTTAGAATTTTCCAGTAAATTATTCCACCCAGTCCACTAGAATACTTGCTAAGCAAGCAAACTCAACACCTTGGATTACTTCTCTGCTTTGATTGGGGGGAAAGAGCTACACCTGGCACCTTGAACTCATATCCTGAGGGTATAAAGAGGTAGATTACCATGTCTGGGAACACTGCAGATAAGTAGAAAACCCAAGCATCAAATCAATTCAGGATGCAAAAGTCGCTACAATATTAAAAAAAAAAAAAAAAAAAAAAAAAAAAAAAAAAAACTCAAAGAATCAAGACAATACAGTCCCACCAAAAACTATAAATCCATCAGAAATGATCACCAAGGAGACTGTTTTAGATGAAATGCCTGACAAATATTTCAAGAAAATGATGGTATCTATGCTCAAAGAAATCAGAGAAAAAATGAAGGGAATCAAAGAAGAAAACAAAGACATTAAAGAAGTAAACAAACTTCTAAAAGAGAACACAGGAAACCAGTTTAATGAAATAAAGAGGTCATTACAAGACATGTGTAAGGAAATAGAAATACTGAAGAAAACCCAGGCTGAAATCCTGGCTCTGAAGAATGTAGTCAATAAGATAAAAAAAATAAAATAAAATAAAAATAAATAAAAAAATAAAAACTCTGTGGAAAGTCTCTCCAGTAGAATAGACAAAGGAGAGATCAGAATATCTAAACTAGAAGACCAGGTAGCAGATCTAACACAGTCCACCAAAGAGAAAGATAACCTAATAGCAATTTATGAATGGGAATTTCAAGATATCTGGAGCACTATGAAAAGATCAAACATAAGAATTCAGGCTATAACGGAAGGAAAAGAATTTCAATCCAGAGGCTTAGTAGGTGTTTTCAACAACATCATAGATGAAAAATTTCCCCAAATCTAGAAAGAAATGCCAACGCAGATACAAGAAGCTTTTAGAACACCAAGCAGACAAAATCTGGAAAGAACCTCTTCTCGCCATGTTATAATTAAATTACTAAACACACAAACCAAAGAAAATATATTGAAAGCAGTTAGAGAGAAGGAACAAGTCACCTACAAAGGCAAGCCCATTAGAATAACTGCAGACTATTCAACACAAACATTAAAAGCCAGAGGGCTTGGAATAATGTATTCAAGTTCTGAAAGATAACAACTGTCATCCAAGATTACTTTATCCTGAAAAGCTATCTATCCAAATTGATGGAGAAATAAGGACATTCCACAGCAAAAGCAGGCTAAAGGAATTTATGACAACTAAGCCAGCTCTACAGAAAATACTTGAAGGAATTGTTAATGCCGATGAGAAAGCAAAACACATACAGAAGGAAATAGAAAAAATAAACCACAAATGAGTAAAGGGAAAAAAGAAACACTACAAAATAAGAAGGATGGTGAGAATAAATACATACTTTTCAATAATAACTCTTAATATTAATGGCCTCAATGCACCATCCAAAAGACCCAGGCTTGCAGACTTGATTAAAGGCAGGATCCTGCCATTTGTTACCTCCAGGAAACTCATCTGTCAATAAAAGTCAGACACCACCTTACAGTGAAAGGATGGAAAATGGTATTTCAAGCAAATGGGCCAAGGAAACAAGCAGGGGTTGCTATCCTAATATCTGACAGGATAGATTTCAAATGAACATTAGTGAGGAAAGATAAGGAAGGTCATTTTATACTGATTAAAGGAACACTCCAGCAGGAGGACATTACAATCCTAAAAATATATGCACCTAAGATAGGGGCTCCCAGTTTCATCAAACAAACACTATTAGACTTAAGGTCACAGATAACATCAAACACAATTGTAGTGGGAGACTTCAACACCCCTCTCTCATCAATTGAGAGGTCATCCTGGCAATAAAAATAAACAGACATCTGAATTAAATGATTTTATGGCACAAATGGACCTAACAGTTATCTACAGAACATTCCACCCAAATGCTGCAGAATATACTTTTTTCTAAGCAGCACATGGAACATTCTCTAAAATAGACCTTATATTAGGACACAAAGCAAATCTCCACAAATATAGAAAATTGAAATAATCCCTTGTACTCTGACTACAATGGGATTAAACTGCAAATCAGCAACAACAAAAACTACAGAGCATAAAGAAATTCATGGAGACTAAACAGTACACTACTGAATGATCAATGGGTCTCTGAAGAAATCAAAAAGGAGATCAATAAATTCATAGAATCAAATGATGATGATAATACAACATACCAAAACCTTTGGAACACTATCAAGGCAGTCCTAAGAAAGAAATTTATAGCTCTAAGTGCTTATATTATGAAACTAGAGAGTTCACAAATAAACAATTTAATACTCTACCTTAAAGCCTTGGAAAAAGAAGCGCAAGGCAAACCAAAAATCAATAGATGAGAAAAAATCATAAAGATTAGGACAGAAATTAATGAAATAGAAACAAACAAACAAACAAAAAAGTCCGAAGAATAAATGAAACAAAGAGTTGGTTCTTTGAAAGGATATAGAAGATTGATTAACACTTTGCAGATTTCACCAGAAGAAAGATTGAAGACAAAAATTAATAAAAATTAGAGATGAAAAGGCAACATTACAACAGATAACAAAGAAATTCAGACAATTATAAGGACATATTTTAAGAATATATATGCCTGTAAATTTGAAAATCTGAAAGAAATGGATGATTTCCTTGATTCATATGACCTAACAAAATTAAATCAAGATGAGTTAAACAACTTAAATAGACCTATAACCAGTACAGAGATCCAAGCAGTTATAAAAAGTCTCCCAACTAAAAAATCCCAGGCCCAGATGGATTCACTGGCTAATTTTACCAGACCTTCATGGAAGAACTAACACCAATGCTTCTCAAACTTTTCCATAAAATAGAAAAGGAAGGAATTCTACCAAACTCCTTCTATAAAGCTAGCATCACCCTGATACCAAAACCAGGCAAAGACAGAACAGAAAAAGAAAATTACAGACCAATCACCCTCATGAACATATATGCAAAAATTTTGAACAAAATATTGGCAAACAGAATAAAAGAATATATCAAAAAGATTGTTCACCGTGATCAAGTAGGCTTTATCCCAGGGATGCAGGAATGGTTCAACATATGCAAATCAATAAATGTAATACATCATATAAATGGTCTGAAAGACAAAATCACATGATCATCTCAATAGATGCAGAAAAGGCATTTGACAAAATCCAACATCCCTTCATAGTATTACAGTATTACAGAAGTATTACAGAATCGAACAAGAAGAAACATATCTTAACATAAAAAAGCTAATTATGACAAACCTACAGCCAACATAATATTAAATGGTGAAATACTCGAAGCTTTTTCAGTAAATTCTGGAACAAAACAAGGGTTTCCACTGTCCCCACTTTTATTTAATATGGTACTGGAAGTCTTAGCTATAGCAAGGCAAGAGACACTCATAAATGGGAAATAAATTGGAAAGGAGGAGATCAAATTATCACTGTTTGCAGATGATATGATTCTATTCATAAAAGACCCTAAAAACTCTACCAGCAAACTTTTAGAGCTGATAAGCACTTTTAGCAATATAGCAGGATACAAAATAAATAGACAGAAATCAGTAGCTGTCCTGTATACTAACAACAAATGTGCAGAGAATGAAATCAGGGAATCTCTCCCATTCACAATTGCCTCAAAAAATAAATACAGTACCTTGGAGTAAACTTAACTAAGGAAGTGAAGGAGCTCTACAATGAGAACTTTAAAGCACTCAAGTGAGAAATTGCAGAAGACACAAGGAAATGGAAAGATATCCCATGTTCTTGGATTGGAAGAATCAATATTGTGAAAATGTTAATCTTACCAAAAGCAATATACACATTTAATGCAATCCCTCATTAAAATTCCAATAGCATTCTTCACAGGAATAGAAAAAATATCCTAAATTTCATTTGGAATCACAAAAAAACCTCTAATAGCCAAAATGATTTTGAGCATCAAAAATAAAGCTTATGGTATCACCATACCCAATTTTAAGCTATATTACAAAGCCATAGTAACAAAAATAGCATGGTATTGATACAAAAACAGACATGTAGATCAATGGAACAGAATAGAGGACCCAGATATTAATCCCGGCAGCTACAGCTATCTGATTTTTGACAAAAATGCCAAAAATATTCATTGAAGAAATGACAGCCTGTTCAACAAGTGGTGCTGGGAAAGCTGAATATCTATATGTAGAAAGATGAAAATAGATCCTTGCCTTTCTCCATGCACAAGAATCAAATCCATGTGAATCAGGGACCTTAATATCCAAACTAAAACTCTGAAATTGCTAGAGGAAAAGGTAGGGGAAACCCTTCAACATAATGGCATAGGTAATGACTTTCTGAATATAACCTCAATTGCTCAGAAAATAGAACCACTAATCAGCTACTGGGATCTCATGAAATTACAAAGTTTTTATACAGCAAAGGACACTGTGAATAGATCAAAGAGACCACCTACAGAATGGGAGGAAATCTTTGCTAGTTACACATCTGACAGAGGATTAATATCCAGAATATACAAAGAACTCAAAAAGTAGAACAATAAGAAATCAAACAACCCAATCAAAAAATGGGCTATGGAACTAAATAGAGAGTTCTCACCAGAAGAAATGCAGATGGCATATAAACATCTAAAAAAGTGTTCTACATCCTTAGCCATCAGGGAAATGCAAATTAAAACTACTTTGAGATTCCATATCTCTCCTGTCAGAATGGCTACCATCAAGACAACAAATGACAATAAATGTTGGCAAGGATGTGGTAAAAGGGGAACCCTTCTGCATTGTTGGTGGGAATGTAGTCTGGTACAGCCATTGTGGAAATCAGTGTGGAGGTTCTTGAGACAGCTAAAAATAGATTTGCCATATGATCCAGCTATAGTACTCCTAGTCATATAACCTAATGACTCTTCTCACTACCTTAAAGATACTTGCACAACCATGTTTATTGCTGCTCTATTCACAATAGCTAGGAAGTGAAACCAGCCTAGATGTCCATCCACAGATGAATGGATAATAAAGATGTGGTACATCTGCACAATGGAGTTCTATTCAGCGGTAAAAAAAAAATGAAATTATGAAATTTTCAGGGAAATGGATGGATCTATAAAGGATTGTGCTAAGTGAGGTAACCCAGGCCCAGAAAGCCAAATGTCTCTCATGTTCTCTCTTATATGTGGATCCTAGTTACAAATGTATAGACTTGTGTGTGGTCTGGAACCAACAACTAGTAGCAGAGGTCCCTAAGCTATAAAGAGGCTGTAAGGGAGGGAGGAGAGTGAAGGTCTTAAGAGGATGGCATTGTGTATATGTAAGTAGAAGAACAGATTACAGCGAGGGGAAAGGCCTAAGGCAATCAGAGGAAGAGAATGTATAAAAGAAGGGTGGGGGGAGGGTCAATGAAAATTCAAGCTATTCTGAATAATACATATAAAAATCTACTTTCTTAAAAAATGGCACATCCATAAGTCATAGATTGTTACTAAAACGTTTTCAGTGCCTGGTATGGGATACCTTCCAGTGATTTGTTGGCCAGGGAGGTTCCTGTTGCCTCTAAAACATTACAGGCAATTATTGCCAAGGCCCTTGGTTCCCTGTGATTGTAAGATATTGTAAGACCCTCAGTAATTCTTGTGATTACATTGTGATACTGAATCTTTATTGTCAAGTTGACAAACCTCTGGGCATGTCTGTGAGAGTTTCTAACTTGAAGTAACTGAGGTAGGAAGATCCACCCTAAATATATGTGCCATCCATATACAGACTTGAGTTCTAAAGTGAATAAAAAGGAAAAAAGCAAGTGAAGTGGTCATCTTTCTATAATTCCTGACTGAAGGTTCATGTTATGCTTTTCTCCATGTGTTTCTCTCTATGATGGACTGTAACCTCAAACTACGAGTCAAAATAAACCTTTCTCCCTTAATTTGCTTTTGTCAGAACAATGAGAAAGTAACTCTTACAGCCATGAAATAAGAACAAAAAAAGAAAAACAATACAATGATGTACCAAAATGGTAATGGAACCATAACGTTCTAATAAAGTGAGAGAAGAGAAGTATTCAGTCCCTTACTTGATATTCTGATACCCATATTCTTCTGGAGGCCAGCTGATTGTGCTTTTAGGGAGTTCTAGAATACATCAAAGGTCAAAGATGGATTGGGAGTGTATCCAGTGATGCCACTTTTATGAGTGTCATTCATCTGGGTGAAATTTTCAATGATACAGCTACATTTGATTTACCCATGCTCAGTATGCAATAACAGTGTACTCACTGGTTCACCAAGGTAGACCTGATTGGAATTGTCTATTTGGTTGGTTGTTGTCCTATATGTTAGTGAATAGCCCCTATGTGAGGTGAATCAATGTTTCATTTTTTAATATATTTTATTTATTTATGAGAGAAAGAGAGAGAGAGAGAGAGAGAGAGAATGAGCACACCAGGGCCTCCAGCCACTGCAAGTGAACTCCATATTCATGCGCCACCTTATGCATGTGGCTTACATGGGTCCTGGGGAATCAAGCCAAGGTCCTTTGGCTTTGCAGGCACATGCCTTACCCACTAAGCCATCTCTCCAGCCCAAATCAGTGTTTCTTTGCATCTCTCCAGGGAAGTAACACAACAGTTACCTCAGTCACTCTTTTGGAATATGTTGCACCTCTTTGGGGGTAACATTTTGCACCTCAATTTTATGAGCCTTCAGTGACTTGAATCTAGTTATTAGTGGAGAAGCAAAGGGCATAGCAAAATGTATATATCCTGAGAAAAGTTTTAGAAGTAACATGCCTCACAAGAGGCCATGGCAGTTATTTAAGCATTTCAGGAATCATCCTCAGATTATGTGGAAATTGTGTTTACTGGGGTTGGGGAGGATGCTTCTACTGGTAATTAAGACTCATAGGAATTTTGGGCTATGATTCCATGGTCCCATCAGCATCATTTCATGTCTACCTATTTAAACTTACAAAATCTATCATTTTCCCTCAAATACCTCATATAAACATGGGATACTTCATAAGTGTATGAACTGAATTTCCTTTATAATCCACTGACTCATAGGATTGAATTGTCAGTTCAATTCTCAGCAATCTCTTCCCTGTTACTGCAGGAGTTAAAAGTCTTAGTGGGTGTGGTAACAATTGTCTCTTATCTGAGTACTTTGGAAGCCAGAACAGGTGAGTCATGAGTTCATGCTCAGGCTGGGCTATATAAGCTGACTTATAACAAAATAATAAAAATAATAAATAAACCAACATATAAATATGCTGAATTCAAAGGCAAAGCAGCTTTCAGGGATGTGGAGCTTAAACTGAAAATTCAGATCCTTTTCTTCCTCAGTTTGCTTAGCAGTATGTAACCAGATATTCTCATGATATTCAACAGCTTGACAAATTATTTGAAAATACTATATACATGCCCCAAAAGGAATAGATATTCATATATCTGACAAAGCCAATGAACACAGATTATATAATGACTGTATCAGAAGATAAAATGGTTTGTAATAAAATATGTAGATGAAGTTTCCACTAATTACATGTCATCTTGCAAGGAAGATAAACAGAAGCACCTTAGGAACATTTAACTTTTCATGAGGATTCAGTAAATATTTATTTTATTAAGTAAATGTGCTGAATTGTGTTTCATTGCTAAATGTGAAAATTGGGTTTTGAGTAATATAAAGGAAAAGTTTGCAGTAAAATGACAATAATAAGACAGCTTAGAACAAAAAGAAATAAGATAGTATCTATTTTTTTCTTTTAAATGGACAAAAATTATAGAAGAGTAGAATTTAAAACAATGACTGTATGAAAATTCATAGCATATTTATGGTTACAGTACACTAATATTATAGAGTTCAATCTCTGAGATAATATATAAATTTAATCCAATTTCAACAAAAATTTTACTGTCCACATACTAGATAATTAAACTCATGCAAATATTAAGTGTTTTTTAACATGTTCTTCAAATCCACTCAATCCAACAAGGAGAGCTTGCAAAGCCACACATAACTGCATGTAACAAGAATGTGAAGATGACAGTGACATGCATGTAGAGAAATACAGACTGGATATAGTATAGCCACTGCTGGCCTCTGCTCAAAACATGAGGCTCAGGTGAATCAAATGAGAGAGCAGTAGGTACTATGGTACCTGCCCCTGAGGAGCATCAGGTTCGACTTCAAGAAAGCAACTATTCTACCTTTCTGGACAAAGCCTTCAAACAAGTGTTTGGTTAAACTACTGGGGAAACGAAAGGAAATCTTAAATGACCATACAGTCAGTAAAGATAATATACATGGCATGTTTCTAAGACAGAACATTAATGTAGAACAGAGGGCCAAGACATAGCTACTTATAAATGGAAATGAAATGAGAAAAAAGCAACAGAAATTGATACTCCTACAGAAATAAATGAGGATAACAGCCATAATCCACAAACAAACCACCGATCATTAAAAACCTCACTGTTTAGAAGGAAATTTAAACTATTGTAGTGAAACATTAAAGCAAACAGAAGATGGAGATTTGTTTGATACCCTCATTAGAAGATTTCCTTATCTAGGGTCTAGTTCCCAAGGTGTGACACAAGCTAGCAATCTGGGACACTCCTTATTGACCCGTCAGGGGCTTTGCTGTTCCTAACAAACTATCTGTGGCAATAGAGATGGTGTGAACCAATAGTACACCTTTCGATATTGCTATTCTGAGAACTTGAAATGCAAAAAGGAAGCAATATTTATATAAAGTTTCTACAAATTCTAACAGAAAATGTGAGCTAAACAATTCTTTGATAAGGCTGAAGAGATTGCTCAATGGTTAAGGCACTTGCCTGCAAAGCCTAAGGACCTGAATTTGATTCCCCAGTATGCACATAAGGCCAGATGTACCAGGTGGTAAATGCATCTGCAATTTATTTGCAGTGGCAGGAGGCCCTGGCACAACCATTTTCTCTTTCTATATTTATCCAACTCTTTTTCTTTCTCTCTTTCTCAAATAAATAAATAAATAAAAATAAAAATATTTTTTTAAATATTCATTGATAATTACCAATAAACTGCTGTGAATCAAATGACCATTGCAAAGAAAACTCATGAAAAGAAAGTCATAGTGATGGAAATGGACCAAAAAGAAAATAAAGGAAAGAAAGAAAGAAAATTGAACTTAGAAAGTGAAGATATTTATAACTGCAAAACAGGTTAAATATACTCGGATTATGGGATAATAATTTGTCTGAAAATATAATGAAAGGTTGAGGAAGGAATAAAAATCTTCAAGAACTGAAAATAGCTTAAAGAATTTTATAAAAACTAGAGTGCAATGTGAGAATATAAAAATCTGCCTTGAATTGTGAAAAGCCTAAACACATTAAAAGTGGTATTATGCTCCAAACATTTTATACTTAATACTGTTTTAAAGGTAAAATATTTTGAGTCAACTGAATCAATTACCTGTAACAGGGTATATCTTCTAGGTACCAGAATATAAAAGATGTTTTAGGCATATTTAATCTGTTAAGTCTTGCTTCATATTCAACATATAACCTTCAATAGCATACCACACAAATATATTTTGTATAGTTAATCTTCAGCTGTATGCAGTTTTGAGAATAACAACTTCATTAATATGGCTCATAGTGCTAATATTCTGATATGCACATATTCTGTGTATCTAGTGTGTTATGGCATGTTCTTATTTTCATCACCAGGAAGAAATATTAAGTAATCAGTATATTCTATTAATACTTCCAAGTATCTTGCTGCTTTGATATGTATAAAGATTTATGAAAATTATGTTACACATGAATTGATCTATCACTCTGAAATAGCACTATTTTTGACAATGCTCTATTTTTAGAGCAAGTTATATCTGTGATAGATCTACTGAGTAAATACACAGATGTGTTTTACATTTTCATACATTGAGACATCTCTCTATTTTGATTGTAGACACTAGTCCATGAACATCTAGTATAGTTACTTTTTTGTTTTGTCTTAGGTATGTGTAGCAGTCATTTTTAGGTTGCTGGGATGAACCTCTAGACCTGACACAGTTTATAGGAGGAAGGAATTTGTTGAAGGTGACAGATTCAGGGAAAGTTTCATAATGGCAGAAGAATTTTCCCCCTTTTCACAAATCCAAGCAGAGAGAAAAGCTACCACCAACATCACAAGCAAGTACACTCCAGGAACCCCAGGCAAGCTCAAGCACTTTGCATATCTGTAGACTTGATTCCCCAAACACACCTTAGGGATGGACCTACTCACAGTAACACCTCCTCCAGCCAGGTCACTGGAAACCTAAATTATAATCTTTAATAAACTCCTGAATTGGGGGACATCCATTCAAACTACCACAGCATGCATATGAAGAATGTTATTCTAATGTTTCTATTATTTTTATCTGTCACTATTTTTCTTCAATTACTCTAAATTTTCATCCTTTAATCTATTATTTGGGCTCTTTTGGGAGAGGTTTCACATTTTATCTAAATACTGTGTTTTTCATTCTTAATTTTCATATTACATATACAGTTAAAGTTGTACCATTTTGACTCATTTTACCCACCTGTTCTCTTTAATATGGTCTGAAGAGATAGAATACTAGCTATTGTGAGATAGTGATTTGGAAGTTTTGTTTTCTTTTACTATTAGAAATTTCTTTTAGTAAAAATATTGTGAAGGTGGAAAAAAGAAGTATTAGGTTAACACAGAGAGTTTGAAGATAATAAGAAAAGGTTGGGAGATACCAAGGTGATTCTGAACTACATCCTTTAAATGCCCTGAGATCACTAATGTAAAGATTGAATTTAGTGAAACAAATTTGACATTATTGTCCTTACAGAGTTTACAAATCTCTTCAAAATCCACTTTATTCTTCAGGGTGGGCTTCATTCAATTTAAGGATCACTTGTGGAATGCAAAGTTAGCTTTTGTTTTTTTTTGGCAAACTTATCCTCTATCTAAATTATTGGCAGTATTATTGCAATTTTATTAATCTTACTGCTAATAGATTCAAAAATGTCATATATGAAACAACAAAATAACAAATTAAAACAAAACAAGTCATATTCCTAAATTGATAACAGGCTCTGGACATCTTGAATGTCATACCTGTGCATTTGTACATATTTCACAAAGATGTGTCTCATCATGAATATTGACCTTCTCCCTTTCTGTTATTGAGCATTCTGAATTCACTTATTTATGCACACAATCTTCATTTTTTCATTTCCTAGACTGAAGGTTTATCTTAAATTATTGGGTCTCTTTAAAATACTCCTTATTCATTTAATGCCATATAATTATTTGTTGGCTTTTTTTTCTCCTTTCTTAACATGAAGTACTCAGGTACTTTCCTCTTATTTTGAGATTGGTTGCCGTATGTATAATATCTACTCTTTTTTCGACTCAAAACTTAGAGGAACACACTTCAGAAACAAAATTTGTTCTCTAATTCAGAGATTCTCCACTTTCAGTGTCGGTGGGAAATCAGATTCCTCGTCATAGTCTATAAAAAGAAATATCAAATGCAAAAATACATATATTTTAATGTAGCACTCACTTATGGGTGGCTCACTGTCTTAAAGCTTGGTTATAATGGTCTACCCTTTTCGTGTGAACATAGTCTAAGAATTAATTTTAGGTATTATAATATTGCAAAGATGTTTGAGTTACTGAGCTTTGTATTTTAGTATAAGACACCTGAAACATTTCACATAAGAATTTATCCCCCAGGACCCTAACTGTTGGCACCTTTGTCTAGAGCTTCTACTGGGGGCACCATGTGACAATGGAAGGGAGCATGGTGTGAAATACCACCTGTATTTCCAGTGAGAAAACAGAAGAGACTCAGATACTGGGCTGCTGTTGTAGTACCTTTCACATTTCTGGGACAAAAACACCTAACCAAAAGCAGCTGAACAGAGGAAAGAATGTATTTTGGCTTACAGTCTTGAGGGGAAGCTGCATTATGGCAGGGGCAGCATGGCATGAGTAGAGACTGGACATCACTTTTGCCACAATTGGTGGAAAACAGTAGCAAGAGAGTGAATTGAGCTCTGGCAAGGGGGAGCTGTATATAACACCCCAAACTCTGCCACCAAAAGCACACTACCTCCAGCAAGGCACCATTTCCCAAACTGCAACCAGCTTTGGTCCAAGTATTCAAAATACAAGGTTTTATGAGGGACATCTGATTCAAACCAGTACATTCTGGACCTGGCCCCCATAGATTCATAACCATTTCAGGATGTAAAATGCATTCAGTCCAACTTAAAAGTCTTCATACATTTTTGTTGTTGTTGCTGTTTGTTTTTTCAAGGTAGGGTCTCACTCTAGCTCAGGCTGACCTGGATTTCACTATGTAGTCTCAGGGTGGCCTCAAATTCAAGCGATCCTCCTACCTCTGCCTCTGGAGTGCTGGGATTAAAGGCATTCACCACCAAGCCTCACTTGTCCCCATAGTTTTTACCAGTCCCAATACACTCCAGCATCCCCATAGTCTAAGGTCTCTTAACTGTGAGTCTGTAAAACCAAAACACAAGTTAAATACACATAATGCGATAGAATAAACATTCACACTGCAAAAGATAGCATAGCAAGAAAAGATTGAACCAAGGTAAATTCTAAAACAAGCCAGGCAAGTGTCAAAGCCTGCAGTTCTGTGCCCGTCTAGGACCCACAGTTCTGCCCTTTCAGCTTAGCTATCCACAGACAACAGAAACCTTCATCCTGAGCCAGCAGCTTTGTTGGCTGTTCCATAATCCTGAGAGCACTAAAATCCTGGTGTTTCTGCTATAAACCATGTTTTCATGTCATGGATCCATCTTCAGGGACTCCAACAAACCTGCCTTACATTGCCCACTGACCATCTCCAAGAAGAAAACCACACTGCAAATATACTGTGAAAATACAGTAGGGCTACTTAATTATTAATCCCACGGGGGATCAGGCCAACTATAAGCAGCAGGAACTTTCTTCAGCATTATTCCTTCAGGCCACCTCCATTTAAAAGAGTCATCATTCCTCTTACTTTCCCACTGAAGAACAGCTGGCCCAATCTCAATGGTGGTAATCTCTCAAAAAAAATTGCAGCTTAACTGGGTTGCTGTCTCCTTCCCCAAAATTTAATTTCTTTCTGTGCCATATCCTTCTACACACCAATCCATTTTTTCTAAACTCAACCCTGCTCAAGTTCTTAGGACATAGGTCAGAATGCAATAAATAAGCCTCTCACACAAACTGCCTCTAGCCCAGTCTGGACAAAGCTATTTCTTCCTCTCATAAGCCATGTCTGCATCATTTTTTCAAACTAACTACAACCAGAATGGTTAGTAGGCTCTACTTCAAGCACTGCAAAACATCTCCGAGCCCAAGGTTTCATATCTTTCCACATTTCTTTCAAAAATCAATTCCAAAAGATCAGAAGCCACATAGTCAGGTTTCTAGCAGCAATGGCCCCAATTTACTGGTATTAATTGTCTGTTGTACTAGTAGTACAGGTTTTCTGTAGTTATCTTCATGTTGTGAGACAAAGCACCTGACCAAAAGAAGCAGACAAGAGGAAATTTTGATTTACAGTCTTGGGGGTGGGGGGAGCTACACGATATCAGGAGAAAACATGGCAAGAGGTTACACATCAAAATCTACCACACCAGTTGGAAAACAGCAACAAGAGAGTGATCTGAGCCATGGCAAGGAGGATCTAGCTATAACAATCCAAATCCCATTCCCCAAAACACACCTTTTTCACAAAAGCACCACCTCTGAAGCTGCCATCAGCTGGGGACCAAGCATTCAAACCACATGAATTTATGGGGGGAGGCATCTAATTCAAACTACTACAGGTGCTGTAATCTTCATCAAAGGCATACCTCTAATGACCTAAGGACTTCTCAGTAGTCTTCATACCTCTGAGGATCTAACACTTTCCAGTGTTGGACTTGGTGACAAACCCTTAACATACGGACCTTCGCAGGAGAGTTATGAAAACCATAGTAGGGAAGGAATATTGTTTTTTTTTATTAATTTAAGAGGTAAAATGTATGTTGTATTTTTATTATTAATTTGATTTTTGTTTTAAAGTCATGTTCTCTTTCCTGGTTTTGACAAGCCAGTTTCTAATGTCTTAAGCCTATTTATAAATTTCCTAGGGTTATTAGAAAATGAATTTTGGTATTTATCAGAGTGATCTCAGAAATGAAAACTTTGTGAGTAGAGAAAGAAATTAAAAAACGCACTACTAATACTGTTAATGGAGTAAGGAGACACACTCCCAAGATCAGAGTCAGTGGATCTGTTATATAAACTCACATGAATAGGCTGTCTTGCTGTATAGAGTGCCACTTCTGTGTGATTATTGTGACAACTAGGGAAATGCAATCACTCTCTTTTGGTATTTTTTTCCCCACTTCCTGTGCTGTTTCCTAAAATTGTTTCTCACTCCTGTTGGACATTTGCATCCACCAAGACAATCACAGCCTGCCTAAGTGTCCTTTACCTATAAAATAAAATTTGTAATAATGTAAAGTAAAAATCATTGCAACATTCCATGGAACTCCCAAGTCTCACCAAGGGTTTAGGTCTGTATCACTTTCAGGTTTGAGTTTTACTCCTGTGTGAATAAAGTCCTCACTTGTCCGCCCTTTACTGTCTGTCCACCTCATTTCTCAGGGTAAAGAGACAACAACTTGAGTTAACTGTATCATTGTAATCGTAGGTTTATATGAAACCCAAGCCTTTCTTGGATGTTTTACCAATAGAACATAAAGAAGAGAAGTGTGCATTTTTAATCTGATAAGATTGTTGCATATCTGATACATGAGAAATATAAATGGCACTTTAATATCTGAATGCTTTTCTATAAAAAAGCGTTTGTGGGCTGGAGAGATGGCTTAGCGGTTAAGTGTTTGCCTGTGAAGCCTAAGGACCCCAGTTCGAGGCTTGACTCCCCAGGACCCACTTTAGCCAGATGCACAAGGGGGCACACGCGTCTGGAGTTCGTTTGCAGTGGCTGGAGGCCCTGGCGCGCCCATTCTGTCTCCCTCTCTCTATCTGCCTCTTTCTCTCTGTCTGTCGCTCTCAAATAAATAAATAAAAATAACAAAAAATTTTTTTTAAATGTTTGTGATGTTTTGTCCTGAAAAGTAGATGATGATTTAGAAACACCTAGGAGCTATAACTCTGCACATGCCTTTAAAGCTATTTCCAGAGGAGATAAACTGAGGAAAGAAGACACACCCTCAAAGCGGGTGGCATCTTTCAATGTGTAGCACAGATATAAAAAGATCCCCAGGAAAAGTCGTATTGCCTGCTTACCTTCACTTCTTCCTGAGTGTGTTGGTCTGTTACTATAGCTGCTAACACATTCCTCTGCTAGTAACAGGTTCCAGATTCCTTGGTCTTTGAATGTGGACCCAATACTAGTTAATCTCTAGGAAGCACCAGGGTTATAGTACTGGATTGGGACTGATAAGGCTTGCAGTATGGACTAAAGAACTGCTAGGTTCTCTATATCCCTAGATGCAGACAGCCATTGTTGGACAACCCAGACCATATCATGTAATCAATTTAATAAATCCCTTTATAATTTACACACATTATATTGCCTAATACTATTTCTTTTTTTATTTTAGAGAGAGCAAGAGGGAAAGAGAGAGAGAGAAAAAAAGAAGAGAAAAGAATTGGCACACCAGGGCCTCAGCCAATGCAATTGAATTCCAGATGCTTGTACCACCTAATGGGGATGTGCATCCTTGTGTTTGCCTCACCTTTGTGCCTCTGGCATATGTGGGATCTGGAGAGTTGAACATGGGTCCTTAGTCTTCGCAGGCAAGTGCCTTAACCACTGAGCCATCTCTCCAGCCTCCATAATACTATTTCTAACAATACAGATGGGTCTTTGCATCTGTGAACTGTGGAAAATCTTTAAAATGTTTTACACTCTAAACTTTCTTTTTAATACAGTTTTCAGTTTGTAGCAACATTGAGCCAAATGCATAATATTCCCATGTACTCCCATACAATTTTGCCCCAACAATATCCTGTACTTGAGTGGGACATTTGTTACAAGCAATGAAATTACAATGACGTGTCATTATCCCCCAGTGTCTACAATTTACTGTGAAGATCACTCATGGAGTTGGAAATTCCTTGGGCTTGGATGGTTATGATGGTATCATGACAGTATCATGCAGAATAGTCTCAGGAACCTAAAAACTCCTCTCCTCCACTGCTGCAGCAAAGACAAAGGAAGACACCAGCAATGCTCAAGGAGCATTATTATTTAGGCCACAGCCTGGCTCAGAGGACACACATCCACATCCTAAGCATTGAATTATGGAAGCTGTTAGAATTTTATACTTTGGGTTGTGAGTTTCAGCAAGGAATATATGTTGATGGGCTTAAAACCCAGTTTATAATAAATGTGCTTATTTTGAAATGGGAACAAATGCACAAAATCTGTCTGAGACAGACAAAAAGAGGAAGCTCCTGTTAAAGGGGTGGAGAGGAACCATGGGATGGGTAGCTGTGGCTATTCACCAGCCTAGTGGAAGTACACAGAGAGAAGATTAAAAAATATCCCCATCCAAAAACACTTGTTTTTATTAATTAATATTTTCACCATGTCTTTTATAATTTGCTCCCTTAGAAACTTGTTATTTAATCCAAAGTTAAAACTGTAGAGTCTCATCTTTTGACTCAGGACCTCATATAATACCATGATCTTGGCCATTGTTTTGTTGCTCTGTAGTGTATTTTATGGAAGAAGTGATACATCTTATACAAAGGGGAGCCAAACAAAGAAGGATCAGACAAGCACATAACACCAGCAGCACTGTGTCAGTTAAACTTTCAAAGCCTCCAGTGGAAATAAAAAACCGATGGGGCAGGATTTTGCCTGTGGAACTTTGAACTGACTGGTCAGTTGCTACCATCAGAGCATGATTTTTGGACTGTGTATGAGGCTCAGAAGAATGGGCCTTTCTGCCATAGTTCTTCACTAGTAAGAATGCCAGCAGTTCCCTTGAATAAAGAGACCTGCCTTTAACACCATAATTCTAGACATTTTAGTCCAGCCATAACAGGTTTGGAAAACCTCTGTGGGGGAGGGGCAAAAATAAAGTATACTCTTATCTGTTCACTTCGTCCTTCAAACTGAAGATTATTTTTTAAGTGGGGATTTATTCCTACTTGACTAAATATTGAGTTAAATTTAAAAAAAGTATAAAAACATCTTCCAAATAATGAGCTAGAGTCCCCTACCATGACTTTTGCCAAGTTTGTACCAGCACATGGGCTATCGTTTTGTGTCATTAGCTATCTTTTACAGTTTGTCCATTGTCATAAGTCTGGAGGCAACAGTCAGAACTGTTGAAGTTTTCACAATGTCCTCTGTCTTCAACCAGTAGATAATCTCATGCCAAACAGTTTTGATAGCATCTTGCATTTCAGTTTGTTGTATAGCTAGATCTAAGGCTGAAGCAGTGTGGTCTTATAATGATTTCTACATCTTATAATTGAATAATTTGATTATGCAAAGAATGGAAATTTCCAGTCTCTACAGACTCTTTGGAGATGTCCTTCCACTGATATTCTGCCCACCCACAATGCAGTCAAGGTTACAGAAATAAGTTTCTGGATTCAGGGGTCTATACTGCCAACTGCCATCTTGTGCCTAGGTAGCTGGGCTGTAGGTGGCAATAATACATTGAGGTGGCCATTCATCTTCACCCCGGTTTTGTTAACCTTGTTGAATCTTATCTCTGATGGTTCTCCTTGTTTTGAACCTAAGATTCAGGCCCTTCCAAGTTTGTTTTGGCAGTAGCAAGAAACCAGGTTGAATTATGCCAATAGTACAGGTTCCTATCCCGTTGGTCAGGAGGTAGGCAAATGCTCTCTTTCCCCAAATCCAAAACAACCCATTTGGTACTTGCCATTTAACATAGGCTGGATTAGTCCAGAATTTATGGATCTTTGGAATGCCTCAAAAATGACTGGCCTGAGAAGTGTCATAACTAGTATAATTATTAAACAGCGATCAGTTCTTTTGAGACTTATATATTTGAGACCATTAGTCCCTGTCCCTTTTTGGCTAGGAGCCCAAAATCAAGTAGGTCTATTTGGCTACCAGGTAAAGTTCCAGGTAAAGTATTATTTCACATAGGGTCTCTCCCATCCATTGGGTATAGCTAGGCCCTAGTCTACTAGTACATTCTTTTCCAAGTACCTTTGACAGGAGGACCCAGCTCTGGGGTCTCTCACCTTTTTGTCCAGTGCAAACGTGGTTCTATTGTAATAAGGAATAAGTGTACAAGCTTATCCCTATCCAGGGCCATTCCTCATTCATGAGGGTACCTCCACATACCCAACAATTGCTGACCCCATGGCCTTCGGAAGCTTTCTCTACCAGGTCTATATGTTTTGTTTTTCCTTAAAAAGGGAAGATCAACTCCTACCAAATCAGAGAGCCAGAGCCTCAGAGGCCCCCAACTCCTCATCACTGAAGCAGACCAAAAATGAACCCAACATGGCTCAGGGAAATTTTGCGGAAGAGGGGGCGGAAAGAATGTCAGAGTCACATGTTGGGTCATGATATGCAGAGACATTTAGCTTACCCATAACTGTAGGCTAACTCCACAATGCATGACCCGTATACCTCAACAAGGAGGGGCCAAGGGGAGGGGGTAGGTCACCGATGAGCCTAATAATGGTACCAAACTGACTGTATTTGCTGAATACAGAACTGACTAATAAAAAAAAAAAAAAAAAAAAAGGGAAGATCAAGGTTTGGCCTTAGGTTAGCAGCTGGGTGAGGGCCCATGGTAGTGGGACCAGAAGTGATCTGTTTTGGGTCTGTTCTCCACTCCTAATGGTAAGAATTCTCTTTGCAGAGCCAGTCCCTTGAAGGTATATTGACAATTGACCCTGTTTTGTTATTCCAAAACCAGGTGGTTGTTGAATTATAACATTCCCTTTGTGTGGCAGACCCCAAGTGTATGTATTTGTAAGTCATTTGGTCCCTCATAATATGCTGGTCCTTGGCAAAACAATGGCATGGCATCATTGTGAATGGCTTATTTTGGGACTCTCTCAAGGTGATGCAGGATGTGGATAAAGTGGCTGTGGTTGACTTGTGTAACAAAGAAGAGAGTTACATCTGGGCTGAAATGGGGTAATTGAAGGTAAGTGGGGAGGTCAAGCTATTAGTAATAGCAATGGAGGATGTTGGTGAAATAAGAGTACCAAGAGTATTTTCATAATATAGGTCCAGTCAGCTGAAGCAACTTCTACCAAACCTATGGCGAGGAGTATTGCAGAGAATATAATGATTAACATAAATAAGGGATGCAATGCACTACAGTGAGAACAGCTATCTTTATAAAGCAGTCCAATAATATACTCTTCCTCTGTGCATAGACCAGCTAGCTACCTGAATAGCTGGAGCAGGGCTGTAGTCTCAAACTTCAGCTGAACTCAGGCTAGCCAGCTTTTGGAGTGACCAGAGCAGGGCTTTTATCCTTCTGATCTTCAGATTTGTCTGGTGTTTCCTTCTTTTGGATCTCCAGTCAGAGGGGTTCAGTAGGGTCTGGAGTGCATTCGTAGTCCATGGCTTTGGGCTTAAGTCTGGTATAATGAATCAAGAATTCTGTAACCTTGACTGTGTTGTGAGTGGGCAAAATACAATGGAAGGACCTCTCCAAAGAGGCTGTCGAGATTGGAAATTTCCATTCTTTGACCCAGTCTGAATCTCCTGGCATAAAGGAAGGTATATCTGTAGTCAAATTAGCTGGTAATCTTTCCTTAATCCCTGGTTGAGAGATTTTAAGGTTTTCTTTAAAGTCTGGAGTTATTGTCGTAGATCCAATTCTCTAACTTCTCTTCAGTCTCCTCATAGTACTTTGATAAGAGTAGGTGTTCTACCCCATAAAGTTTTATAGGGAGAGAATCCAGTCTTTTCAGTCAGAGTATACCTGATCCTTAGTAACACTATTGGAAGGACTTCATCCCATTAGAGGTGAGGCATCTGGAACAATTAGTCCAATTGAGCCTTTAAAGTCTTGTTCATCCTCTCTAGCTTCCCAGAGCTAAGATGCCTATAAGCAGTTTGTAATTTCCACTTCATGTCCAAGATTTTGGCCAATAATTTCACTACCTGTGCCGCAACAGCTGGTCCAGTGGAGCCAATGGAAATGGGGATTCCACATCTAGAATTATTTCTTGCCGTGGCATCTTCGCTACTTCAAGAGCCTGTTCTGTGTGGGATGGATAGGCCTCTACCAAATCAGAGTAAGAAAATACACCTACTAAGAGATATCTGTAGCCCCATGAGTGTAGCAATTCTGTGAAGTCCACTGCCAGATCTTCAAAAGGAGTTCCTTCCATGCTTTCTACTCCTGGAGGAAGCTTTTGCCCTTGACATGGGTTGTTGTGGGCACATGTCTCACATCATCTACATATTGCCTCAGAGATGATTATGAGTTGAGGGACATAGACAGGTTAACTCAGGGCAGTTTCAAGTGTCTTCTGGTCCACTTATGTCCTTTGATGAAACTGCCTGACAAAAGCAGGGACTAATGTTTCAGAGATGGCTATCTGGCCACCAGAAATTTTCCGCCATCCATCTGGGAGGTAATCTCCATATTCATACAAGTATTTTTCCTGTTATGTAGTTAAACTTGTAGTCTATCAGAGGACTAGCAAGCAGGGCAGTGGTGACACCTATTTTTGTTGGCTTTTTATAAGCTGCAAGTTTGGCCTCTCGGTTGGCTCTCAGATTTCCCCCAAGTGATTGAAGAGTCTACCTTTTGATGGCCTCAGCAATGTATTACTGCTACTTCTCTAGAGGCCCAAACAGCATCAAGAAGATTAAGGGTATCTTGCCTATATGGCGGGTACTCTTCGCCTTCCAAGCAGTCATGCAGTCATGGGCTGAAGTGGCCAGGTGCTCCTGGGTCTGGCCCTCTACCAGCTCCAGCAAGGGCTTCTGCATCCTCAGCCTGCTTAGACTCATGCTGCCAAGCACCCTCACCAGCCCAATTCCCTCTGTGGCTTCCTTGGCCATGTGCCCTCCACTGTCCTGGTTCCTCAACCAACTCCCACCTCTCAGAGCCCAGCACTTGCCTGTGACTTTGGGGACACTACAAAAGCTCCCAGTCTGGTTTCTGTCCTTGTCACTATTTTTTTTACAAGGCAGGGTCTCACTTTCACCTGGGCTGACCTTGAATTAACTATGTAGTCTCAGGGTGACCTTGAATTTTCAGCGATGCTTCTTCCTCTGCCTCCCAAGTGCTGGGATTAAAGGCATGTGCCACCATGCCAGGCCTTTTCACTAGTTTTGTGGTCTACTTGTCACCATAACTGGGTATTCCTCCCCAGAGACCTCAGGATCCAGGAGACTGATGTGGCACAAGGCTGAGTGACATTATGTAGGTCAAATTTTCCCCTCAGAATTCTGGAGTAGGCCAATGCCATAGTACTCCTGGCTCTGACTAGGACTCGTTATTTTCTGCTACCAGTTGGGCGCTGTGTCAAGGTGCAGGAGGTTATATTCCTCCAGGCAGAACTCCCTGTCCATGCTATATGTGGTGCCATCACTATGGCTTTCCTGCGGTTTGGGTACTCTCCCTTTGCCAGAGTCCCCTGAGACTGCAGGTCAAGGCTTGGAAGGAGGAACTGGGCCTCTTCCTTCTGCAGTGATGGCTTGCCACTTCTCCAAATCACTGTATGTGCTAGTGTACAGGTTCAAGTCCCACAGCTCTGATGACACTATCAGAAAGGCCTGAGGGTCCAAGGTGTGGATGGTGTCATGAATATCTGGGAAGGGAAGGCTGATGAAGAAGAAGAAGGGATTGGCGATGCCCAGATATTCCAGGCCATGTAAATTGGGGAAAGTTTGTTTAATGTCTTCAAGGGCCTATTGCTGTGTTGGTCCCCATACCAGAGGCTCTTGTTCACCCCCTTTTGTGGTTTCACAGGGGGTGAGGTTCTTTCATGGGGTCAAGCAGACTGCCAGTTTTCTCTCTGGGCCTACTTGATGCTGCCCCTGGGTGAGGTAGTTTGAATGTATTTCCCCCGTAGATTCAGATGTGTTATTAAAATTGTTTGCTGCTTCAGTCTCCAGCAGCAGTGTGCCCAAAAGGGGGCAGCCAGTGAGACAAAACAAATATTTTCCTAAGTGTATGACACCAGCACAGGGTGGGATATGGGAGGCACACAAAGTAAATCAACTCCTTCAGAATGTATGGTAAGAAATTTTAGCCAAGGGGAGGGGGTAGGTCATGGATGAGCCTAATAATGGTACCAAACTGACTGTATTTGCTGAATACAAAACTGACTAATAAAGAAAAAAAAAGAAAAAAAAAGAGAAAATGTTTTAAGATGCCTATGGAGTAAAGCTCACTCCCCAAAAGTTGTGTACCTTCCATGAGGTAGACAGGCAGCTTTTGATGTAGGATGGCTACCTGAAGGGACCTTAGACAAAAATGCCAAGCTTATGGAATAATCATAGGGACCTCCAGTCACCCTAAACAATTCCCCTGCATTGATTACTAACAAGAGGCCATTCAGAAACAGCCGCCTTGGTTGAGATTCTGTCTGGACAGACAATGCAAGTTAATGTCAGCTCAGACTGTAGCAGCTTCTAAATCCCGAGTCCAAAAGTGACAAGATCAGATGGAAAAGAAGACAAAGGACAAGCCAATCATGCCAAGTGAGACAGAGGACAATCCAACACCTCATGCTCCTCTTTATCCAGTGTTTCCAAGACCACTTAGGTGACCAGCCATCACCTGGAAACTCTCACACGCAGAGCCAAAAAATGACTGCCCCCAGAAGTGAGTCACTTCTTCCTCTAACAACTAACAACTCTAGAGGTTCCTCAACTCCTTGATGTCAGGACAGGGGCCCAGCCTAATACTAGAACCATATCCCAGTCAGAGGGACTAGGGAACCAATCTATTATGACCAAGAGGGAAATATACAGGTAAGACAATGCATCTCCATGCGCCTGCCTTTCCTCACCACAGACGTTCCCTGTTAAACAGTGTGGTGGAGTTGTACAATGCCCAGTCAAGTTATCCATCAGCAGCCACACTCAACCATATATCATCACCACAGGACCTCAGTTCAGGACTCTACATCTCACTTTATAGTATCTTTGTGTTCATTCACTCTTGAAGCACTGTAAGCCACTCAGTCACACACTTTCAAACAGACATGGTCAATTCAAGATTTCTGTACTCTCAACCCAGAATTCCAAGACAAAATTCCATGGAATGTCAACCAAAAGGGGTGATGTTTTAGTCCCTGTTGGGTGACCTTGCATGGAGGCCACTCAGATGTACCCTCAGCTTCATTTGTGATCTGACTTCCTACAGGAAACATCCAGTCTGGGGGTACTCCAGTGCCCTTGCCTAGGAGATTATCAGGCTCCTCCCCACCAGCACAAGCCAGGTGGAATGTCTTGTGGACTTAGGTCCAAACTGTTCAGTCTGGCGGTGCAATCCAAAATCCCTATATCCAGTTCAAGTTTTCCTCAGGTTCTGTTGTGCTTTGGGACTACATTTCCAGGACATTCAATGAGTCTTTCCTGCTATAGGCAGAAATAGCCTGCACCTTGGTCAAGGGTCAAGGGGAAATTGCCCTCCAGCAGAGGCAGGACAGTGAGGGTGGGAGGATCATGCCCCCCCCCCTCAAAAGGGAGGCAAAAAGCCTCTTTAGCCCCTCTGTCCTGCCATCCTCACCAATAAGTGTTGCAGAAAAGATAAAGGAAGATATGGGGAATATTCAGGAAGCAGTCTAAATGTTTAGGATGTAGGCTGGTTCAGCGGACTCAAATTTAAATTCCGAATGTTGAATTGAGGAAGCTTGTGCAATTTTATACTTTGGGTTGTATGTTTCAGCAAAAGGAGCATGTTGATTGGATCAAAATGTAGACAGTTTATAAGAAATGGGATGCTTTCGGAACAGAGAAAAAAATGTAAAAAGTTCCTGTCTGAGACAGGCAAAAAAGAAAAAGCTCCTGTGAGGCAAAGGGAGCCATAGTATGGGTGGACTTTTGCGAACAGAAGTACAGAAAAGAAAAAGAAAAATCCTTGCTTTTCTTATTTTTTTCACTGTGTCTTATATCATTACCAATTCACCTGTCAATTCTCCAGTCTTCCAAGGATCATGAATCTTCTTTTTAAATTTTCAATGTATGAGCTACCTATTTCATCTTTGTGACCCAATACTTGACAAGAAATACATTAATTGGTGTAGTGGTTCCAATATAAAATACCACCCACAACCTCATGTGTTTATGGTTATGCCTCATACTAAATTAATCCCCACTGGTGGAGCCTTTTGGAGGTGAAGTCTTGCTGGTAGTGGTGTGTCACTGGGGGATGAACCTTGGGGTGTTAAAGCCTACCTCTGCTGGCTGCACTTAGCTCTCTTCTTCCTCTCTGCTGCTGTAGAGGTGTGGCATTGGAGTCTCTATTCCCCCCATGGTTTCCTCACCATGATGAAACTTCCCCTAAAAGCTATAAGCAGAAAATGCAACATTTTCTTCCATCAGCTGCCTGGTCAGGTGTTTTTTTTCCAGCAAAATACCACTTCAGTGGAGAAAGGATTTTTGATTCACAGTTTGAAGTGACAGTTGTGAGGAAAGCGTTGTGGCATGAGTGATTCGGTCACTCATGGCATGATTGTGTTGGCAGTTGTTTCTTTTATGACATGACCAAGAAGTAGAGCTTAGATCTGAATTGAGGATAGCTACCACCTTCTGTATTGGGAAACTTTTTCTCAGGGAGACTTGAACACTTATCTGTTCATTGTAGATAGGGCTGAAATATCAGACCAAAGTATAACTACACCAAAACCAGTTTGGTGGACCAAAAGTTTATTGTGGCTACTTACAGAACAAGGTGATAGGTTTATAGATGACTCAAAGGCAGCCATGTAACCAAAAACCTGACCCCATCATAGGTCATGACTCATAGAAGTTGCATCTCTGGACCTCACAGAAAGATTTGCAGGCAGTCTGCTGGCTAGAGAGTCTCCCCCAAGCACTTGTTTCATCTTTATATAATCAGGGGGAGGGACGTTGCAACCTTTTCCCCAGATGTGTTGACCTCCTGAGTCTCCTGAGCTTCCCTCCTTCACCAAGACGGGAATGTTTAAGTTTAAAGAAAATTGTTATACAGCACTGGTCAGTCTGCCCCACTAATGGTTGTTTACTGATCTTATAACATTGGGGAGTAGTCTTGTAATCCTTTATTTTTCATCTCTCCAAGACTTGTTGACCTCTTGACACCCTCCTCCCTTCAGGAGGGAATATTTCAGTTGAGAAGGATTTGTTATACAAAATCCTATACCCCATCTTCTGTAGTCAAAGTCTCACACCTAGACTCCATGTACAGAATAGTATCTCCTGTTGAGTAAAAAGTGTAAAAATCCATGATCCTGTGTAGAACATTGCACAGTCAAATAACAACATTCTGTCTGTGGCCACCATTGCTTCATGATTATCTCATAATCTTTGCAATATGCTTACAATTTCAGTATTGTTCAAAAGTATAAGGTTAAAACACTCTTCTGATACTCAAGACATTCTTTCAATTGTGAACCATTATAAAATCAAAAACAATTTGCATACTTTCAACATTAAATAAGACAGAGTAAACATACCAAAAGCAAGACAAAAACCAGGCTTTGAAAACATTAAATACCAAAGCTCCATGACCAGCATCTGAGACTAAAGGCCTTCAGTTCTCTTTTCTGTGTGAAGTGCACACTTCCATTCTCTCCTGTGTTCATAATGCTGCACTTTTGCCCCAAACAGTGCCACCCCCCAGGATAAATACATGAATTCCTAAGAAAATTATATATATGTGCATATATATATACATATATATATATACATATATATATATATATATATATATATATATATGACAATTGAAATATTTATTTCTGTGGACAGTGTACATTTTGATTATGTAACACAGAGACTGGATCCATTTCAAGAAAATTACTTGAAATAATCGCCTTCTCCCAGGCTCCATATTTTAGCTTTATAGAGGGTGATGCCATTGTAGTCCCTGAAGTTTCTTATGAATCCTGAATTCTGAGTTCACCTACAGAGGAGACATAGGATTATAAAGAAGACTTTGGTTAAGTGAAAAGATCTGGGTATGAATTATTTGGATGTGGGCCTTAATCAGGTGATTTGCCATGCTAAACCTTGTTGGAGAAATGGGGATGCAGCAGTGAATAACATAAGTACTGTGGTGAGATTGAAGGAGAATGGCCTCTTCTACTCTCCTTTCCACTACTACAGTAGCAAGTAAGCTTCAAGATAAAACTTTGTTTTTCATGACTTCTATGTTATTTCCTAAAAAAAGAATCCAGCCCAGAGTATTGAAATGTATGGTATGCTCTGATACACTAATATTACAGAATCTACACTGTGTAATTATTATAAAGAACATTCAGTAAATGTTACCAGCTGACATGAGGCAGTGAGTTTCTCTTTGAGTCTTACTTACTGTCTGCCTATCTTGAGGTGAGGTATACATTTACTAAATGGATAAGGGATTCTCAGGGGGAGGGTGACATTCTGAAACTCCAATTTAATTGTCTCTTATGAGTCCACAATTTATTGGCTTAATGTTTTTGGTTGAGTATTATTTATTTCATTGTCATCAGTGCCAATGGGTAACATTGTATATCTATAAACACCTTGTAACTTGGACTACTGTAGTCATTAATCTGAAATGCTCAAAAGGGTTGCAGCTACTTTCCTGGATGGACAAACACAGCTGAGCTTGCAATCATGAGATATGCTGGAAAGTCAGCCATGCAACACTTCAATATGCATAACTTCCAAATATATGTTCAAGTTCTTCATTCTCTATGAAAAAGGAGTGTTAATCAGTCACGTAATTATTACTTTACTGTATTTTTTCTCTCTCCCCCTTAGCTGCCTGTGATGACTTCTGTTTCCTCCACCTGCTCTCTTGCTCATACAGTTCTTCTTATTATATGGCAAAGTTAATCATAGTCTGAAATCTATATACCTGCCCTGAATGATTTTTTAGCTATTCTTCACTTTTGAACTTATATTCTCCACTTACGTACATCAAAATTCTCCTGCTCAGTGTACACTTATTGAACACTTACTTTGTATAGGCACTTTTAATAGGCAGATTGGCAATGGTAGGTCATTAATTCCTCATGACCCACTCATAATATCCCACCAATAATGTCTCTATTTGTGACAAGGAGTATAATGACTGATTAACCTACCCAGGATCATGAGACTAGCAAAATCTAGCAAAATGAGTCCTAATGTCAACCCAGGCAAGTTAGCTACTCTCTCCTCCATGTAACACCTACATCACTGCTGTGTTTACTGGCATTTACTAGTAAGGGAATGAACAGCACTTGCCAAAGGCTCTGAGTCCTGTTGACTTCTAGCTTCTCAGTTTCTCTGATTATTTCTTTCCTGTTTCTTAAAAGTACATAATGAATGATATTCGAAACCATATGAAGATCTCTCCAATTTATCATTGGCTTTCTGGAAACTGTGAACTAGCATCTTTTAGTTCCTGGTTTCTCTCAGAGTAAGTCTTATTTTCAATTATGGCCAGAAGCAGAGTTGAGAATAACAGAGAAATATGTAGAGACATGCTCTAGGCTAAATGCAGGCTTCATCGTTCTGCCTTCTTCTGTATATCACATCAAGCTCTTAGAAAATCACATGGCCGGTATTTTCACACTGTAGCAAAGGGAAGCCAGCTTTGCATGCAGAGCATTTTTTTTTTTTTAAATTTAACAATCTCTTAGCATTGAACTTGGGTAGGTAGTAATTAGTTCATCCACTCCACTAAGTGGCATTTCAACTGAGAACCAATCTGGAGGTGCAAATTCAGCCAAATCATCTCCTCAAAAAATGATTCAAAACATGCGTTTAAGTATTTTATAAAAGCATGACGCTGTCTAGAATTACAGAAAAAGAAAGAGCTATAAGTGATTTTAATTTATTAAAAAAAAACAAACAAACAAAGAAAACCGGAGACTTGGGTTGGATCCCCAGAATCACAAAAGATAATAGCATGTGGTAATCGTAAAACCCCAACTTTGCATAGTCCTACAATAAAACTCATTTTAAAAGAATTCCTCATTTTAAAAGAAAACCAAGCCTCCCTCTCCTTTGTGTTCAGCTTCTACCACTTACTAGTACATGAAAAGACCTAGAGAAGAGCAGGAGGAAGCTCTGTGGCTTCTAGTACTGTCTGTGAAGACTCACACCAGCCCTCCCCTTCTAACTATTGAGAAACATATCACTAAATTCTGGGCTAACTTCCAGAATCTTGTAAAACATCCATGAGTTTCTCACAGGGAGAGGCACCAAGGATCCTAGAAAGATAAAAGAATTCCAGACACGTTGTAACTTATAAGCCTAACCTATTAGGCAAAAAGAAAGAGTAGCGGACATCAGATATTGACTGCACAAAAAAAAAAAAAAAAAAAAAAAAAAAGTGCAGTTTGCTAATCCAGAAGCAACAGAGGACCAACTATTTGACTCTATATTTCAAGTCATGGGCTCATTTTGGGTCAAGTCATTTCTGGCTTGTTTGGGGCCCTAACCTTATGCTTCCTATAAAGTTCAAACATAGACTGTGAAGAAGATCTGACTTAAGAATGCTGTGGTCCCTGCAATGTGACCCTTTGCTACTTTACAGAAGCTATCTATACTTCCATAGAGTACTTAAGAACAGAAATTTCCATTGACTTTATAATAGCTCTCCAAAGCCATTACTAGAGACAGATGATCAGTTCAGAGTCAGAGGTTCTTCCAGTTGATGTACCTATCACCTGACTTCTGCACAGCCCATTACTTTGGAGAAATGTCTACTTACAGGAATCCCCCAAATACTGACTGGGGAGGGTTGAGCCATCCACCACTGCCTATCCATGGCACTGCACTTTGAGCAGCTCAAGAGTAAGAAGGTCATCCATACTGTGCTAGAGCTGCGACAGAACTGCATGGGAGAACTTCTCTGTCTTTACCTCTCTATTTACCAAATCCCACCTTCTGAATGAAGATTTCACCAAATCCCACCTTAAGGACAAAGTTCTCACCAAATTCCACCTCTTAGAGGAAGTTCTTTCTCACCATATCACACCTTACAGATGAAATTCTTGCCAAATCACACCATTATGATGAAGTTCTCACAAAATCCCAACTTCTTGATGAAATTCACCAAATCCTCTGTTCAGATGAAGTTCTCACCAAATCCCAATGTCTGGAAGATGTTCTTCTGGATGAAGTTCACACTGATTCCCACTGTCGGTATGACATTCCCACCAAATACCACCTTCCAGGTGAAGTTCTTACCAAACTCCACTGTTGGCATGAAGTTCTCACAAATCACACCTTCTGGATGACATTCAACACCAAAGCCCACCTTCTGGATGAAGTTCTCACCCAAGTCAACTGTTCATCCACCATCAGTCAAGGGAGGCCAAACAGTGTCTATTCCTTTCCTTGGATTAATAACAGCTGTGCTTCTCTACTTTCAGATCTTGGGCTCAAGAGCTGTGGCTACTGTGCTTTGTGATGGGGTTCCAGAAGGGATTAAAGGTATTCTGGCTGTTCTTACTGTAGCCAAAGAGAGATTAGTTCCAAGGTGATCTGTAACCCCAAGGTTGATGTTGGGTGAGGTTCTCATCAAGTGGCTTCTAGCTGTCAGACTATCTCAGAATGATATTTTTGATTCATCCAGTCATGTTGGGGTGGTTGGGGGAGAAAGTAAGGGACTATTAGACAGGGCTATTGGAAGGGGGTGGGGACAAACATGGAGGAATAATGGAAAATGGGAGGAAAGTGAATAGGGCACTTAGAGGAATGCCAGGAGAATGAGGAAGAGCTGGACATGTTGATCACCAAGGTGGGGAAGTGGAGATTGTTCTTCAGAGGAGGGAAATAGGTAGGGCAGAAAATAGAAAGGGCTGTGTTGGCATGAGGATAACTGCCAAATTTGGGATCCTAAGAAGGCAGGAAATGATGCCCTGGACTCCGAAGGAGAGGAAGAGGGGGAGAGGATCAAGGAGGAGGAGGATGGGGTTGAAATGAGAAAATCTCAGGAAATTTTCTTGTCATTTCTCCTCTTCAAATTCTCACTGAGTTCTCATTTTAAAATTCAGCAAGCAAGTTGAGCCTGTTATGTACACAGTATGTATAGAGCCATATTGGTATCATCCTTAGCCTCTTCCTTGTCCTCCCCTCTCCACAAGGACCCTCTTCGTTGGGGAATATGGGTCATGCATTGTGGGGTTAGCCATCACTTATGGGTAAGAGGCAATGTATCTGTGCATTGAACCCAACATGGCTCAGGGAAATTCGGGAAGAGGGGGTGGAAAGATTGGTAGAGCCACATGTTGGGACATGATGCACAGAATCCTTCACTTTTAAATTTAAATTTTCTCAAGTTCTCACAACACAGGCAGAGCACAGGCAGCCTCTCATAGGACTGTATCCAGCCCCATCCATACAAAGTTATTCTTCCCCTTATAAGTCAAGCCTCCATAGTCCACAGTTCTTTCTGCATTTACATCTTTACCTCTCACAGGAATGAACCATCAAGTTCCATGTTTAGCACTTCAGAGTGTCTGTTAGATCAGAGTTCAAAATCCTTCCACCTGCCTCCTATAAATCAGTTTCAAAAATCAAAAGCCATATGATCAACTTTCTCCACAACAGTCCCACTCCACGGGTATCAATTTTCTGCTGTAGTTACCTTGTGTTTTTGTGATAAAACACCTGACCCAAAGCAGCTGCTAAGAGGAAAGGGTTCATTTTCGCTTATAGTCTCAAGGGGGGAAGGTTGAGTATGGCAAGTGTCAAAGGTATATGAATAATATGGTCAGTGATGTTTAATCTCTGTCAACTTGATGGTATTTTTTGTTGTTGTTTCTGAAATAGGGTCTCTCATTGTGTAGTCCCTGGCTGACCACCAATTCACAGCAGTCCTTTTGCCCCTGTCTCCTGAGTGCTGACATTAAAGGCATGTACTACCACATTTCTTGGTTATTTTAATTTCAGTAAGAAGACCTACATTGATTATAGGTGGCACCATTCCATAGGTTGTGGTCTTGGACTGTGTATAAAGGAGAAATAGCTGAGCCTACATTTAACACTCTGAATCATCCCTGTGGACTGAACATAACCAGCTGCCTCAAGCACCTGCCACCATGACTTCCCTCCATTATGAACAGTAACAAGAACTCTACATGGAAATAAACCCACTCTTTCTTCCTCAAGTTGCTTCTTTTCTGGTATTTGATCACAGCAAGGAGAGAGTAATAATCAGGAATCTCACATCAAGAATCCCATGTCATTGTACCAATTTTCTGCATTATTTTTCTTATCACTGTGACAAAATATCTGATAAGAAGCAATGTAATTGAGCATGAAGTTAATTTGTATCATGGTTAGAAGTGACTGAATTCACAGTGAATGGGAAACAGGACAATGGGTAGAGCCTGTCTATGGCAGCAAACACATGAGGCAGCTGCTTATTCAGTGGTGCCATGTGGGAAGCAGAGATCACAGGCAGGAACCAGGAGCCGCTACATCACTATGGCACTGCATCATGGCCACTTCCTGAGGCAGAACAGTAAACACACAGCTAGTTTCACATTTAAACCAAAATATTCCTTTTAGTTTTTAGGTTGCTGGGATGCCAAGTGCTTGGAGATATTAAATACATAGCTTTTATAGAATACTTTTATTCTCTTTTAATAAAAAGTTAAGCCCCTTCCACTATTTTCATGACTTAATAGTTCATTTATTTTTGGAATTGGGTAATGTTTCATTGTTCAGGAGCATCACTATTCTTCATTGAGAATGAGTTAATTGCTTCACTGTCTTAACAATTATGAAAGGCACTTCTGTAAGTATCAGTATGCAGAGTTTGGGGTAGACTTGAACTGTTAATTCTTTCAGGAAAGTTCTATAGCATGAAATTATTAGACTTTTATATTAAGGGTATATTTAGTTTATTTCGAAACTGTAAAATTGTATTCTAACTTGATCTTATTCTTTTATATATCGCCAAACAGTAAGTGTTTCTATTGTTCAACAATTTTGTCAGCATGTGTTGTGGCTAATATTAAGATTTCAGTCACCATAATAGATGTATACAATCTTTGTGTTGCTTTACTTCTATTTTTCTAAAATAAGGTCAATATGCCATCATTTGCTTCTTTGTAATGTATAAGTATTGTCAGTGTGTTACTTAATTAAATCTTTACCCATTTTTAGTCAGAGGTATTCATGTTCTGTTGTTACTTTTCTTTTAAGACAGGTTAGATTAACCTTGAACTCATGATCCTCTCGATCTCTTGAATGCCAGAATTGTAGTCATGTGCCTCCATACTGAGCCAATTCATTCTTTTAAACTTGAGTATTTTAGATAACAATTATTTCTGCTATATCTTTTTTTAAATTTTTTATTTCTTATTTTATTTTATTTTATTTTATTTTATTTTATTTTTTACAGTCAGTTTGGTACCATTATTAGGCTCATCTGTGACCTACCCCCTCCCCTTGGCCCCTTTTGTTGAGGTATAGGGGTCATGCATTGTGGAGTTAGCCCACAGTTATGGGTAAGCTAAATGTCTCTGCATATCATGACCCAACATGTGGCTCTGACATTCTTTCTGCCCCCTCTTCCGCAAAATTTCCCTGAGCCATGTTGGGTCTGCTTCAGTGATGAGGTGTTGGGGGCCTCTGAGGCTCTGGCTCTCTGATTTGGTAGGAGTTGATTTTTCTCTGTGCTGATCTCGCTCCCCCTTGTGCTGGTATCTGGTTCATCAGGAAAACAGCACCCTTGCTTGTTTCTCCAATTTTTCTTAGTTTCAGCTGGGGCCCTATGATGGGGTGACACTCTCCTTAGGATCTACATCTATCTGAAAAAGAGAAGCAGATTCTCCAATGGAGAGTAAGTTAGCATCAGGACAAATGAGATAACTTTTTTTTTTTTTTTTTTTTTTTTTTTTTTTTTACAGAGAATTTAATAGGTGTAGGCCCTCTTGTAGCCCACAATTTATGGTAGCTTGATATTGGAGAGTGGGTTTATGTTTGGATATGGTTCTGACTTGTTTCCCAGCTCCAGCTATGGGTCCCATACCAGTGAGGGGATCAGTTAGCCGAATTGAGAGCAGTTGGTTCCCCACCATGGCTGTGTGCCACCACTGCACTTGTGTGGGCATCACAACAAGTTATTTGCTGCTAAGCAGGTTAGACCATGCGTTGCTTCGACAGATATTGGTCATTTTCCCCCAGTTGCCCAAGTAGCACCTTCTGGCACTAGACGCGCTGACTGTCTGGGGACTGACTCTCTTCCAACTTCCAGCCATGCCATTCTAATTTGCATGTCAATCACATAAGGTGTCTTCAGCAGTAGGGTCTTATCACTAGCCTTTGGTGGGACATCAAGTACTCTGACAGAAATCTGTCTGTCTTTTAGGAAACCTTGTAGGTCTCTCTGATCAAACTTACCCAATCACAGAAAAAAAAAAATCGCCACATAGTCTCACTCATCTACAGCACCTAAACTGAATCTACCCAAGATACCTTACATACCCAGCAAGCATCTCCTAGACTAGACACTAGGATGGAAGGGGAGGGAGGGGAGGGCATCAAAGGGGTGGGAAACACAAATCTAGACCCAAATGGCAAGGGTACCATAATTTTCTACTTACTAAAAGACAGACCAAATGGCTGATCCTTCACCAGGCCCTTACAGAGAACACCTGAACCACAAGACACTGGAGAGGGTAAGATCAAGACTAACCTTAATCTTCTACATCTTCCCTCCCTCACTTCCTCTCTCTCTCTCTCTCTCTCTCTCTCTCTCTCTCTCTCTCTCTCTTTCTCTCTCATCTCTAACTCTTGTATATTAGTTATCTTTTTCCTCATTTTCTTAGTGGGCACTGACCTGTAACTCCCAGAACCAGCATGGGGCTATCATCCACAATGCCATATCCTTTTAAAGTATTTTCTCCTAGTCTGTGGTTTGTCCTTTTCTCTTGTTGATAGGGTTTTTCATCTACACAAATTTTTAAATTTTAATGAATTCCAGCATTTTCTTCATGATTGTTTCTATGATTACACATCTGAAAAGGCATTTTCCTAACCAAAGTCATTTTGGTTTTCTCCTGTGCTATCTTATAGGAGCTTTATAATGTACTTAGTGATTTAGGTTTCTAGTCAGTTTTGAGTCAGTTTTGGTGAATTGTAAAAGTTCCACAATTTACACTTTGATGAAGTGTAAAAAGTCCAGATTTACATTTTATATGGATGTCTAATTGTTCTATCACAATTATCAAACTAGCTTTCTTTGTTCCATTTTATGACATTTTCATTGGTGGCAAAGATGAGTTCACTGTATATGTGTGTCTGTTTCTGGACTCTATTCTGTTACAATGAGCACTCTGTCTCTCCTTTCACACAGACCACTCTGACTTGATGAGTAAGGCTGTACAAGAAGTTGATGTGTCAGGAAGTGTCAACACTCTGAACAAGTGCATCTTCAGTAATGAGGTTGTTACTTGGCTTCTCTCTCCACCCTCGTTTAAGTTTTAAAATCTATTTCCAAATATCCACAAAAGAACTTTTGGGCATTTTGATTGGAAATATATTTAATCTGATAAGTTTGTAAGTAATGACATTTTAAAAAATATTAACTTGCTTTACCTTATACAGGCACTCTCCATTTACGTCCTCTGTGATAGATTTCATCATATTTCTTCAGTTTTTCTGATATGGATCTTCAACTTCATGGATTACATAGCTAGGATGTCTTTTTAAGAACTACAGGCAGGGCAATGGCTAGGTTTACTGACAGGGTGATGACCTGTGATAGTTTGAATGGATGCCCCCCAAAAGATTGAGGAGTTTATTAAATCTTATAACTGTAAGGAAAGTGAAAGAGAAAAACAAACCAGACTTGATTTCACCAGACAGAGACTGTCTACTGAAGCACAGTGAGGGGCTGTAGCCTAATTAATCTTGTGACCACATATGTAAAGACAGTTAATGTTGTGCGAGCAAGGGAAGAACAATTGTGTCTCTTTTAGGCTTTATATTAGCAGTTATGATAATTGGAATAGGAGAGTCAGGGAGTCAGGAGGTATAAGATATGTAGCAGGAGACAAAGGGTCCAGAATGTATATGTCAATCCAGTTAGTAGAGATTACATACATACCATATATATATATATATATATATTCGGGGTTTTACATATACAAAAGGCACCATATGACTGATTATAGACAGATTTGTTTTTTAGCAGATATGGTAGAAATCTTGAGAGTAGAACTAAAGAATTGTAAAAAAGGAAACCATGGGAATCTGGAAAATGGCCTGAAGGCCATTGTTAAGGCCAGTTTTGCAGCTATATTTTCAACAGGAACATTTTTCCAGGAGCAGGTTACAGTCATATGATTCTAATTACTGGGGGCAATGGTGATATGTGGATCAGTGGGACTGTAAAGGAGCATGGACTTAATTCTGTCCCAAGAGGTGGCTCTGGAAGCCAAACCATATCAGGAAGCAGTCACCGAGTTCTAAGTAACAGACATTTGTGAAACTATTGGAAACTGGAGCTGTTGATATAAACTGTTTAAGTAGGGAAATAAAAGATTGTCTCATGGAAAACAGAAAAACTGTAATTGTGAGGGGTCCCTGGCACACGAGAGCACGAGTTTTACCTCAGAGGAAATCAGCAAGGTTTCATGTACAGGTGTACCTTAATAGGAATAGGAGCTATAACTTTAAACAACAGGTGTTTTAGCCGATCACAGAGATGTCAGGGGTAAAACAGAAAAATATAATAAACTGGCTATTTTAAAGGTTAATACAGCCCCAAATAATTTTGGCTCTAGATTGGTAACATTTACTTTTTTACATTGAAGTCCTGGTAACACAGGCTTGGCTTTTGGGGGCCTTGCTTTTTGATTTTTCATTTGACAAACATCACCTTGTTCTTTGTGTAAATGGTAGCCTGTTTTACCTTGTGGCTAGGAGGTTTTTACCTCGATTCTGTTATAGATGATGTTGAACAAGTTAGAGGCAACTCTTCAGGAGACTGAATTGTAAAAGTTCCACAATTTACACTTTGATGAAGTGTAAAAAGTCCAGATTTACATTTTATATGGATGTCTAATTGTTCTATCACAATTATCAAACTAGCTTTCTTTGTTCCATTTTATGACATTGTCATTGGTGGCAAAGATGAGTTCACTGTATATGTGTGTCTGTTTCTGGACTCTATTCTGTTACAATGAGATCCATTATGAAAAAAAAAAACTCTTAGATTGTGTAAAATCTATTAATCATTATGATCTGGGAGATATATATATATATATATATATATATATATATATATATATATCCATCATATATAATATATGATTTTTTTTAAAGTTAAACTTGATAGAACTTAGGAAAATAATTTTGAAGTTTAGAAATCAAGTTTAAAAGTTTTTTTTTATAAATCTAATATAGATGGCTTCTAATTTTTATTTACTTGGTATAGAGATCAAAAGAAGTTATAACTTTAGAAAAACTAATGAGATTATGTCAAGATGAAAAGGCTAGAAGTTTTGATTAATCTTGATAGTGTGTTATTATTAGTTGTTTACTTATTTTTATTTATTTTTAAATTTTTTTCAGTTGTTTATAAGTGCAATAATTTTTATATAATTAGGTCCAATTATTATCTATTAGAATAAAATTTTATCAAATAAAATTTTATCTAATGAGAAAACATATAAGAACAAATTATGTGAGAAATTTATTGTTGTAAACAGAGAAGCAGATGTTCTATCAAACAAAAAGAAGACTTTATCCATTGGAAAACATGTAAACATAGCATTTAGATATAACTCAGTTATAAGCTTAAGTATCTCATTTACAATAAAATTCTTATTTGTGAACTATGTTGTGAACATTAGTATAAAAGTAGAGTAATATGTAAGAGATCTATTGTTATAAACAGGAAACCAGCCATTTTGTAAATATAGTTAAGAGCAGAGTCATATTTAAGAAAACCTGGAGCCAGGCGTGGTGGCACACGCCTTTAATCCCAGCACTCGGGAGGCAGAGGTAGGAGGATCGCCGTGAGTTCGAGGCCACCCTGAGACTCCATAGTGAATTCCAGGTCAGCCTGGGCTAGAGTGAGACCCTACCTCAAAAAACCAAAAAAAAAAAAAAAAAAAAAAAAAAAAAAAAAAAAAAAGAAAAAAAGAAAAAAGAAAACCTGAATTTTAACTTATGAAATAAAAAATAATATACTGATACCATACTTTTTCTTTGATTTTAAAATTTATCTTAATCAGAAATTTAACAACTCCCCCCCCACTTCTGCTTTTACAGTTTTCTGTCCCTATGGTTAATTATAAATAGATGGATTCTGACTGTTTTTCCATTTCCCTGGGGCAGAAGTCACCTAGGCCCACTTTTTGCTGACTATCCAGAAGGTCAGTAATATTAATTTTATATTTTTGACTTTTATGTTACATTTCGATAAAGTTTAAATAAACGCAAAAACTCATTACAATTAATCTTGATTTTGTTAAACAGTGTTTTTCAGTAATCAGAGATTAAGAGTAGGAAATATAGGTATAGGTTAATTTTAACCTTGATTTGAGACATGGCAATATAAATAAACATTTAAACTTATTATAGAGAGTAGTTTGGATTTTATGAGCTATTAAGGTGAGAAAAACTATGGAGAATAAAAACTTTTAAGTTAACCCATTTTATCACAGGCAACTCAAACCTCTTTTAGTTTAAGTCTCACAACGTTTTATTCTGTTTGTTTTTTTTGTTTTTGTTTTTTGAGGTAGGATCTCACTGTGGTCCAGGCTGATCTGGAATTAACTATGTATTCTCAGGGTGGCCTTGAACTCACAGATATCCTCCTACTTCTGCCTCCCGAGTGCTGGGCTTAAAGGCGTGTGCCACCACACCTGGCTCTCACAAGCTTTTTACATCAACTTTTATATCTTTTGAACAACATATTTTAGAATAGTTTTTTTTTATCTTAGCCATATCACTTTGACAACATACCTTAAAATTTTATTTTTTAAAGTCTTTGTGATATAAAAATATGTCTCCTTTGTAGAAGCTGGATTAAAATTTGGTATACAAACATGTCTATTGTTATTCTAAACATGAACAAGCATGTTGTCAAAAACATAGAGGTTATTTCTTTTGAAATATATTGTAAACCTATTTGTAATAAATTAATATCATCTTAAAATAACTCTATGTACTTTAGAATACATAGTGCCTGTAAGTTTAGTTGTATATAATAACAAACTACATGAAACATATGAACATTTGACAGTGTGGCAAGTGGCTGGCCAGCAGCAGACATATGACAGATATGTAACATATATAATGTTATTAAAGGGAGAGAGATTTATTTTTTCAAAGAGGGCTCGTGTTTGTCAGTTGGGTTTGTATCTGAGAGTGGGTCCTGGTATGGGTGTTTTAGAAAGTTGGTGTGTGTGTGTGTGTGTGTGTGTGTGTGTGTGTGTGTGTGTGTCACAGGAGGACAGGGTTAGAGGAGCAAGAGTACAGAGGGATGGACAGGAGCATAGGGCATAAAAAAAGCCCTGGATGTGGGGAACATCAGACCATTTCTCATTTCATCACAGAAAGTTACTGAGATCACTGAGAATATTAAAATTGAAAGTACCAAATTTTGGCCAGTGGCTGCTATTCATTTAAATGGATTGTCCAAGTAATTTGGTAGGTAGGAGTTCAGTTAGTCTGAGTTTCTTTAAATTAGTGCTGAGACATGTCACTGGAGTATCATTTGGAATAGATAATTCAGAATGCATTTTGGAGGATAATGACTCAGTAAGTGGCTGATCTCTCCATTAGAGATGTCTCTGAGGCTTAGGGAGGGCAATAAGTTGTGACACAAGAATTAGAAAGGCACATTCCCACACTCATAATTCTTGGGGTGTCCCATGGTACTATAATGTGGGGGGGGGGTCTCTTGGAACCTACGATCATCCATGGACGGAGGAGAGAGTGAGAAACTCCCAGTTACTAAGGTCTGAGACAGGGCATGCCTGTCACAGACTTGGAGTGAATACCTTGTTCTGAAGTCCAGAATATGGTTGGAAATAGGTCAAATGGTGAAAGGTTTCTTGTCTGGAGTTCAAATGTGTGGGGGAGGAGAAGGAAGAGAAAGAAGGAAGTGTGAGTGGGTGGTTTACCCAAAGGATTGTGGAAGACTCAGCTGAGCTCAGAGAGGGATTTCAGATGCTCACCAGTGTATGGCCAGCTAGTGAGCATGGCAAGTGTCTGTGCTCCTGAGGGAGTGAAACACTGGCAGGGAGGTAGAGAAAAAGAAGGGAAAAAAAGGAGGGGGGATATGGCCTGAAAGCCCCTAAGGGCTCCAATGCAAGTCATGACACTGTAAATGTAAGGAAAGAGAAAAATAAAGTAAACAGGACTTGATCACAACAGACAAGAGACTGTTCATTAAAGTGCAATGAGGGACTGCAGCCTTCCTGAGGATGGAGGCTGAAGCACTCAGCAGGGGAAGGGGCTCAGCTTTTCACGGTGTTATTTGAGGAGTTGACAGGAATCAGGTGTAGTCTGCTGTGGTAGACAAGTAGCTGAATCACAACAACATCTGGTTTGTTGGATCTTTCATGATGTGTCAGAGGAACAGGCTCAGTAGTTTTCTCCCAGGCAGAATGTCTCAAATTGTCTCATTCCTCAGAACTTTTTGAGTTAAAGAAAGTTTATCAATCTTTCATAAAGAACATTCATTAACCCTTTAGTAATTCAGTTTTCCAGCTACTGGCTGGAGGAGGTGTCATTGTGGGCAGATAATGGGGTCCAGCCTTAAGGTGTTACTGGGGGAAGATCTGAGTTTTAGCCTAAAAGAATGTAGAGTTCTTGAGTTCTTCCAGGGGAACTTGGAGTATGCTTATTTGTTGTGTTGGTGGTGGTATTTCTCTCTGTATGGACCTGTCATATTTTTCCACCATTATGGAACTTCTCCTGGACCTGTAAGCTTCAAATCACTCCCATTCCTCCCATAAACTCTGTCTCATTCTGAAGTTCATCCCAGCAACCTGGAGCTGAGTATGGCAGAATCGGTACCAATAATGGGAATGGATGTTACTGAGATAATTCTGACTCTGTGGATTTTGGTCTTTTCGTACTTTTGTTTTGGAGGAATGGGTATGGACTTGGTACTTGCAACTGAAGATGATTTTTTCCTAGTGGTAAGCCAAGTTTTATGGACTATTCTGATGAGAATTTGAAAATGTTAAGTGTAGAGAGAATTGTATTTGTAGGCTTTGCTTATGTATAGTCTAAAGGGAAGGAAATGTGGCAGAAAGCTTTTTTGGAACTGGGATACTGGCTGCATCTTGCTGCCCATGCCCAGAATGTTTGATCAAGGTTAAACTTGGAATGGACTGATGTACTTGGCTAAAAAAAATGGAACTGAAAAATTTAAGCTTTAAAGTTAGGAAAACTCAAGTTTAAAATTGCACTGAGATTGGTTGTTGAAGCTTCTATTGTTATGGAGATTATTACCATGATTAGGATGGCCCAACTGCTTTATGGAAAGACTGAATGGTGGAAATGCAAACTCTTTTGAAAGAAGTTGACGTTGTCTGAAAGGAAAGAAACTGCTCTTTAAGGACGATTTATTCTGTCTCTGAATTAACAATATGGCTGTATCCTGCACACCTTGTATTGGTTTCAGAAGCATGAAAATGCATGGAGTGGTCATTAAGTGCACACAGTTTCAGGAGCCACTGCTGAGATGTGGCATGAAGTAGGGCATGATGACCCTGATAAAAGAGACCAATGTAGCCATTAGAAGATGGACCATGATTTGCTTGAAGAACTAAAGATATTTTGGATATACCAGGACAGAGCCAGGGCTAACATGGAGCGCTATTGGCTTGGGATGGAAGTTTTCCCTGACTTTTCAGCCCAGCTGGAGGGGCTGCATTGGAAAATCTAGAGACTTAAACCACTGTTCACTGGTTCAGGATATAAGACCTGAACTGCAAGTGTTTTAGGTTTGTTTAATGGCTATTGAATTTGCATTGTTCCTGTCTCTCCTTATTAAGCATTGCAGCAGTTGGAAATATTTATTCTGAGTGATAATATGTTGGTAGTATGTAACTTTTTTGATTTTACAGGATTCACAGTTAAGAGAATCTTGAATCTCACATGAGACTTGGGACTTTGGGAACTACCATTTGTTGGTAAAGATTATGCAGACAGATCATTCTCATTGAACTTACCCAATCACAGAAAAAAAGTCGCCACATAGTCTCACTCATCTACAGCACCTAACCTGAATCTACCGAAGATGCCTTACATACATGGTAATCTTCTCTTGGACTAGACAATAGGATGGGTGGGGAGGGGGGGAAGGGCAGTGGAGTGGGGGGGGGGGCATAAATCTAGACCAAAACGGCAATGGTACCATAAAATTCTACATCTTAAAAGGCAGACCAAATGGCTGGACCTTCACCAGGCCCTTAGAGGGAACACCTGAGCCACAAGGCACTTCAAAGGGTATGATGAAGACTAACCTTAATTTTCTACAGCCTCTCTCTCTCCCTGACTATGGTACAAGCTATCTGCTTGCTTTCTGTTCAGTTCAATGGAAGTCAACCATATTGCTGCTTATATACTTCCAGCTATGAGAGGAATGGGTGCACATTTCAGACTGTCAGAGGAAGTGTTTTGCCTCACAAGCCCACCAGCCACCCCAGTCATGGCAGCAGCATCCCCTCAAAGTCAGGGAGCACACTCTCTATGGTGTATGCTTCCAGGGATCAGTTTGAATCTCAACTCTAACTGACATGTCAGTTATATCAAACACCCCGGCAAGGTAGGTTCAGTGTAGTGCATAGCAGCACTCTCTTCACTGGAGACCCTAATGAGCACTACAAGGCCACTTCTTTAAAAATAGACACTGGCATGAAGACTGGCCATATCTCATCTTATGAAGACTGACAAAAGTGGCAATATTGTCTACCCAAAGGGGTAAAACAGAAACATATCAAACCCAAGTAAGATCAAGACAGAGAGAAAAAGAAAGACAGAGTGTGTGCGTATGTCACTTTGGTTTCTTTGAGTAGTGAAATGACAAAGAGGATTCCAAAACAGTCTTTTCCTCCCTCTTCTGGCTTAGTGTCTGCTCTAAGATTCAGAATGGGATGTGGGGTTATCTTCTTAAATCCCCTCCTATTTTGCAGTAGCTTTGCCTTCTTTAGAACCTTTTAAGATCTTATTAAAATTTTCTAAACCTGAAGGAAAGAAAGTACAAAGAAAGAAAGAAAGGAGTGAAAGAAGGAATGAAAGAAAGAGAAAGGAAGAAGACAGAAAATATAGAATAGTGGAATGCAACAGGACTCATGTGTCAGGAGCAGTGTGGCTGCAGAAGAGACTTTGGATTTGTTAGCCATGAACAGAGGGGCAGATCCAAAGTTGCCATGTCATACTCTGCAGCAAGGATATAACATGGCTCCTCAGCTCAATCTGATATAGCTGGTATGGGGATTCAGTGGTTTAAGGTACGATTTTAAAGGTAGTATATTCATATTAGGAGGTCAGGTATATGTCAAAAGCTGGGCTACTAAGAGCTTAGTAGTATGGTTTGCCCATCTACAACATACTATGAGACATATATATATATATATAAAGTGTTGTTAGGTGTTACAAATTATTACCAAAGTGACCGTTTGGCCACTTGGGATTTGGGTAGTTTCACCACTCCCCATAGATGGCAGATAACTTTTTGTTTCCATGGCCTCTTGCCTGCCGATACATAGGATAGCTATTAGTCCATCATTATTGAGCTTTGAACCAAGCACAAACCCAACTGATGTGACCAGGATCCTTGGAGGTCATGGCAACATGATATCTTTCAGGTTCTCCTACAGTGTCCTGTCCTTCACAGTACAAAACAAAGCACATGTTCTCAGTGTTCATGGAAGTGGTGAGGGGTTGGAACAGTTGTTTGCTAAAGTTCTGTCACTTCCTTCCAGAGCACTGGACCAGGTAGAACTGGATGTCCTTCGATAGTAGGGGACATTCTTGAAATCTGTGAAGTACTTCTTAATGCTCACCCATTTCATCTCCTCCACAAGGAAGGCTGTCTTACCGAAGAAGAGGGTTATGGAGATGCTGAAGAACAGCATGTCCTAGTTGCTGTATTAGTTACCTTGTTGCTAAAGTACAGTATCAGACACAAATCAGTTTAAAGGAAGAAAGATTGATGTCAATTTACACTCCCATATTATAAACCACTATGGCAGGAAATGCATAGCAGGAGGAACTTGAAGCAGCTGGTCACATTCAGCACAGTGAGCAGAAAGTGAAAAATGCTGCTTTTCAGCCAGTTCTCTTCTTTTTATTTAGTCCATGATCTCAGTACAGAGTTAAGGGAGGTCTTCTCACCTTATTAATCAAAATCAAGATAAACCCTCATAGACTTACATAGAAGGTAACATAATCTACATAACCCCTCACAGGTGACTCTAGATTCTGTCAAGTTGACAACAATGATGGACCATCACATCCACTATGGTCTCGAAGTTGGTCATGGACTCCATTAGCTAGTAGGTGTTCATGTCTTTTATGAGGTCATGCTTATTGAAGGACACCATGAAGCATACAATATGCTCTCCTTAAAGCACTAGAGCCACTTCTGGCCCTGGGACCACTGACTACCCACATCCACTGTCTTAACTGGAATTTTCTTTTTTTGTTGTTTATTTTTATTTATTTATTTGAGAGCGACAGACAGAGAGAAAAGAGGCAGATAGAGAGAGAGAATGGACACGCCAGGGCCTCCAGCCGCTGCAAACGAACTCCAGACGCATGCACCCCCTTGTGCATCTGGCTAACGTGGGTTCTGGGAAATTGAACCTCAAACCAGGGTCCTTAGGCTTCACAGGCAAGTGCTTAACCGCTAAGCCATCTCTCCAGCCCTTAAATGGAATTTTCTTAATGATAATTTCATGCTCCATGATCTCCATGGTGGCCTTCCTGGATAGCAGGATTTTGTACTTACCAAGAAAGCAATTCAGCTGCTAATCTAATCAATGTTATCCAGGAAGTACTTCACTGACTCACCCAGCTGGAACGCACTGCTGTGTCTGAAGCCTTCCCTGATCCCAGTGAAATGAATTATTCTTTCCTTGTAGGTATTGTGTATTGACCTAAAGAATGGAATGGGCAGAGCATGAAGGGTTAACAAACGAAGATTTTATTTTATATGAGAATATAACAACTGTTCAAACAGGAACCTGTGAACTCAGTTCTAGATAGCAGCAGGTTTGTCAACTGAGAAGATAAAGGTATAACAGCTGACTCTTGGTGGTAGCAGGTTAGCCAGCCCAGAGGATACAAAAGACACAGCTCTGAATCCTTCATGATAGGTTTTGGAACCCCAATCAAGAGAGGCAATTGCCAAGTGTTGCTGCTTTGAAACCTGGCATACCTCATGGTACCAGTAATGAGTGGCTGAAACTGGAGCCAGAACCACCAGAATAGAATTCCTAACAAAGTGGGAGCCAGAGTCTGCAGAGGCAGGGATCTAATTGGTTCTCTCTCATAGACAAGACAGAGTTCAGACATTGAGGGAATAGAAGCCCAGTAGAAGGGCCTAGGCCAAGACCAGCTCTGGCCTGCAGAGGCAGGAACGAGTTTAGTTTGCTGAGCATGAGCAACTCCAGAGATTTGTCAGTCCAGAACTCCAAACTCAAGCAGGGCTGGGCTCTCAGTGACAGGATCAGATGCAAGAACCCTGGTACCAGCTGTTTTAGGGGACTTAGTTCTAGCAGCCCAAGTGCAAGCAGCTTTTGGTGGACAGGGTTGGTCCCCAAGGTTCTTGGAGGAGTTTGATTTCTTCAGAGTCTTATGGATCTGTATGCTGAGAATCTGAGCTCTGGAGCTTATATAAACATAGCATTTCTGATTGGTGCATACAATCATGAGGCCCAAAGAGACAAGCATGAAAACTTCTCCAAATTCAGAAATTTCTCACCAAGTGCTAAGTTTTCCTTGGTGCTATGACTACAGCCAGGTAGTAAAGCCAGATTTTCATATGGAGAACCAGCAGACTTTCCTAAACCTATTACAACACTAACTCCCAGACTCTCAAGGCAGATAGTGGCAGAGAAGCAATACTCACGTGTCAAAATGATCACAAGCAGAAGGCAATGTGGTTTGTGATGTATGCTGAAGGCCTGCTCTGATAACAGCTGAGAGGTGTCTCTTTGTAGCTGTTACTTTCTCTTTGCTGGGACAAAACATCTGACCAAAAGCAGCTGAAAAGAAGGTAGGATTTAATTCAGCTTAGAGTCTTAAGAGGAAATTCAGTCACGCCAGGACAAACATGACATACCCGAGCCAGAAGCCTGTATTGCATCTTTGCATCAGTGTGAAGGAAATACTGTGAATGAATTGGCTTGGACACCCAGTAGGACTGGACTAATAAAACTTCAAGGTTCACTGTCAGTGACATGCCCCTTCCAGAATTTCTCTGTCTCCTAAGTTGCCACCAGCTGAGGACCAAGTTTTCAAAACCCATGAGCATATGGGGTCATTTCACTCAACACACCACATCCTCCTTTTCCTTCCCATTCCCTTTCTGAAGAATGATCCTAACTACCATCAGACCATGCATGGGATGATAACTGCTGTGGTTAATTCAAGTTACAAGAGTTGTTGTGAAGGGACAGGAATCAAGATTCCACCAGGGGCCCATTGAGAGTTCCCTTTTTAAAGAAGGTTTCTATTCCAGGATACATCCACATGATCATTTGTAATTAATAGATTATGGACAAGAAGAGACAGCTTTCATTAATAAGTTAAACAAACAAGGCCCAAATAATAGTGCCAAGTAACGTACCAGCAAAGACCATGAAAAAGACAAGCAAGCAGGACGTATAGTACATTTTAGACTCAGAGTCTTATAACTGTCAGCTGTTTATGGATTTCATAAACATGGTATTTTTTTTTCATTGCATCTATTGATGCAAAACACTAAGGTATCACCTCAAAGGGAATAAGAGATAATTCATTTTGGAACCAAATATGAGTGACTATAGCCCAAGGACAAATTTAGATTACCTCAAATTCCATGTCATGAAACATTAACATTTTTTTGAGGCTTTTATGCTTACAGTGCAAAAGAAGGTTGTAACCAAAGCACTATTCCGTTGCACTGGTGGAAACACAAAGCAACGTGGTATATAAAGTTGGCTATAAACTGTAAATGCTATTTGATGATCTTCTTAGTTTTTGGGTTGGTGGAAGCCAGTGGTCTGATAGTACATCCAACAAAGTTTTCACCTGATGTCCTGATAGTCACAAGGATGTAAAACACAGGGGCAGGTGATGAATTGCTATTAAGGAGACAAAAGACATCCAGAGATAATTGGGGTTCTGAACTTCTATCATTTTATCTTTGTACATTTACAAAAATTCTTAGATCAAAGCACTGTTCAGAATTCCCTTCTTCTCCATGTCCTACCTACTTTATGTAACTATACATATACTACCCTTAACTAATCTATCCTTGTAAACTTAAACATTTAAAATTGTCCTCATCTTTCTCCAACTTGGAAAGACTAGTCATTTTACCTTGCTGCAAAATCTTGCCACTCAAAAATCCTTCCTTCCCAAACATGTTTTATACCTACCTATTTCTACCATTTCTCTCTGGTTATCTTACTTCATCTTTCGATTTCTCTTCCTGTATTTTATCAAAATGGTTCACTGACAACTCTAATGACAATTCAGCATTCAGCATACTTCTTGTTATGCATATTTTCTTTTCTATCACTCCTATGTTAAGGGTTTCTTCAAGGAAATATTCGTGTGCCCACAATTTTGTCAATTCCACCCATTCTTCCCATGCAACTTTCTCATTCCTTGCTGGTCCCACCTATATCACCTATTCCATAACATTTGGATTTAGTATTTTATATCCTTTTCTCATAAAAGATCGACTTTTTCAGTCTCTTCTTTATGTTCTTGACCCAGAGATGACCACTAATTTGATGCATCAAAGTGTAAATTAGCATAAAACAGTATCAGAAAACATACCTCCTAGTGGAACTAATGAGTAATGCTATATTATGTAACTTGAACTGCTTATTACTCATATTTACATTCATATTTCCCATTCCTCTCACAGTTAAGACTTCTGCATTCATTTCCTTATTTGCCTTTCAAGTAGCCTCACTTGAAGGTTTATAGGTAGTGGCCCCACTAAAACACATCTAGAAAATGACCTAGAAAAGAGAAGGAATGGCCATCAATCTCCTGAGGAAGAGGAAAAAGGGGACACTTTGGGGACATACTTCTCATCCACATTTTCAAGAGAGGTCTTCCCACAAGACCAAGCTGTTTCTTAACATCAGTTACAGGAAATGACAGACAGTCCTGACCACATAGTGTTTATTATGTGTTGGCCTCTGAATAGTACTCTTCCCTGTTAGACCAACAGCACCTATCCAAAATATTCCATTAGGGGAAAATAACCACCAAACCCATGAAAAGCACAAATTGTCAATAATGAAAAAGGAGGGTGGAAGGAAAGATATAACCATCTCCATGTGTAGTAGTTAGTTACTTTCTCATTGGTGGAGAAACAAACAAACAACAAACACCCAAGCCACATCTTCAGGAGGGAATGGTTTATTTCACCTTATGGTTTTCAGAAGTTTCATCATGGCAGAGGAAGCATAGCCGAAGAGGTAGTTGGGAATCTCACATCTTATCCTAGCAGCAGGAAGGAAGCAGCAAGAGTGAACTAGATCTGGACACCTAAGGTCAGTCCTCACCAATACACCTCTTCCAGAAAGCTTCTACCTCCCAAAGGCTCCACCAGCTGGGGTCTAAATAACAGGCTTCATCATAGATACTTGAAGCTCTGGGGAACATTTTAATTTCAAAATACCACACCATGGAGCAATTTAATTGGCCAATTACTATGCGGTATATGTGGGGTTTTGAGTCGCAGGGCTGACCCATACCTGCAACAGGATAGTGTAAGTTTAGTATCCCTGTGTCCTGGGATTCTGGCATAGTAATGAGTCTATTCTCCAAGGAGGTGTCCAATGCCACAGGGGTGCCCAGTACTGTATATATGCTTCACTTTCATTCTTAATCCTTTGCGTTGGATGGCACAGAGCAAAGCCACAAAGATAGCCCCATTTCCTTGAAGAAGAATGAATGACTCTTAATCCATCTCCAAAGGAGAACATCATATAAATGATTATATTATATATTATATCTTACTATATTATATACAAAAGAGAAATACCAAATATATTTACTGAAATTTGTCATTTTGCATTGCATCCATCTTATATTTAAGAACAAATCAAATATCTACAATCCTTTCAAGAAACTAGAAACTGAGTGTTTACTCCATCAATTTTTCCATAAGGCCAAAATAGCCCTATTGCTAATTACAAAGTCATCAGAACAAGACACTACTATTGACAAAAAGCTCTTAAATGTATAAATATGAATGTACTAAACAAAATATGTGCAAATTTAATTCAACAAAATATATAAAGAATTTGTACTATAACCAGTGCAGATGACTCCAGCTCTATCTAAGCAGTCCACATATTCATATCAGATGTAGAATGAGCATTTGACAAAAAGAACACAAAATCATGTTGAAATTCTCAGAAAAATAGTAATCTAGGGGAACTTCCTCTTCTTGATAAAGACCTCCAGAATCACTTTAAGGAACATCTTCCTTAATGGTGAGAAAGTTCAATTTCTAAAGTAGAGAAATGGAAGAATGTAAAGGTAGTCCCCCACCCTTACTTATGGTTTCAACATCATACCAGAAGTCATCACTGCTTCATTACAATGAGACTAGGAAAGGGAATGTGTCCACATGAGGAAGATATAACTGGAACTTACTTACGGCACCTGTGCAGGAAACAAACAATTGTTAAAAATTCTCATCACATTTGCAAGTAGTCACCAATGTTTTCAGTATTAAAAATTCATATACAGGGACTAGAGAGATGACTTAGTGGTCAAGGTACTTGGCTGAAAAGCCAAAGGGCCCAGGTTTGATTCCCCTGGACACAGGTAATCCAGATGCACAGAGTGGCACATGCGTCTGGAGTTCATTTGCAGTGGCTGAAGGCCCTGGCACACCCATTCTCTATCTGTCTCTTTCTCTAACTCTTTTAAATAAAAAATAAAAATAAATATTTTTAAACAGTTATCATTCAGGTGTGCAGTCCTCTGGACAGTGGCCAAATTCTGCAGGAGAGAGAGGCAGGCAGTGCAGAGCCTAGCACCTTCTACCCACACTGGCTTCATCCATGGCTTGATGCTACCACAAATGCTGAGCTCTACATTAGTTTGCCGGTGGCTACATGCCTCTTATCTGTTTCCCAGATTCCAATATGAAGCCTCTTTTGCATGCATAGCTTGCAGCCTTAGCTGAACATCTGCCAGGGTCCAAGCATAGCCCAGTGACCCATAGAGTCTTGAGTGTACTGGCTATTCACAGGATATCAGGTAATGGTCAAGAGTGGCCAAAGACAGAATTGTGGTCAAGTGCCAGTGCCAAGGGAAAGGTAAAGAATAGAAAAAGCAGAGAGTACAGATCTCTGCTTAACATCACAATGGGCTGACAAAGAGGAGATTTAGTCAAGAAGACTTCAAGCAACAATGGTGTGTCACCCCTGCCAGGAACCTTCAGTTCTCCAAGACTTTCCTTTGTTTCTCATAACAAACAGATTTCTGTGAAATAGAAGCTGAAACAGGGGATGTGAGACCAACATTCCCAATGGCAAAGCAAAGGGAAATTGATCACATTCACTCCAGCAGTCCTGTCGTCTGTTTTGAGAATGGCAGCTGTGCTAGGTGGTTGTAAATATCTGACAGTGTTTTGCTACAGAGGGCTATAATAGAACACAGAGGCTCTGGAAGAAAGCAGACGAAAGCCAGTCTTACTCAACCTTCTGAAGGCTTTTATTTATAGAGGCTTTATTTCCCAGCCATATTACCTTTTTGGGTCCTTGTCTATACACCAAAGGACAGAATAGCTAAACCATGAAAGGTGAAAAAAATTATATCATATGTTCCCTCACATAGACTGAAAATTGTTTTTATGCAGATACACATTAAGTATTATTATTTCCTCTTTGAGTATTGATCACTTTATTAGTATTCAATACATTTCTTTCTGTTACTGTTTCTTGTTTTTAGATAGTTATTTCAGTTAGTGTTAACATCATATATATATATATATATATATATATATATATATATATATATATATATAATTTACAAGTGTTTAATGGAGCATTTGTATCCCTGGACTGTACACACTTTGGCTATTCAATACAAAGGCTGGCTCTATGGCAGAAAACTACTCGTGCTGATCATCTTCTCCAGTCTCCATATTTTCACTCTATAGACACTGATATCATTTTATACTACACAGTTTCTCAAGAATTCTGTGTTCATATACATCTAAAAATGAGAAAACAAAATCAAAAGGAATCCTATGAAAGTGGGAAATTCTGAGGTTCAATTATTTGTACCTAAGCTTATGTCAGGCCCACAAAGATGATTTTCCTTGGTCAACCTTGTTTGTGAAATGGAGATGCCTGTATGAATTTATATCAAATATCTAAAGGAGAATAATCTTTGCAAATATGAGAAACTCCCCTTCCCACTCCTCCAGTAGAAAGAAGCTCCCAATCAGAGGGAGCTTATTTAGAGATCCTGCAGCACAGTGATCTCTTTAGGATGGTGGGTAAGGATTTGTCTTCCTGGAGATCTCAAACATAGCACAGTATCCACCACTTGTAACAGATTCAATACATATTTGACAATTAAAGGAATGAGTCTGCTGAAGTAGTCACACAAAGGTCTGAAAAGAAGAATTATACTGATGTATCAATTGTATCTAACTGACAGTATACTCGTCACAAAAAGAACATATATTCAGCAGATGTCACCAGGTGATGATTGACCCTCACTTAGAGTTTGGGTATATTATATAAATGGGTAGACATTTCCCAAACTATGTGAAGTTCTCCCAGGTGCAGAGACTTCCACATTGAGCCAATCAAGTCTCTTCTGTGTTCAAGCATGCCATTAAGTAACTCAGACTTGATGACCTGTTATTAGTTGGTTTTCCTGGATTTAATACTGTGGTAACTTTTCTTTCTTCCACTACTACCAGTGTCAACTTGTGACATTTCTAAGTATGTAATGAAGAACTGGAGCCTAAATGAAACAAATGAGACTTTGTTAAGAAATGTTCAGAAGGGTCTGGACTATGTTCCTTGCTGGACTAGTCACACCTGTCCTTTTTATCATATGTGGTAAGCTTACTATCAAATGTGTGATAAGTTCAAAGATATAACAACTCCCCTTGTATAGTTTCTACCTACCCTTGCCAGTCATTTATTGTGTATTGAGAATCAAGGATAGTGAGTTATATTCTTTGTGATTTTACCATATTTTCTATGTTTCCCATTTGATTAACCTGGATGATTTCTATGTTACATCATATTTCTTCTCAGTTCTTGTTACTTGACAAAGATGCTGTCGCTGACTAAACTCCAATAAGGCCATCCTAAACTGCTTTTCAGCTACATATGACTTTTGTGTCCTTCATCTCTGCTCATCTATGTATTGTGCAATTTTACAAAGAATCCCCTCGGTCATGCAAACCCAACTCCTCCTGCTTAGGGTTCACTTATTGATCACATACTATGGACAAACATATATGTAAACACACTACTGATGCTAGCTCATTTAATCATCCCAATACCTCATAAGATATTTCTTGTTATGTCTTACTTTTACGACAAGGAATGTGAGGGGAATAATAAAATGGTTTAATAACTTAACCAATGTCTAGTAAAATGAATTCCAATTTAACCCAGGTAAGACACTCACTTGTCAGTCGTATGCAATACCTACATTATTACTATTGTGCTTAGTAGTGTTTGCTATGTGAGTCAAACACACCAATGTCTGTGCTCCCATATCCACCACAACTTCCGCTCAATGTCTTTGAATATGCCTTTCGTGGTCTCTGAAGTACAGTGTAGTGGTTTGATTCAGGTGTACACTATAAACTTTTGTGTTCTGAAATCTAGGTTCCCAGCTGGTGACAACTTGGTAATTAGAGCCTCCTGGATGTGATGTCTTATTGGGGGAGGGTTTATCAGTGTTATGGCCAGCTTCCCCTTGCCAGTGTTTGGCACACTCTCTTGTTACTGTTGTTCAGCTGATGTTGGCCAGATCGTGATGTCCAACCTCTGCTGAGGCCATTGTTTTCTCATGCCATCATGGAAATTCTTCTTGAATTTATAAGCCAAAATAAGCCTTTTCCTCCCACAAGCTACTCTTGGTTGGGTGCTTTCTGCCAGCTATTAAAAGCTGACTGCTATAGTGAAATTGGTACCAAGAAGTGGGGCTATTACTACAAGAAACCAGATTGTAGTTTTAGTTATTTAGAACTGATTTGAGGAAGGTAATGTGTAGGATTTGAAATCTTGGCTTAAGAGACTCCTCTTGGTGATGTAAGTATAGCCTGATGGACTATTATAGTAAGAGTTTAAAGATCTGAATGCAGTAAGAACTATGGACTAAGATTTGGCTTATGAGTATGAGAAAGAGCTTTGCCTGGACTGGGCAAGAAGCAATTTGTGTAAGAAGCTTGCTGTTATGCCCATGTCTGAGGGCTTGTTCAGGTTTGCATTGTGTAGAAATGAACTGGAGTAAGCAAAAGGATATGGCACAGAAATGAAATATTTGGGCCAAAACTGCTGCCCATTCAGCTATACTTGTTTGAGAGATTATAACTACAGAGTTTGGGCCATCTGACCTGCATTGTGACATCAGGAAGAATGTGGACTCTTGAAGTAAGGAACCTCAATCCAGGAAAAAGAGGGTCACTGAATTTACAACATGGTTTTGTCTTTTGGAAATAGCCATGGGCAGTGTGAAGCAGGATTGTTGGATTAATTTCATGGAGACCCAGTGGAGCCATGTGGATGAACCATGGGTTGCAATGTAGACCCAATGGAGATGCCAGGACTATGGGATGACTGCCAAGGAGAGCTTGTCACTGGTAAGAATTATTGAACTTGAAGACTTGTCACTGGTTAGAATTATTGGACTTGGAGATTTATCACTGACTTGTGGGACTTGAAGCTATAGAGTTTGATGTTTTCCCTGTTTGTTTTAAACCTTGTATTTGGTTATTTCTTTGCTATGCCTAATGCCATCTTTTGCAGTATTAATGTTTATTCTGGGCCATTCCTGGTCTTTTGGTATTATGGCTCAGATAAAAGAACTTGGACGGTCTAGAGAGATGGCTTAGTGATTAGGTGCTTGCCTGTGAAGCCTAAAGACCCAGATTTGATTCTCTAGATCCCACGTATGCCAGATACACATGGTGACAAATGCATTTGGAGTTCATTTGCAGTAGCTAGAGGCCTGGGCATGCCCATATTCTCTCTCTCTCTCTCTCTCTCTCTCTCTCTCCCTCTCTCTCTCTCTCCTAAATAAATAAATAAAAATAAACCTTTAAAAATATTTTTTGAAAAGACTTGGAATATGGAAATATTTAAGCATCACTGGAATTGATAAAAATTATGGTGACTTTTTAAGTTGAACTGAATACATTGCATTTTAAATCATGAATCAGTTTATGGGGGTCAGGAGTGGAATGTGCTGGTTTGATTCAGGTGTACCCCATAAACTTATGTATTCTAAATGCTTCCCAGCTGATGGCAATTTTGTAATTGGAGCCTCCTGGAGGTGATGTATTGTTGGGGATGGGCCTATGGGTGTTATAGCCTGCTTCCAATTGCCAGTGTTTGGCACATTTTCCTGTTGCTATTGTCCATCTGATGTTGGCGAGGAGGTGAAGTTCACCCTCTGCTCATGCCATTGCTTTCCCCTGCTATAATGGAGCTTCCTCTCAAGTCTGTAAGCCAAAATAAGCCTTTTCCTCCCACAGACTGCTCTTGGTTGGGTGTTTTCTGCCAGCGATGTGAATCTGACTACAACATACACTGTGAATGATATTTGGAAACCATATGCAGGAGACAGACAGTGCTTATTACTTAAACACATGGGCTTTCTGGCAACTGTAAACTAACATCCTTAGGGGGCTGGTTTCTCTCAAAATCTGCCTTGTTCTCAATCATGGAAAATCAAATTCTGATCCTTAGGCTTTGCATACAAATGCCTTAACCACTGAGTCGTCTCTCCAGCCCTCAACCTGTATTTGAAAATACCAATATGAATGATATCTAAATCTACATATGCCAACTAAAAATAAGTAAATGAAATGATAAGAAAATGAAAATAAAGCATAAACATACAGGGGCACTCACTAATGCAACTTTGCCCAGATCTTAGGTCTCTTTGTAACGAATGTATTTAAAAAACTAAAAACTTTAAAGTCTACACTGATAGCTCTTTGCAATATGAAGGTTCTCCATGATTCAGCTTTGACAATAAATATTGACAATATAAAGAGTAGGCAGAGCTTCAAACATTCCATTTTATCATTCCCTTTCCCTGGAAAGAGAGACAAAAATGTAGGGCTATACCAATTTATATGCTACATGACCAATCAGTTGCAAGCTTGGGTGGTGTCAGAAGACTATAAGAAGAAAGAGAAAAGGAGGAAAATAGATGATGAATAGTGCGGGGGGGAGGGGTGGAGAGATGGCTTAGTGGTTAAGGCACTTAACTGCAAAGCCAAAGGACCCCTGTTTGATTCCCCAGGACCTATGTTAGCCAGATGCACAGAGTGGCACACACATTTGGAATTCATTTGCAGAAGCTGAAGGACCTGGCACCCCCTTTCTCTCCCTCACTCCCTCTCACTCTCTCTTTCTCTCTCAAATAAACTAAAAAAATTCTGGGGAAGAATTTTGAGGAAACACCTCTCTAAGTGGGATTTCTATGTGAATATTCATTGAAAGATGGCTTAAGGAGGAGCGGAAACAAGAGTCAGGGAAATAAGGTGACTACACTTGTGCATGCTAGTTAACATATTTCTTTAATCTTTATTCACTCAAAAAATGCTTCTTTCTGTGGCCATGATTGTGGATCTTGCAAGTTCAGAGATTTGTGTGGTGAATGGAGGATTCCTTACACCAGTGGGTATGATGATATTCAACTAGAAGTTGAGAATGCCACCTGGACTCCTTGGTCTTTGTCATTCCTTTAAAACAACAGGCCCAAAAGGACTTACTCTACAGGATAGAGTGACGTAGCAGGCAAGGGATTGCTACCAAAGAAGAATTTCTAGTAAAGAGGGTCATGTGCAATATAGCAATCTTATGATAAGTAAAATACCCATACAAGCTTTAATCAGAATATAGTCCATATCCTTCACAGATGGAGGTTTGGCACCCTCATTGGATTAAAAAAGTCATGATTATTTGGAATACAGAAGCATAGGGAAATATAAACTAGGTAGTCAATAATGTAGTTATACATGCCACCTATAATATATGTACAATTGAAGAAATTGGGTTTATATAAAACTTATAATTAGATGTTTTTAATTTTTATTTGGTGGACATACATACTAATTACTTTTTCTTTCTCCTTAATGTTTAACATAAGTTGTGTTAGTAGGGCTGGAGAGATAGCTAAGCAGTTAGAGAGTTTGCCAGCAAAGCTTACCCAGGTTCGATTCCTCAGTACCCATGTAAAGCACCAAGTGGTGCAAGTATCTTGCATTCATTTGCAGTGGCTGGAGGCCATGTAGCACACATTCATATCCCATCTCTCTCTTTTTCTCTCTCTCTGCTTGCAAATAAATACATAAATAAATATTTTAAAAGATGTATTAGTAAAATAATATATACATTCAGTACTTATAGAGCCCCTAAGAGAGTTTGAAATCAATCAAGAGTGAGTGAATTGTTTTGTTTTTTAAGAACTTAGTAACACTTCTTCAGACAAGTTCAGTGAGTTTTTATTGTATTTAGGAAAATTGCATTAAGTGAAATCCATTCTTTGCCAGTCATTGTTTTTCTTTCCTTGTTTTTTTTTTTTTTGGACTGGTAAGTATGATTTAATAAGGCTATGCATGTGCATACCAGATTGAACTAAAGTAAAATATAATGGCTTAAACATTATGTATGGCAATGTGGCCAGGTTGGATTACTTTCCTCAAAATTCTGTATTGGGTAAATTTGCATGTACAGTAGGAAACAAGGGAGTTTCTTAGTGAGAACTGAAGGATGTCCATGAGAAAATATCTCTTTGTTGAATCTATATATATACTATTCTCATCCATACATTTACACAAAGTCTTTGTGTAGATGTTGCTTAACGCATTTGCAGATAAAATTAAAATTTTAAATCATTTGATTTTAAGTTAATCAATGTGAATATTATTGTGATTAAATTTGAATAAATCAAGGAAAGTCTTTAAAGGAGAAATAGCCTCCTTGAGAATCAGAGACTCTGAGCCATACCCATGACTTCATGGCTTGCCAATATTGGATCTTTCCTTCTGGACTATATGCCAATGGATTCTGAGTTGATTTAGTTTTCAATTCATGCTTACACAAACTTCACTCCACACACACGTGCACATACTCCTATTGGCCCTGCTTTTTTTGGCTAAATACCTACTGATATAAAATATTTGCTTTACTTAAAGCTGCTTTAACATATATTTTATATTTGCATTATGTTAAGGCTCAACCATCAATTTATCTGCATTAGAGAATATATAGAAGCAGAAAGTGGATGTCACATTCTAGCAAGAAAAACATTGATAGCACCCAATTTTATCAGCACCAAGACATAGTTCTAGCCAGTATCCAATGATTTTCCTTTTGATTGATAATGCATGTTGAAGATTCAAGGGTCAAGAAGAGATAAAAGGGACTGTACGATCCAATGTTTCTATGGTATGTTTGTGTCTGCTTCTTTCTTCCTGTTTTGTATGCTAGTGCTCAGTTGTTTCTCAATCATCTATGAACTGCACCATATACTTTTAATACATTTCTAATATGATTAAGCCACTAGTTTCTGCTGCTTACAATTTAGAACCCTGAATAGTGTACTTGCCACCTTGACTCAATCTCAGCTACCCATGCTCAGGAATTTTATTTCACATCTTCACTGTTTCTTATTCTGCATTCTTTTTTTTTTTTGTTTTTTTGTTTTTTTGAGGTAGGGTCTCACTCTAGTTCAGGGTGGCTTTGAACTCTCAGCGATCCTCCTACCTCTGCCTCCCGAGTGCTGGGATTAAAGGCGTGCACCACATCACCCGGCTTATTCTGCATTCTAAGAAGAGTTTCTTGCAACCATCAATGAGTTAATGTGATTCTTGCAGTTATTTTCATAGTCCTGATTCCACCTAATTGTCTCTTGATGCATTTTATTGGGAAGCAATAGCATAATTCATGCAAACAATTATATCATTTTCAGAAAATCTGAAAATACATGCAGACATAGCTAAAATTATTGTGAAAGCATAAAATATGTACAAAATTATGTAAATATCTTGGAAAAGTATTTGAGCTAAACTTGACGACTAGTCTTCTGAAGGTTTGCCAAATTCCAAATAAAAGCTTCATTGAGTAGAGTGTTTAGACATCTGGATATTTTTTCTTTAAATTCTAGGAAAATATTCTGCATTTAGTTTGAAATGTGGCTACCTAAGTTGCTATTTTCACTACAGTCAAAATAGTTATTCTTTTCAATTTCCTGTTTGTCATATTATTTCTTTTCAACCAGCTAATGATCAAATATACTCACAATATTTTTTTAAACTTTTTCCTGACTAATTTTGTAGTTAGTATTTCAACAGGCTTGCCTTGGCAAGCTAACTTTTCCTTTGACCTATTCAGGTTTTCAATCTTCACTCTTTGTCTACTGCCAGAGCTATGCAATTTATTAAAATTAAATTGAACACTGTAAAAAATATTAACAAAGTTCAACAGTTCACCCAATCAAATGCTGGAAATTATTTTTCCAGTCATGTTCTTGTCACAGGACATATTTTGAATACTGAATCTATCTTGGGTAATTTTAATTTATAATAAAACAAGGAAGTAGGCATTATACACTATGTGACAGTCTTCCTCAAATTCCTGTATATTAATCTGTATAATATAAAATGTGCTTCATTGGGTTCTGTTACATAAACCACATTTGGTGTCCTTATTATTTCACTGGGAATCTTCCAGCCTATGCCTCAGCTCAGTCAACATCTACTTAATCACATATTAATAAAATGCAGACAGTTAAGGTAGTGTTCAAGACATGGATTTACACAGTTAATACAACTTTTGCATAAAGAAATTGGAATTCACACAAGTTAAGCATATGTTCAGTGGAAAATATTGTGTCTTCATAAATGTGCTCAATCTATAGCAATGTTATTTCTCACTGGTTACTCAATCAGCATTTGCACAAACACATGGTAGATGTGAAGGGTTGCACCATCAGAAAGCAAAAACATTTGTTCGCTTTTTAAAACTGTTCAAAACTTGAATTCACAAATGACCTGTATCTGGTGACACAAAGAGGGAATCATTATCCTTCATTAAATTATATAATATTTGCTGAGCACAGGGTCTATGGAAATATTAAGACATGTGCATAATTTTTGTCACAATAACATGTCATCATATGTTATTATCAGAATTGTGAAATTATCATTTATATTTTTTCTCCATGGGCATATAAGAACATAATTATTTTATGTGCATTTTTATGAAAGAGAATTAGTTTAAATTCAAATTATGTGTAATTTGAATTTAAATTCCTGTCAAAGTACAAAACAAGATACAATAAATAGAATATATCTCTTCATTTTATTTAGTTAGTTATCAAAATGTCGCTTGTTTTAGATAATAGCAGTAGAGGCAAATATATGGTCTGAACATTCTTCAGTGAGCATTTTACCATAGTTTATATTTACTATGACCTGTGAATGGTGAGTTTACAAAGGAAAACACTAAGAGCCTACCTGAAAATTGGAAAATCCATTTAATATTTTGTCTTATTATCTTGAATCCTAGCAAACACTACTAACATAAGCAGATGTCTCTTTGTGAAAATATATCAGTAGAATATGTTCTGCATAATAACTAAATACTAATGATTTTGAAGTCAACCAAATGGTATTCGATTATGATATCATAGCTTAAAAAATTTTCTGTCTTCTCTGACAATTAGTCAAGGCTACCATTGTGTTTCCTGTATCCCATGAAAAGTTCACAGTCTATCCCGTATATCATTTAAAATGTACTTATCTATATTTATAAGCATGAATTAAGAAATCTGTTAGACAAAGTTATTTCTATCTATTTTGCCTTGCATGCAACTAATATACTGTGTCAAAACAATATCAAATAAAATGTGAAATTATGAAGGGAATGTCTTCTTTGCATAGTTACATGGCAAATATATAAAGGGATATATGAAAACGTCAATGGAATAGGTGGAAATGTCTAAGTTCTTTTTAATGGTGTCAATCAGTCTATGTAAATGTATGAATGTATATGATGTATGTCTGTGCATGTGTATGTATGGGTATACATGTGCCGTGGCACACATGTGGAGGTATGAGTACAACCTCATGGATGGAGTTTGGCCTCTCCCTCCACCCTGCTTATAAAAGGGTCACACTTGTTATTTTGCTTTTGCCAAATAACATCCTGTGTCCCAGTGTAGCTAGCTGGCCAGTAGGTTTCCAGATTCTCCTGGTTCCACCTGTCATTGGTGTAGACATGTGGGGATCACTAGCATATGCATCATTTTGCATCTGGCTTCATGTGGGTGCTAGGGAGTTAATTTTTGTCTGGCTGTCTTGCAAGCAAGCATTACTCAATGGCTTAGCCATCTACCAGACACTAACATGGCTAATTTCTTAATTTCCAATTAAAAGACTTCAGAAGTATTTTTTTAGCATAAGTAAATTAATCTGAGACTTGAACCCTCTAGCAAAAAGATATCAAATATTCATGTTCATAAAATATAAGATACTTAAGCTTTATTTCTATGAATTAGAGATTGAATAAGGTATTTCCTATGCATTAGAGATGGGATAGGGCTAAACAAAGCAGAAAAATAAAAATTTATTAACTCAACATTATGATCTTTTAATTTTTGAATTAGAAGACAATTATAAGAAAATCAGGAAAATCCAGCCAAACAGAGAGCTTTTTTTTTTTTTTAAATCTGTCTTCACTTCTATGCATTTCTACCTTTAGAAAAGATATTAATATTTCTCTGTAATAAAATTTTTCCAAGAGAGTTGACTGAGACATGTATGTTATCTTACAACAGATCAGTGTTTCAACATATAATTTGTAGGAAATCCAGGCTAGGTCTTTGAGAAAACAATCAGTGTGAAGATTTTGGTGAGCTGCCAAGGCAATCAATACTCAAAAGGCTAATATCTTGGAAAATAGCAAACCTAAGAAGAGGTAAGCCTATGGTCCAGGAGTTAATTTTCTCCCATAACAGTTTCCAAGTATTAGGATAATGTTAGATCCCAAGATGTAAAACAAAAATTCAAAAATAGGATCAATGAGACAAAAGTGCTGGCAGTCATGTAGGACTGAAGAAGCTGAAAGCAGTTGGTGCTATTAAAGCATTCCAGATGTATGACCTAATAGCTAATTAAAAAGACATTCAAACAAGTGAATCTGGAAAGACAACAATATTGCTTCTACACATTAGATGAATTGTTTTTCATTTTATTGAGTAAAAATCTTGCAATGTAGTCCAAATTCAGCTCAAATACAGGATTCTTATCCCTCTCCCTCCTAAGTGCTGGGATTATGGGCATCTTCCACCTACCACAACTTGGATGAATTCTTAGCTATGCAAAAAAATGAGCCGAAAAATTTAATTAAACCCTTCTAAAGAACAGAGTGAGATGTCCTAAAATCCCATGCTATTAGAAAGAAAAAAATAAGCCAGGCATGGTGACACATGCTTTTCATCCCAACATTCGGGAGGTAGAGGTAGGAGGATTGCCATGAGTTTGAGGCCACCCTGAGACTACAATAGTGAACTCCAGGTCAGCCTGGGATAAAGCTTGACCCTAACTCAAAAAAGAAAATTAATTAATTAATTAATTAATTTTAAATTAATAGAAACAAATAGGAAAAATAATAGATCAGGACTTGCTATAAGAGAAAGTATCCAGTGCTATGAAAACTCTTCACAAATTATACTTGGTATAATTTAGTTCATATTGGACAATGTGGATATAAGACTATGATTACAGTGGCTCACATTTGCTGGAACATAATGTAATTATTAGAGATTTCTGGAAAATATAGCTTCCTCATTGCAGTTCATCTCTTAAGCATACCTCAGAGTTGTATGTGGTGAAAGATTGCTCCACACAGTGGTGTTATTGAGTGAAGATGGAACCTTTCAGGAAGTGAGGCCTAGTAGAGATCTTTGGGTTGTTGAGGGCATGCCCTCAAAGGTCTTTTCCTTTTTGTTCATATAATTTCTGGTCAGCAGGTAAGCAGTTTTGATCCATCTTGTGCTCCTGCCATGGTGAGTCAATACAGGCTCTGCAAAAATGGGCCAGCCACCTGGTTATGGACTGGAATCAGTAAAATTCAAGTAAAATAAGGGTTTTCTCATTAGAAGTTGATTATTTCAATATTTGTTTGGAGTTTGGTAGATCATAATGCTGAAAGAAATGCAAGTATTAAGGGACGCACTCATAAACTTTCAGATAGGAGCAAGAATTCTAATTGGATTGGAATAGAGAGGAATCATTTGAAATTCTGGCAAAGAGTTTGTATACAGTTTGAATTGTAAGTGAGTCTGCATTCATTAACAATAGATGAATTAATTTGATACAGCAAATTTCAAGATAACATAGATATCAAGGTATGGCATAATAATTGGTAGCTGCCCTTAGACAGGTATATAGTGAAAATCAAACCAAAAAGTGGAACAAAAAGTTGTGGAAAACTTGCAGTTAGGCCAGCAAAATTGGACAAGTATAAGGAGGTAAAGAAGTTAAACACATTAGGGACAATAGTAAGTGTGGTGGTTTGAATAGAATAGATGGCCCCCAATATATTCAGTTGTTTATTTGTTTGTAGTTTGCATCTTTAGCCACCTGGCTGGAGGCAATGTCACTGGGTGGATCTTTAGGTGTGGTGGTGGGTTTCAGATTTCAATCTAAAGATATGCAAAGTGTGCCTAGCTGGAGTTCCTGAGGTGTGCTATGGCTTTTGACTTTTAGGCTTGTACTTCTCTCTCTCTGCTTGGGCCTGTGAAGGGAGGCCAGCTTTTTCTGCCATTATGGAACTTCCCCTGGAGCCGTAGGCTTCAATAAATATCCCTTCCTCCATAACTGTGCCTGGTCTGGAAGTTCATCTCAGTGAACCTGAAGCTGTCTGCTATAGAACTTGTTACCGAGGAGTGGACTGAGATGAACCTGACCATATGGATGTTGATCTTTTGGAACCTTTGTTTTGGAGGAATAGGCATGGACTTGGTGCTTGCAACTGAAGATGTCTTCTGGAGTGGTAAGCCAAGTTTTATGGACTATTCTGATGAGAGTCTGAGAATGCTGAGTGCAGACAGCATTGAACTTCGAGGCTTGGCTTATGAACTTTCTAAGGGGAAGGAAAGACTGCAGAGAACTTTGTTGGAACTGGGCTACTGGCATAAGGGCTGGCTGCGTCATGCTGCCCAGGCCCAGAGAGTTTGATCAAGGTTAAATTTGTAATAGACTGATGTGCTTGGCTAGAGATATTAGACTGAGAGATTTAAGATTTTAAGCTGGAAAACCTCAAACAAGTTAAAATTACAGGCACTGAGACTGGTATAGGTTACTGAATCTACTATTGTCAAACACATTAGCAATCTTAAAGGAAGATGGTCCAATTGCTTTACCATGGAAAGGATGCCTGAGGAACGACTATCATAGAAATGCAAACACTTTTGTAAAGAGTTGACTGGAGAACGAACCTGCTTTTCAAGGTTATGATTTATTTTGTCTGTGAATGAAGAATATGGCTGTGTCCTGCATACCTGGTATTGGTTTCAGAAGCATGAAAAATGTGAGGAGTGGTCTTGAATTGCACATGCTTCCAGGAGCTGCCGCTGAGATGTGGCATGAGGTAGGGCCTGATGCCCTGATAGGCTGAAAAAGTCTTTGGGAAATGTGAGGACTGGTCATGAATTGCACATGGTTCCAGGAGCTGCTGCTGAGATGCGGCATGAGGCTGGGCATGATGCCCTGATAGGCTGAAAGAGCCTTTGGAAGATGGACCGTGGTTTGCATGAAGACCTCAAGATGTTTTGGATATACCAGGACTATGTAAGTGCTACCATAGTGCGCACTGTTGGCCTGAGACGGAAGTGTTCCCTGGCTACTCTGCCCAGCTGGAGGGGCGGAATTGGAAAATCTGGACTGTCAGTCTTTGGTTGCATTGGACTTGAACTGCAGAAGTTTGATGTTTCTTTGATGGTGGTTGGGTTTGCATTGTTTTAGTCTCTCCCTGCTATGCCTTATACCAGTTGAAAATGTTAACTCTGTGCCTTTATATGTTAGAACTGTTTAACTTGTTTGATTTTACAGGTCTTATTAATATCTTAAATTGGTCAAGACTGTGGGGACCTTTGAAATTGAACTGAGTACAATTTACAATGCATGATGGTTATAAATCTATTGAGGGCCAGGGGCGGAATGTGGTGGTTTGAATAGAATAGATTGTCCCCAATATATTCAGTTGTTTATTTGTTTGTAGTTTGCATCTTTAACCACCTGGCTGGAGGCAAAGTCACTGGGTGCTTAAGGTGTGGTGGTGGGTTTCAGATTTCAATCTAAAGATATGCAAAATGTGCCTAGCTGGAGTTCCTGAGTTGTGCTATGGCTTTTGACTTTTAGGCTTGTACTTCTCTCTCTCTCTCTGCTTGGGCCTGTGAAGGCAGGCCAGCTTCTTCTGCCATTATGGAATTTCCCGTGGATCTGTTGGCTTCAATAAATATCCCTTCCTCCATAACTGTGCCTGGTCTGGAAGTTCATCTCAGTGAACCTGAAGCTGTCTGATACAGTAAGCAAGCAATTTGCACTGGAAAATTTAAAAGTGTTCCTTGAGGACATTGCATGAATGAATAAGACCCCACCCATTGCAGCCACCAAATCCCCACTTCACTTGAAAGCCTTTCCTTTAAAAAGAGAATGCCACCAAACCCACATGTCCTACTTATACAAGAACACCTAGGGAAGTATTTACCCAGCAGCAACCATCTAGACAATTCAGAGGTCCCTACACTCATGGTCCATCAGGGCACAATCACTGGTGTCAACACTTCGAATTTTCCACATAGTCCTAGTTTTTCAGGCATGTAGAATGCAAGTGGATAAGATCATGGACATTCCATGAATGAAAGAGCCTGAGATTCTGGGTGATGTGTAGAAGTGTTGGGTTATTCTCAGGAAACCACTAATATGGTGAAGTATGAAGGTGCTGCTAGGATGAAGCCTAAGTTACAATCGAGCTCTCAAGATGTCCTCAATGCCAATATCATGAGCTGTCTCCCAAGAAAAGCTACAGGCACCGAATGGAGTGTCCCTTACAGAGAGAGGTCATATAGGCTGAAAGTGACAAAGCCACAGAGGCAGGACTTCCCAAGCTCATATCACACCTTGTGCCCTGGTTACAGATTATATAGCTACAGGAAGTAATGCTTGATTTGCTGGGTTTTGGGTCTCATCACTTGCAATGACTCCATTAGTCCCTTTTTGAATAGGAATGTTTGCTCTGTAGAATGGAAGTTTGTAACTTTCTTTTTTATTTTATAAGAGCTCACAGCTAAAAACAAAAATATTTTCTTGAGTCTTAGTATAGAACTTAGCCTTGGACTTTTGCATAATTTTGGGAAAACTAAGACTTTGGGAAACTTTTAAGTTGGACTTAGATGCATTTTGCATTATGGGATGGCCATGACCATTTTTGGTCAAGAGCAGAATGCTATGGCTTGGATATGAACTATCCCCTAGTGGCTCATACTTTGACTGCTTGTTTTGTAGTGTGTGACACTACTTGGAAGATGTGGAACCTTTAAGATCTGGTGCCTGGCTATTGGAAGTAAGTCACTGGAACAGGCCGTTGAATGATATGGAAACCGCTGGTTCCTGTTTCACTCACAGTTTCCTGATATTCTGTGATATGAACACTTTTTACCATGTGATCCTGCTGCCATGAAAAGAGTTGGTATGCTATATTTTCTCTGATAGGATGGACTATAATCCTCCAAGTCTGAGACAAAATGAAAGTTTTCTCTCATAAGTTGTTTTTGTCAGGTGTTGGGATCAAGGTATACAATACAATAAATACAATAAAGCATAAGCTCATCCATTTTTAAATATTTTATTTTTATCTATTTGGCAGAGAAAAAGGGAGAAAGAGAGAGAATGGGTGCCCCAGGGCTTCCAGCCACTGCAAACATACTCCAGATGCATGCACCCCCTTGTGCATCTGGCTAACGTGGGTCCTGGAGAATCAAACCTGGGTCCTTTGGCTTTGCAGGCAAATGCCTAAACCACTAAGCCATTCCTCCAGCCCAAACTCATCCATTTTTTATACTTATACTATTCACAAGAGGCAAGTGATGGAATCCATCTAGGTCACAATATAATGTGAATAATGTGTGTGCTTATGTGTGAGTATATTTATAATAAAGTATCATTCAAACACAAAGAATGAAATTATATCATTTGTAGAAAAAAGGGTGGAACTGGATAGCATTGGTTAATAAAACTAAACCAGACTCACAAAGAAACACATTAGTTTTGTTCTCTCATATTAATATATACTTTAAAAGCAACTTGGGAGTAAATTTGATATATCAGTTATCTATCAGAAGCAGCAGAGAATTTCAGGATCCCAGTTATTTCTGCTTGTGTGTCTGCCGCTATGATGGGAACCCCTGAGCACATGTTCCTGCTGCCATGAACTCCACTGTGGTTTCCCCACCATCATGATAAAAAAAAAATTTCTGAAATTGTGGGTTAAGGTAAAACTTTCATCCAATTACTTGCTTCTGTCTGGTATTTGGTAACACCAGTTCTTTTGCTAAATGATAGTGGGGAAAAAAAGAACGGAAAGATTTAAGTAATTTGTATAATTTATATTTTATTATGAATAACAGAATGCATTTATTTTAAGTACTACTGGCAATAGACAAAACTTTAAAAAATATTTGGTTATTTTCTAGAAATTTTGGCATTATTTTTTCCCTTATGCAAATAACTTGCCAATGTCCAGTAATTTCCTCTGTATCATTTAAATGCTGCTATTTATAGACAAATTATTAGACCAAAAGAGAACTAATACTTGGATATGGGGTAGATACTGTGTTCCCTTTTAAATTGATGTGACAAGGCACTTACGTTGGAGAGATAAATATACATTTTGCATGTTATATAATCATTTGTTTAGTCTGGATTTAATTACACACATATACATAATTTATGTATATATACTTTGTCAATATTTGCTAGTTTTCATTTCTATTACTCCAGCTATTTTCAGCAAAATTCAGAATCATTGTTTCATACTAGCTCTTGGTACACTAAAGAAGGCATCTAGGTGACACTTTGACCATGAACAGGAATTTTGATTGCATTGACAAGGTTGCCTCTATACTTTACAGTTTAGTCAAATGCAGCCAAAGAATAATAAAAATACAGATATTGTCTGTTTTTGTTACAAGTCCTTGACTACACTAGAAATAATGGAGCAAAAAGCCTATTATAAGTTTTTAATCTTATAAATATTATATATTAGTACAATATGAATTTGTGATTCTTTTGTAGTCAGCTTTCATCCAACTAAACACAGGTTATGGGAGGAAGGAGTTTATTTCAGCTTACAAATCCAGGGAAATTTCATCAATGGTGGAAGAAACTGATTACTTCCATATATCCAAACAGAGAGAATCAACTGCAGCAACAAACACCAAGAAACTGTAAGCATGAACCACCAGAGCTCAAACACACACATTTGGGCCGAAATCAGATCTGTACCTATTGGCACTCCCCCTTGTAGCAGGACTTTTCCTCCTTGGGGATGAAATTGCAAATCAATTTTAATAACACACATGAGTTTATGCAGACATATATTTATACTGTCACATTCAAACTACCATATCTATCTATCTATCTATCTATCTATCTATCTATCTATCTATCTATCTGTCTGTCTATCTATCTATCTATCATCTATCTCTCTGGTTGTATCTACCTATGCATCACTATCTATCTATCTATCTATCTATCTATCTATCTATCTATCTATCTATAATACATATATAATGTTTTGTGTTTATAATTAATAACATTCAGGAGAATAATAATAAGCATATTTAGAATGAAATGTATGAGCATAGTTACAAAAAGGGTTATTTACATTAACTTTTTTGAAGTACAAAAACACTTTCTAAAAGAAATAGATTTGTGCTGGAGAGATGGCTTAGCAGTTAAACGCTTGCCTGTGAAGCCTAAGGACCCTGGTTCAAGGCTCAATTCCCCAGGACCCACGTTAGCCAGATGCACAAGGGGGCACATGCATCTGGAGTTCGTTCACAGAGGCTGGAAGCTCTGGTGCGCCCATTCTCTCTCTCTCTTTCTCTCTCTCTTTCTCTCTCTCTCTCTCTCTCTCTCTGCCTCCTTTTCTCCATAGCTCTCAAATAAATAAATAAACAAACAAAAAAAATTAAAAAAAAAGAAATAGATTTGTCATATCAAATCTTGACAAAGAGCGCTGAAGAGATGGCTTAGCAGTAGTTAAAGTACTTGCCTCCAAAGCCAAAGGACCCAAGTTTAATTCCCCAGGACCCACGTAAGCCAGCTACGCAAGGTGGTGCATGCATCTTGAGTTTGTTTGCAATTATTAGAGGCCCTGGTATGCCCATCCTCTTTTTCTCCCTCTCTCTCTTTTTCTCCTGCTCGCTCAAATAAGTAAATAAAAAGCTAGTCAAAGCAGTATTAAAAAAACTCGACAAACAATTTGGATAAGGAAAACATACTAAATCTATAAATCTCTACAAGAATTTTAAAAATCATGAGATATGTAAATGTTTTTCTCCTTTAGTTACAGTGAACTCCCCTCAACTAAGTATATACGTTGCTAGATCTTAATATTTTTATTTTAGCTAAAACTTATTAAAACCTTGCACTTACTTAAAATCTACTTTTACTGATAAATTGTAAATATATTGAGCTGCTTACTGTACTCAGCTATCTTGGTAGTGATCTTTTAAGAATAAAGTAAATACTTTATCAAATCATCAAATCAAATAATAAATAATTAATGGAAAAAGTGTTCATTCTAGCAAAAATATTTCATTTACTTTCTTATGAAAGGACTAATTTTTTGCTTGCCATGGACAAGCCATGCCTGTGTGCTTTAGATTTGGAATTATGATTGTTATAAGATATACTGTAGAAATCATTTGAAACAAATGGAAATTATGGCATTATTTTTATTATTGTAGCTGCAGTCTGATAAGTTATCTTCATCAGGTCTGTAGGAAACCACTTAGCCCCATAGAAAACAGGTTACCTATCTGCAAGACCCACTGCTCAGAAAGAGTTAATTGAGTCCCTATGGTGAAGGCACTTTCCTCTCAGAAAGCTCTTTCTCTTCACTTCTATTCACCATAGGGGCAAGCCGATTGATAATGATACACATCTCTGAGACTGCTGTGATGAATAAACATCTCTCAAAATTACCTAAATTAATTTCAGCAGGCTGCAAAATTGTCCACTTACCAATTTTTTTCAGTTTATTTTTGGACAAATGAGATATTTTCATAGACAAAATATTTCCCTTAGTGTTTCGTGCCAGAACCTGAGCACATACAGAAAGTGTAGACATTTAAAAGGACTGTACCATTAAGCATTCACAGATATTCTTTAGTGAGTAGTCTCCATCCACAGTCTCCAATTTGAATCATTTCTAGGCTCATTTTAACCCTCTATTTCTAACAGATGTCACAGTCCACAGCCACTCACTTGTTCTACTTATTGATCTCTGCTATTTAGAAACAGGATCCTGGAAGAGAAAGATGGTTTGCTCATTTTAAGCCTCATATTTCCTATTAACTTCTTCAATATCCCCAAACTTCCCAAAATTGTTAATGCTTTTATAATTATCTCTTCAATGCACCTCCAAGTGTTTAGAATATGATGCCTAACTTCTCTTGATGTGAAAGCCGAAATAGAATTTTTTCTTTTACAAATGATGAGCCTGCTGAAAATTTTATAGCTAGGGGTTGTCACCATTCATTCTCATCATGGAATTAAAGATTTAGCGTCAAAGTCAAGGTTGAGGCAGAAAATGCAACTTTTGAAAGGATAGGGTGAATATAGTTTAATGTCAAATCACTTCCTTAGTTCATTTTGAAGCTTTATGCATGTGACTTAAAGCTCATATTTATTCAAAGGCCCAAAGAAATGGGGATATGTCTAATAAACCTGAAAACATAAATAACAACAGTTGTACACATGCTCACTTCTCTTTTAGAGTTTTGGGTTTTCATGGAATTCTGATTTTTTAAGGAAATAGATCTTTATGAATTTTCCATGTTTTGAGAGGAAAGGTGAAAATCTGAGTATATGATAGAAATAGGCATGCTAATGGCCACTGTGATAGAAATTTTATAATGCCTTCAAGCACTTTGTCAGATCACCAAACTGTGATGTCTCTGCAAGCAACCATATAGTTTGGTTATTACATATATTGGGTATAAGGAATCCTGTGGTAGTTCTTGCTCCTACATTTCATGAAATATTTCCTGATATTAATAACATCAACATCTTAGAACACATAAGTAACTATCTTACCCCTAGATCTTATGATGAGATATTAACAGGAAATCTGTAATAAAGCCAATGCCTTGAGCTGGGAATATTGTTCAGTAATATAGCACCTGCCTAGTATGTATGAAGTATGACAAAATATCAATCAACCAATAAATATATAAATAATAAACAAATGAATAAGCAAGTAAAACAAGATCATCTTTCTATAGTTCATTCATTAATTTATTCATTCATACTCTTTACTCATTCAGTCAATTACTATTCATTAGCTGCCTTCCAAGTTTATAGAGTGCTGAACAAGGAAGACTAGATACTGGAAATCAGAAATAATTGTAAAACACTGGAACATAAAAAGCTATCGAGAGAAGACATCAGAAAAAAAAATGCTACAGTGGCATTCCAGTGTAAGTAAATATAAATTAATTACATGAATATTTCTTTCTTTTAAATTAATTAATTTATTACTTAATTTTGGTGAGAGAGAGAGTCAGATGGAGAGACAGAGAGATGTGCACACCAGGGCCCAGCAACTGCAAACAAACTACAGTTACATGCGTCACCTTGTGCATCTGGCTTACATGGGTCCTAGGAAATCAAACCTGGCTCATCTGGCTTTTCTGGCAAGCATCTTAACTCCTAAGCCATCCCTCCAGCTGTACATGAATATTTCTATTCATGGGTTAATATTTATCTTTACTGGACAAGTAATTCTGATGGTTGTGTTATTATTTTGGGCAATCTAACTACACAACATAAACAGAGAAGATTTCAAAACAGAGTTCCCAGAGATGCGCCTCACTTAGTTGACCTGTCTCACTGGCAAAGGCAACATGAAGTAAAGAGAAATACCAAATATAGATACTTGTCATTTAAAAAATGCAGTGACTTTGTACTGCATTATAATAAATAACAAGAAGTAGTTATTTAGAGTGGCAATTTTATTTATTACTCTTCTTTACTGTGACAAAATGCCTGACAAAAGTTGATAAGAGTAGGAAGGGCTTATTCTGGCTCAAGGTTTTCAGGGATATAGCCCATAAGTGCAGGAAAAGCATGGTGTCAGGAGCATGAAGCAGCTGGTCAACCGCATCCACAGTCTAAGCAGACAGATGGATGCTGGTACTCCACTTGCTTTCTCCTTTTTACTCAGTCTGACCTCTAGCATATGTAATGGTGCCAAGCACATTCAATATGGTTCATCTTCTTCTTCCTGCTCTTCCTCTTCCTCTTTTTCTTTTCTTTTTGGAGATAGGGTCTCACTTTAGCCCAGGCTGACATGGAACTCACTCTAGTTCCAGGCTGGTTTCAAGCTCACAGCAGTCCTCTGACCTCTGCTTCTCAAGAGCTGGGATTAAAAGCATGCACTACCATGCCCAGCTTGTGCATCTTCTTACATCAGTTAAACATTTCTGAAAACACCATCATAGATACATCCAGAGATACACCTCCTAGGTGATTTTAAAATCCAGTAAAGTTGACAAGAGTAACCATCACAACTTCTGCCTAAAGGGTGCTAATAAGAGGTGGGATTGAAATGGAGGGTTATTGCCATGATTTGGGCAAGGTGAGTGCTGAAGTAGAATCTTAAAAAAAAAAAAAAAAAAAAAAAACTCTTCCTTGTCTCTGCATAATACATGAGCAATTAATATTAAGTAATGTCCCACCATCAAGGAACTTTGTGCCACTTTCAAAACTCAGGAACAACAACAATTCAGGGGTCTGTCTTTGAGGGTTTTTCTAGGACCTTATTCTGTGGCAAGTACTTATACCAGTGTCTCATCATAGAAAGAAAACTTTCAGGCATTAAATCTTATATGACACCAAAAACAATTGGTTAAGAGGCATAAGAAGTCTAAAAAGAAAAATTAATTACTAAGTACTGTTCCCCCCTCAACTAACACTGAGGTAGCAGAGGTGGGTACTGCAAATGTAAGCCAAAAGGGAAGTTAAAGGAAAGTTTGGATATTTTAGCACATGGAAGTTTGAAGGAGGTATCTGGAATTCTGAGAAGGAGGCATTGCTCAGGGCTGGCTGATCCCTCAGAAGCTTTGGAGCTCTAAGTGCTGCAAATCAAACATCCAAGGAGAAGACAGTGTGTACAGCTGGCAGTGCTGTTTCAGATGGAATATAAAATAGCTGGATGGTTTTATATGGCAGTATTCCCTGCTTGATCATAACATTGTTGATCATTTTCCCCCAGGAGCTCATGTAGCACTTTCTAGCACTATATGACTTAGCCATCAGGGAACTGGCTTCCTTCCAGATTCCAGGTGGATCTCTCCATGTTCTGTGTTGGCCACTTGTGGTGTCTTACTTTTTACCTTGGGTGGGTAATCAAGCGCTTTGACAGAAGTCTGTCTTGTTTGGGGGACCTTCTAGTTTTCTCTAATCAACAGCTCATTGTAGGTTGTAACAAATTATGGCACTGGGTGGTACAAGTCAGAACTAAATGTTTTAAGGTTAGGCTTCACCCCAGCATCTCAGGACCCTTCTTGCCAGATGATCCCTCTATGCTCCTTATTATAGATTATATCTTTTAGTCTGCTATCTCGGAGGAAGGTTTATATGGTACCAGTTCATCTTGGATTTGATTTTGGGTATATGTGCCCTACTCTCCCATTATCCTCCCCCCAAACCCTTCCATCCATAGTATCTGTCCTTTGAGTTGCCTGTCAAGTATGCCTGCAACTCGTGCTGTTGTAGGTTAGAAACCAAATGTCTTTTTGTTGTTGTTGTTGTTGTCCTTGTTGCTGTTGTTGTTGTCTTTATATGTTGTGTAAGTCCACTTAGTATGATCTGTTCCAAGACAACCAGCCTGACAAGATATGCACACCTGTGCAATAGTAGTACCCAGCATAGATGAGTAACCAATGGCTCTCTGATTGGCTTAAAGATCTGCTCATTGGAAAGGAACCCATACCTAGAACTGGGAACCAAGTCAGAATCCTATGGAGCCCAAGATTATGGACTCCAATGAGAAGTCCACTCTAGTCTTTGGCCAAAAGAGAGGCTACACCCATCATAATTTCTCTAAATTAACAATGTTTATCCCCTTTAACCTATGGTGACCTCACTCTCCATTGGAGAACCTGTTTTTTTGTTTTTTTTTTTTTTCCTTTTTAGAAGGTAGCAAGAAATGAGGATAATCAAAGTCTGTCAACAAGGCAAGAAAAGATAGCTGACTACCTGGCAGGAGATGAACCATCCCTTGCACATCAGCTTGGACTCAGGTGAAATTGCCGAGGAATTGGTAAGATGAGCAACAGTGCTTCTTCCATGGTAAACTTGACAACCAGCACCAGGATGATGGAGAGAGATTCTGAGGATACTCAAAATGTTCCAAAGCAGACATTCAGAAGCTGCTGAGAATTTTGCTGAGAATCTTCTGAATTTTGTGGAAGAGGGGGCAAAAAAGATTCTAAGAGGCACAGGGTGTGCAAGATTATCCAGAGACATTGTCTCACCTCTCTGCCACTCTCACAACTCATAGAAAAGAAAACTGGAGACAGAAGATAATTGATTCTTATTCTGTAATCTAATTCTGCTTGCATAATCTGGATCATTTCCAGGATGGTGCTAACAGAAACAATAAGCAAGCAAGCAAAATTAAAAAATAAAATAAAATAAAATAAAAAGGAAGAAGGAGGAGGAGGAAGATATGTTACTGTTTTTTCTGGTTTGAGAGCCTGCTCCTTGTGGGAGATGAAAGAGAAGATTTTAACATTGTAGAACTGGATAGTAAAATACTCACTATGTATGTAGGCCAGGCTGACCTCAAACCCATATCGATCCTCCCACCTCAGTGCTTTACCCTCCTAGAGCATTCTGTACAGCCTATACCCTTCCAAGTAATAAAGGTTAAGTGTGCTTTGCACATTCTCTACTATCACATTAAAAAGGAAAATGGAGCGGACTGTGTTTCAAACTGAGAGTTAAGAGGCTTAGCACAGAGAAAGTGCCCCTTAGTAATGCAGACATCACATTACCACACTGACCAACCAATGAGCCTGATCATCATTTAGTTTTTAAAACCAGACAGTATGCTACACAGCTACCAGCACATAGAAAAGCAAGATATCGGATACCAATTGTGAAACATTCTTACCCCCAACCATAAAGTATAAATTTTATCTGAGAACCTGAATCTATGCAGAATTTGAAAGCTAACTTCCATTTTGTAGGAAGTTCAGGGGATAGAAGACAATTAGCATATCAAGCCAAAAGTAATATTTAACATGGATAATTTTGCATGGTTTGAAATCTAGTTATTTCAACAAATTAAGGAGAGTCTACATTTAAGGAAACCATAACTGTAAGGTCGTGGATGAACTTTATTTATATCCTGATGCAAACTAATGAAATATGTCACAGACTTTAATAAAAGTAATATTAGATTATACCAGTTTAAAATATTTAAATTAATTTAAATATTCTAAGTGTGAATTTCATTATTGACATTATGTAATTAGTATATTAATCAAGTCTGTAAAAATGAAGTCTTTTATTTGTTTATAAATATTTCAATAAAAAAGAAAGATAGGGTAGATGAAGCAAGAATATCAACTTTTAATTGGATTTGAATCTAATGAATAGTAGTATAGGATTTGTTAAATTATTATTTTATGAAGGTCCAAAATGTTATGATAATTTTAAATTGCTTTCAGATAACTTTCAAGTTCACACTGGGTTTGATACACAATTTCAGATAAGTTCCCCCCTAGTTCCTTATTAAAACCCTTATAAATATAAGAAAGAGTCAAGAACTGCCAATCATTCTACACACAGAGGGTAAGGCAAACATAGGGATAACTTCCTTTAAATTAAAAATTAGTAAGGCTGGTAGGAGAAATAAAAATGAATGTACATGGAAGCATGAAAGGTGATAGATAATATGTAAAATAGTTTTAATTTGCTTCCCTTAATACTGCTTAATCCAGATTACAGGACACTTTAATGAACAGAAAATTATCTACAGTCATAAAGATGCATGGAATTAAGTACAGAGCTTGCTTGAGTAATGACTTTCTCTTCCTTTCTTCTTGTCCATCAGATAGTCTCTTTGTAAAATATGTTAGCATATGTATCTATCAAAATACAACATTGTAGAGGAATATGTAATCTGCTCAGAAAATGTGTTAGGGATTAAGAAATGTACAAGATTTTAAAGTATTGTATTTCCCCATAAACCAATCTTAAACTACATCATTTGAACAAAGAAGAACATACTGCACCAGATGTTTAATACAAGACTTCTTTAGAAGAAGAAAATATTTTAACTCAGGTGAAAAGAGGCTATAGATAATACTGGATAAAGACCATGAATATTTTCTTGGCTCAAAGAAGATTGCTCAGTGGCTAAATGGTTACAGAGACCAATAGTTTTTACCCCAATTCTGAATAACCTCTTTCCTTATATGTGAATAGCCAGGCAAACAATCTCAGACCTAGACAAAAATTCTACAGCATAATTAAAATATAGCCCTGCCATGAAGACTCTCAGGAAGTGACATATCTTTGAAATTTGCTTAGTGTAGATAACAGAAGTGAAGTTTACAGATTATCTACCTGTAACCACAAAAGACATGGATACTTAACAAAAAAAAAAAAATTAGGATCTAAGAAATGTGGAAAGAACAAAGAACACACACACACACACACACACACACACATACCTTGTCATTCAGGCTGGCCTCAGTTTTCACTGTAACTATTGTCCTGTCCTGTCTCTGCCTCCTTGTAAATGCCCCAGCTTGTAAATGCTGGATTTATAAGCATCTGGCTAGGAAACAACATTCTTATTTACATTCTGCTTAACATACTTTACGTATAAAGTAAATGTCTAATGAATTTATTTATTTATTTATTTATTTTGGTGTTTCGAGGTAGGATCTCACTATAGCTCAGGCTGACCTAGAATTCACTGTGTAGTCTCAGGGTGGTCTTGAACTCACTGTGACCCTCCCATCCCTGCCTCCCAAGTGCTGAAATTAAAGGTATGCACCACCACACCCAGGTTGGATCGTTTTTTTTTTTGTTTTGTTTTTTTTTTTAGGGAAAGTACATATATAGACCCTATCATTATTTCATCCATTGTTAATCCATTGTTAATTTTACTTTGTCCATTCACATTCAAATTTGTGTTTATCTATTCATTGGTTTTCATCTACTAAAAATTAATTAAACATTTATTTTTAAATTTTTATAAATTTATTGATAATTTTAAAATGGAAGGTTGCAATGATACTTTCTATCCCACATCCCAACTCTGTTGAGGGTCTTTGGTCGGGTTATTGACATTCATTGTGGGGACCAACAGGCCTCAGTCTCTGCAGGGATGGAGGGAACATGGTGTCTCAGGCTATTCCCAACCACCTTCATACTCCCCTTCTTCTGCATTCCCAAGCGTTGGTGGGCAAGACAAGGATCTAACTGGGTGTTGCTTTCTCTGTAGACTCTGGATCTCTGTTTTTCTTAGGTGTGAGTGACTACAGTGTCTGTCACTATTTCACTTGAACTGGTTTTCAGACTAGCTGCGAGAGCAGCATTGGTGTTACTTCTTCCCTTATAATGAGTTCTGGGCTTAGGCAGATAAGGTAGAGGGGAACCATCTCCTGATAGTGATTGGGCTCTCTCTTCTTGGTGTACTGATGTATCCTTGTTCTCCCCCATTTTCTCTTCCATCTGTTAAAAAAAAAAAACACACATTCTCCATCCAAAAGTGAGAACAGTTTGAATAAAAGGGGCTAAAGGGGCTAACCCTTGTCAAAGATATATTGAAGTATATATTCATTTTTCTTAGTTCGAGAGCAGTGGAGGTTCTCTCTACAGACTATTGGCTTCATGTTCTAGGGTTTTTGGCTTGGTTCCCAGAGCCAGATATGAGTTCACTCCCACTGAGTGGGTTTCATGTCTAATCTATGGGCATTTGGTTACCTACATCAACTGTGTGCCACTACTGCACAAGTATATAATTTTTGCTCAGCTGGTTGATGACGTAACTGGCAGGATTTCCTTCTTAATCATCCATATGGCAACTGTTATTCTCTAGCCATTCTGATAGCATTTTCAAGCAATCTGAGGTCTAGCTGGGAGGGAACTGTGTTCCTTCTAGTTCCATCATGACTACTTGATGTCCTGTGGCTGCAGGCTGTAGTGTCTTCAGCAATAGGAATTTACCATTTAGCTCTTGATGGTAATTAAGTGTTTTGGAAGTCACCCATATTTGGGGAACTTCATTTCTCCCTGACCAACAGCTTTCTGTGGGGGGAACTCAATTCCAGTCCTGAGAATTACGAGCCAGCCCCATGATCTTAGCTTAATGTTTCCTCCAACATTTATGGAGATCTTCTGTTCAGATACCCCTCCCCTTTATTGAGGGTAATGACTTGTAAAGTGGCATCCTGAAGGTTTCTATGGGAAAAACTCATGTTGCCATTAGTCTTGTGTATCCGCCATATCCCTCCCTTCCTCCACCCTTTAGTGCCTTTCCATAAATTTTTTAAAAGTTATTTTTGCTGATCATTAACTTGTCCAGTAGCCTTTCCTCCCTTCCCTCACTGTTTCCCTTTTTTCCTATCTTCATTCTAATTCCATGTCCATATTGTAAATCTTTATATGGCTTACTATTAACTGATGCTGGACGAGGTTAGGAACTGTATATGAGAGAGGTAATGCAGCACTTTTCTTTTTGAGCCTGTGTGATCTCATTTAGCATGATTTTTTTTACCAGGATTCCCCATTTTCCGTCAAATCGGATTGTTTCATTTTCCTTACCACTGAGTAGAATTCCATTATGTATATTTACCACATCTTCATTAACCATTAATTTGCTGATGGGCAGCTTGGCTGCTTCCAGTTCCTGGCTATTCTGAATAGAGCAGCAATAAAAATGGATGAGCAAGTGTCTCTGTGGTATATAGAAGAATACTTAGGGTATAAGGCCCAACAGTGTTATTGCTGGATCTAATGGAAGTTCTATTTTCAGCCTTTTGAGTATGCTTTGGACTGATTTCCAAAGTCGTTGTACAAGTTTGCACTCTTACCAGCAGTGGATTAGGGCTCCTCTTTCCCCACACCTCCACCAGCATCTGCTGTCATTTGTTTTTATGATGGTTGCATATTAAGCATTTATTATAGAAAAATAATTGAGTGAAACATGGTTATTCAGTGAATAATCACTTCTGCAATATACTGCATAGTTTTAATCTGGTCTTTTATTGTCCATGTTTCCAAAATAATTTCAAACACTACATAATTAATAACTGTACTAGTAGTTCATGTAAGAGTAACAGTGAAGAAAATAAATTCAATATAAAACATAATTAGCATATCATAAAATGAACTTTATAAATTTACATTCTTTATTATAATGTGCTTATGAGAACAGACCTAAATTACCATGTAATGATAAAATAATAGTTTTGCTTCATATTAGATATTTAACCTCATTATTGGCCAGTGACTCCTTATCTATATTATGTATCCAACAGAACGTATTTTGGAGAAAGAAGATTTTCTCCCTCACACTTGAATGTTCTCCATCTGTCTGCCTCCTTTTCTTTTGGGGCCAGTAGAATCTATTCTAGAATGTATACATGATAGGCATGTACTTTACCACTGAGCTACATCCTCAGTATAGGGATTCTTATATCACTTCAACATAATGCATTCAGGTTCTCACCACTTCTGACCTCAGTCCATGCACTCATTTCTTATAAAGTGTAAGGTTATATCTGAACAAAGCCTAAGAACTAGAGTCAATTTTATGCATAGCAAGTTTCTTCACAAAATACATATCAACATCTGGAGAAGATAGTAGAACACAGCTTGGGAAAAACTTTATTCTGTTGTCACAAGATTAATTGTAAGAAAATCAGTAATAATAACCCCATATGCAAAGTAATGCACATATTGTGGAATTGATTGCACAGTGTTCATAAACATCAGCTTATACTCCTAAAGAAAATTTTTAGAAGAAATACTATTTCAAAGTTTGTTATAACTACAATTAGTGTTTTTTAATATGTATTTAGTTTATTTTAAATTTAGCAAATGATTATGTGTATTTTGGAAGTGTAATGTGTTTTGACATATACACATTACAAAAGAAGGAATCAGAAGAATTTTGCATCTTGTAGTAGACTGTGTCTTCTAATTTCATAGAAAGAAAACAGAGACGGTCATCCTTTCTTTCATTCTAACTCAGGAAAGCTTTGCCCTGATTTAAGAACAACAACAGCATGGTTGTAGACATGAATGCTTTCATCTGGAAGGTCCATAAGAGATACTAAACTGTATCTGGGCCATGGACCCTGAGCACTATACTATAAACACACATGAGAGAAATATGAAGTCCTAGCTCACAGGTAAATGTGGAACAATACTATGCTGCATTTTCTTCCCTTCATATTTTCTTGAGAGTTTTAAAGATTAAAATATTCAAAATTTTCCCAAATACCCATAGATTAAAAAGATGTGTGTGTGTCTGTGTGTGTGTTTGTGTGTGTGTGAGAGAGAGAGAGAGAGAGCATGTGTACATACATATCTCCCTATGTGCTCTGTGTGTATTTATACTGTGAGTGATATCATCTAGGGTCCAAAGGATATTATCTCTCCACAGGAATAGTCTATTTTCTAAGATTTATCAACTGTGTTGCATATTGACCAATAATGCAACTAAAAGTATCACTTTCAAGGAGGAGAGAGAGAGAGAGAGAGAGAGAGAGAGGGAGGGAGGGAGGGAGGGAGGAAGGAAGGAAGGAAGGAAGGAAGGAAGGAAGGAAGAAAGGAAGGAAGGGAGAAGGAAAGAAAGGAAGAAAGGTAGGAAGAAAAGGGAATTTGCTATCAGATGTTGCTACCTTTGTCTGTCTGCACTGGAATCATGCCTATGTGACAGTAAGCAGTTAAGGACAAACTATCTTTTACCACATATTGTGCATTAGAATTTTATAGTTTGTTGTTCTTTCACTATCAAATGTCTGCTCAGTTTAAGATGGCATTAGCAAATATATATATATATATTTGCTAATATATATATATATATTTGCTAATATATATATATATATATTTGCTAATATATATATATATATATATATATATATATATATATATATATATTGAAACTAAGATTTTTATCTGACTTTTGTGGAAAAGACTTTATCTTTGGAAATGTGTAGGCAGTGTCCACTGATGTGTAATATTAATTCACATTTGTACTAAACAATTTCTAAAACCATGGTCCCATCCCATCAGTCATCTTTGAAAGAGGACTCTTAATTGTCTCCTAAAGGATGGGTTTCTTTCACCCGCATATAATGCTGCCATGATGGTTTTCTTTTAAAACAGACAGACATATACAGAAAGAAAATCAGCCAGAAATATTTTTGGCAAGATTCCTTAATGCTCTTTTCAAAAGTCAGAGAATACAGTTGAAAATTGAAGCCCCCTTTTGTACAAAGAAGGGGAGTTACGAGAAAACATGCTTCTCCATCACAATGCGCAAAGCCAGTTCTATGTGTCTGTCCTGTAGCTCCCCCACATGCACTACTTCGATATTGCCTATATCTCTGCATTGACAGGGAGAGAAGCTTCCCCATAGCTTCAGCTGCTACTGAGACAAGCCTCACAACTAACCTCTGCCTTTCTCATTTACCATCCTTTACAGACCTCTTGTCACCTAATGTCCAGGTGGTTTGTTGAGTTCATCCTAGAAACATGAAAAAGCCTACAAATTATAATTTAGGAAAAGAAAGTCAACTACCACCAAGTTTTCTTTCTTTTATCCCGGTACTAAATGAGAGGGTGAGCATCCAAGTGTAATGACTGAAAATCTGAAAAGCTCCATTCCACTTCACCATATCTTTATTAATAACACAGTTAGTGGCTTCAACTTGAGTCTCATGGTTTCTCTTTCTACTCACCTGTAGTCTCTCCTTCCTTCTATCCCTATCCAATGTGTTCTGTGCTCTTTATTCTTTCCCCTCTTCTATTCGAAACACAAATGATACAAAAATTAGCAGAACAGAAATGGACTTTATAGATATCAAATAGATATGATTATTTTAAAAAATTAAATGTCCATATAAAGAACATAGCATGTTATTGCTCACACTTGAGTAGTGTTTATATTGTATATTCCACATTTTTTTTTATGGTTGGCCATTTATCTCCTCACATCTGTACCCTTCTGCTCAGGTAGCAAAATATGGTTAAATTGTTTGAAATTTCTAGCTGTAAGATTGTCAAGAGACATGCCAAGAGTTCACTAGCATTCTGTGCTGGGCCCTGGCAGTGATAGTCTGAAAGATCTTTGCACTTACCCATATTTTGCCATCCCCTTCTTTCCTTGCATGTCACTATTCATCCCTAAAAATATTTATCTACATTTTGTTAATTGCAATTTACAATTCCATCTTAAAAGATATGCATTTGTACCATAGTAATTTTGAAAGCGAGCAGTTATTTCATTGGGTTGTCACTCTTCCCAGAAATCACACCCTCCCTGTCACATATAAATAGATTGTTTGATATACATGCAATATCCTGTCAGTGTCATGCACTCTTTTCTTTAATCTGAGTGGCATGGCACATAATAAAATGCTCACTTCAATATATGTCTGTTACATTTTTCCTAATTCTGAGCTGAGTTTAATATTTGTCATGAATATTTCCTTCATTTAGACATGAATTTGAATATCTATAAGGCACAGTTTATGTTCTTACTAAGCCACAAGCTCCAGCCTTATATTTTATTGCTTGCCCTGTTTGTGATGAATTAAGTCATCTTGAGGAAAGAACTGGAAGCAACAGGGACCAGAACTGTTATCTTTATCCGCAAGTCAGGTGGAATGTGAGTGGGTGAGATCCAAACACTGTGCTTTACTTTCCCTGAGCACTGGAGCTGAGAGTGGAGAGGTCTGTTCAGTGGGAAAAAAAAAAAAACAACAGATGAAGCCATATTATATCTCTAGATTTCTTTGATGCTAAAAGCTAAAGTAGTTGCTAAGAACTCCAGTAACATTTTTTCTTTTCACTTTAAGACAGGAATAAGTCTATAATTTTCTCTTATCATTTTTGTCTAAATACCTACATATTAAATTGATAAAATCAAAAATTACTTACAATTGTAAATGTATGTGTACAAACATGTGCATAAACATATCATGCACACACATGTATACTAATGGGTATATTTATAAGTTTAAGTTCAAATATCATAAATATATTTTCCTCTAGATATAAAATAATTGTAGATCTAAAATAATTCCTCTAGATATAAATTAATTGTGAAAAAAATTGTCAAAATTGACTTGCTAAAATATAAGGAAGAAAAATCCATGCATGTTCTCTTGGAAGTTTCTACTATGCTTTTCATATACATTCCATTTTAACAACAATAATCTTGTTTTATGATATTTTCCATTTCACATTGTGGTGCCTTGATGGCATTTGTAAAATGAAAACCTGCATGTTGATTGGATCATATGCATTAATGTGATAGTCTACTTAGGAATCTAAATAGAAATATACCCAGTGAAAACCCTATTATGACATAACCCAGTCTTTTTCTTTATAGAACTAAAATGACTCCTCATGAACATTGCAAGATGTAGTAAATATTCTTGTGTAAATAATAAAGATAATTTAAAAAGGTTTATCATCTATATATCTAAAATTATTTTCTTGATCATATGCATTGTATTTGTGTGTTTGTTTATCTTTTGGACAACCTTTTTTTTCCTTAGAAATTTTTCTGATATATTCATTTCACATAAATATTTCTTGCTGTAAATTTATTGATGTGAAGATATAAAATATTATATTTTATATTTCATATTTTAAATAAAATTTTAAAACATTCCTACAAAGAAATAGAGCACACATCTCTTATATGATGGTTTGCTGGACTCCCAGTGGAAGTACACAATGAATGAAATGAACTACTGACTAAAACAGATTAGATGCCAAACTCAGTTAGTCTTTGCCTAATTCTATAAAAGTATGTCAGTTAGGGACTTTCTTGACCTAAGGAAAAAACAAATCTCTCAACAATATCCTAGCTGATTACTTATTCCAAACCAATTATACCACAGCCAATGCTCTTTGGGAACAAAATGCAGCTACACATGCGTAATCTACTCTCTTAGCCAACTTGCATAAAGATACTGGCTTTATAAAGTATGTTATTCAGTGACACTAGCAACTAGGCCAGAGTAATTATGAAAGAGAACAATGAAACAAAAGTTAAATCCTGTTTAGGCACAAGTCTTTAAGGGTTTCATGTTATTCTAGCTGAGTTTTTCCAATCCACTTGAAAACTTTCATGGTAGAATTGCTCCAAAAGTCTCAGAATCATCTATAGCTATTTGGTTAATATCATAAATTCTATTAGGTAACCATTTGTGACATGTAAGTTCTAGGATTATTAAAAGAATGAAAAGGCAAATATTTTGGACAAATAAAGAAAACAGATCCAGAACTCTGAGTAGCTAAGCCTTTTACATAAAGCCATTGGACACACATGATGGAATCAGGGCAGTGTGGGCAGGTAGATGCTATAATGCTCAAATTAAATGACCTAAAGGAGATGAGAAGGGAGTTTAGAATTGGAAATGGTACTTCAGAAAATGAGGCTAGGTCAAGTTTTATATGAGCATGAGTAGGAAGCAGAATATGGCAACTTGTTTTGTGAAAAGCAGGCACAGTCTAAGGTAAGTCTATTGTTCCCCAAAGGCCACTCGCAGTTACTGTTAACACACTTCCCTGCTTTCACCAGAGCCTTCAGGAGCTGTGACAGTGCTTGCAAATGCGATGTTCCTGACAAGTCTGTCTGCTTCTATAGCATGTCAAGAAAGCTGGACACTACTAATAATACTAATGGAGAGATTATCTTTAGTGCTGATTTTTTTTTCCTTCTTGAAAAAATAAAACTGGGAGGTTTAATACTCTGCCCTTTCCAAAGAGGTTGCAGGAAGCAATTGAACCTCTCAGGAGAAGCCTTCTTTTTCAAATTTTCTCCTCAATTAAAACACATTAAGCTGCTCATAAGTAAACTAGGATGTTTTAAAAATATAAAACAAAACTAACAAAAATATCAGTAACCCTTTGTCTCAAGCTGAGACTGTTTGCTAGACTGTGTGGACAAAGGGAGAGTTTTTTAAAGTGCCCATGAAAACGGTACCATTGTAGCATAGTTCCCCCATTAGAACTGACTCTTCTCCAAGGGCACCTGTCACAGTGGCTATGTAGTGGCCAATTAGATAAGACTAATGTGAAGATTTCTTCAGAAACAATATGTAAGCAGAATATTTAGAGATCATTTAAGAATGGACAACATAAAATTGTAAAGATAAAAGAACGTTACATCTTTAATATGCCAATAGACTTTACTAGTAAGACTTCACTAGTAAGCTAGTGAAGGGCATTACACATATGACTAAAAGGTAATCCAAACCACTTCCAATAAAAATAAGTTCATGAAGTTCTCAATACCTATTTCAATTAGGTATTTAAATAAAGGGATTTTTCATCTGTCACGAAAAATGGCATTATACAAAATATATATTTCAAGAATTTCAGAATTGCCTTCCCAAAACTTACAGTAAAGCTCATATTTTCCATAGCACAATGAAGCCATGTACAGTCTTTTTTTGTGTTTATGCTTTTGAAAGTTAAAAGTTAAACAGGTCATTTTATAAGAAAAAAGCAGGAAGGCCAAATTGTTTTCTGTTATTGGAATGGTTACTGAACCCTGCTGTTTGTCTTCTGCACATGTTAGAACTCTATCTGCCTGTCTTTTTTTGTCATAGATTTTAGCTCTAAAGGGAGTTTGCCTTTAAAACTAAGACACACTGTGTCTTATGTTTAACCCTGTTCCATGCAGCTCAGCACAACTTATCATGCTTTGACAGCTAATATTTAAAAGAGAACACTCACATATTTTGAGGTTTGATAACTGCTATCAATCTCGATAATGGGTATCCAATCCAAAATTGTGACAGATATCTAGTGGATTGAGCATCTACCACAAGCAGCTAATGCTGAGTTAAAGGCATCAGCAAAGCTGCTAGTTCATGTCTGTAATTAAAAATAAAGCAAATAAATGTCACACAAATAATGGAAGCCTGAGAAGTCCATGCCACACTACAAAATGTACCAACAATGAAATTTGCTCCTGCCAATGTTGAATTTACCTGTTTTTTTCACATGCGCATGTGGGCGCGCGCGCACACACACACACACACACACACACACACATGAAGATGGCAAATTTAATGGTTAAAATTCCAGATCTTTCAGCTCCTGATATCATTGTAACTTGTTTTCTGTGATTCTGCCAGCAGAAAATGCAATAATGTCTGAAAATAGCAAAGCTATGATGCTTAGAAAATGCTCTCCTTAACAGAGTAAATCAAGGTACGGTGGCCTTCCTCTGAAAGTCAGATTGTTGCACAGGGCATGATGGGTAATGCTATGTAAATTGCCATGAATGCAATTGGGACGTTATTAGGGCAATACCAAATGGTGGTCACTAATGACCTCAGAATTTGATTTCTAGGTGCATTTTATTTTTTTTCTCTTCACTTGAAACTAGGGGAGACTGCAGCCTTAACATGTTTAGAAGAATAAATAAAAAGTATGATTTTATCCATAGTCACTGTTGTATTTTAGACTAACAAAATTTAAAGACAGTAGCTGAGTCTATTTTAAATTGTTTTAATGAAGATGATATGTAGATCAGGACATTATATTCTGATTTTCAACTTAAGGATAAATTTTCATATAAAGTTCCCAGTAAAGAAAGCATGTTGCATAATATCTGGTTTAGACCTTTAAATTATTTAGAAACATAATGAAGACAAGAGTTACCATGCATGTTTATTCTGGCCATCCACTGTCCTTTACATATTACTAGTAAGTTATTTAAGGATCAAAAAGACTGCATTGTATATTCCCATAGCCATTTGTTCTGAGAAGTTTGGCTATTGAATATGGTAGGGTCATTTTTATACTGGAATGAGTTTTAATACACAGCTGATACATTTTTGTTGAGGTGAAATAAAATAAAAATGTTTCACTATGAAGTCTTCCCATAACTCTGGTTAAGATTTTAAAAATAAATCATAACAAGAGCTCCAAGAAAATATTTATTGTTCTTCCTAAGCCTTGGGAGAAATACTTCTCTGTGGCTGTCATTCAGAGTGAATCAAGATAGCACCATTCAGACATTGCTAGAGAATTGCTAAGGCATTGTCAAAAACACACTTGGAGTAAAACCAATTGCCTTTTGATTTACTAACAATTTAGAGCAGTATTCAGAGCTGATTGACATAAGTAATGAAAGGTAATTTTTTATTGTGCTGAATCTTGATTAGGTTTAAAGTAGCTTGCAATTATTTTTCTTGTTATATAATTTTTTAATTATAAAATTAAATGTCACATTGAGCCTTCCCTGCACAAATGGAATTGTAATTCATGTAGCTTAGACACAAAAATATGTTTGCTTGTTCAGAAATTGATATTAGAGCATAATATTATGTTCATATATCTATATATGTATATGCACTTCATTTTAACTAATCTTGAATTTTTCTTATATTATGAGAATCAATGGCTTGAAGGTAACTAAAATTATTGTAAATTTTTCTTCTTTTTAAATTACCATTACAGAAAGATGTTTTTCTCTTTAAGAATTGTAATCCACATGTAAAATTTTATAGATAGAATTCTTGTTTTCTTTCTACCCTGATTGCTATGCCTCATGTATACTCACTTTGATTTATTTTATATCCCATTATTGGTTTAGTTCAAGAAAAATAAATTAAACAATGAATAGGCTACAGATATTTCCCAAGGGTAAAGGCACTTGATTTTATTTTTCCCTCTTCCTACATCATATTGCAATAAGCGTCTTTTCAAACTTATGACAAGCAGTCTCTGCTGCCTCTCTTTTTTTATTCCAACATATAGTTTCTACATAAGTAGTGTTGGACAGGGAGACTTTTCATTAAATATGTTTGCACATTAAAATTACAGGGGTAAAATTTTAAACACATCTTGGTTAACATAACCCATGTGCATTTCCTACAGCACAGATAATCTCCCTGCACACATTCTCTGAGAGACTGTAACAAAGGGGAAGCAACACAAACCCGAGAACAATTCTGCTTGATTTTCCTCTGCAGTCATTTTATCGGGGACAAGGAATATTCCACTGTGGTGCTCAGATGAAGGCTGCATGCATTCCCCAGAACTGCATTGTAGAAGAAAATGAAAAACCTAATAGCATTTTGATGTATTCCAGTTAGGTTTTCCATTAAGAGAAAAAGGTGATATGTTCACACCATTTGTCAGGAAAAGAAGAAATGAAAAAAAATGTTGACAATTTCATTACACTCTGGTTATGGGGTGATCTGAACTTACCTATTACAAGATAAAAAAAAACTATTCCAGATATTATTAGTTGAAAACATTATTGTTTATAGTTACTTTAACATGTGCTACAACTATAGAGGTGATATAATTGTGTAAGCTAAGATTTAAGTGGAGATATTTTATATCATTTACAGTTCTTGCTGAAAATTTGGGTACTTTTAAATGCCATAGCATCACATCAAATTACATATTGCCAGACATTTCTGATAAATTCAGCCCTGAAAAGAGGATGCACAAATACCATAAAATGTTGCTAAGTACATCATCCTTTACTTGACCTATGTATTTGTTCAGAAGATCTTTCTCCTATTTCTCACATTTTTCCCTTTTATTATTGACTATAGGACTCCTGGATTTTCTGCAGAGAATATTTCCCTAGGGACTTTGTCGCTGTCCATTCAAAATCAAAAGTTAAAAAAACAACATATTTTCCAGAGTACCAGAGAGACAAGAGGGTAGATTCAATCTACTCAACTGAAAATTGAAAATTATACACAACTTTGCTGGTGTTTACTTTACTAATTTCTGTACTAGTTCTCAACTTTTAATATTAAGGTTCTTATATTGAATCATATTTGGTATATGGCTATTAAAGCATATTTATTAACATTATTATAATATTATTATGTTATAAAGTATTTGATTCTCTGGTTTTCAAAATAAATTTTGTTTTAAAATATATCATATATGTTGGATTTTGAAATATAAGGAGATTACATATAAAATTCTATAACAAAAGAACTTTTAATCTGATTTAAAAAGACAAATACAGTAACATTTATTTGAAAATCATTAATTGGTGAATTATCAAAGTGATCTTAACTGAGGAAGAAATGGATGATAATTGTTTTATTTTATTTTTTAAAAAGTATCATAATAAATATTGCTACATAATAATGTGTGACATGGAGTACTGAACACTACAAAGTAGTGCCTTGTACTAAACCACATTTAGGAAAATCTGATAGGTCAAGTGCACAACAAAAGGTGTAAGAAGCAGCAGAGACAGAAGAATGTCAAAAGAACAAGGCTGACTGTGAAGTAATTTGTCCATTAGTGTACCACATCATATTTACCTAAATGATTATTATCTCCTTTCAGCCTCATAACACTGGTGCAGAAAATCATGTTAGTATACTTAAATTTAATTGGTACTCTATTTCTAATATACTGATTACAGCCTTGCAAATTTTTCCTAAGGAAGAAAACTCAAAAGTTCATGTGGCTCATGAACATCTTTCAGATGGACTTTCTCAATCCAGATCAGATATGAAGGAACTGCACCTAAAGAGGATACTTTGAGACAAGCCTTCACTTTGCTTTTCTACCAGCTTCTTATTGAGTTCATTATAAAGTAAATCTCAATTAAAAGTGTCATCAAATCCTGGCTTAAAGGCACATACAGACTGAGCATAACAAATGTGCTTTATAAAAATTGTAACAAGAGTAATATGCATCACATTTCTAGTGTTCTAATGTTCTCTCTCTTTTTTTCTTTCTTTTTCTTTTTCTTTTTCTTTTTACACCTATGTCTTTCAACTCAGGCAGTTACTCTAAAATATGTCAAGAGCCATTTACAAAGAATCTGGCTCTTACCTTCCAAAAACACAAAGTCTGTCCACTCCCATCCATTTAAAGTTAGGGGTGGCTATAAGCTTTCTTTTCTTTTAATTTTGGATATGTGGTCGACAGGGATCTGTCCTTCATCTGGGAAGCTGTTTTTAAGTTAGTATGTACGTTGGCATGTTTTATTTTCCTCGTTTTGCCTTAAAATCAGCAATATCTTTGACAGTAGTTTCTCTATTAACTGTGCTCTCCTACAAAAGATGAGCACTGACTTTGGAGCAGAGCTCACTGCTGACTTTTAACAAGCCTGGAATATGAGCTATAAATGATCTCTTGTTATTTTTCAAAATACTTTAAAAATCATTTGAGAAAGAGAGTATGGGTGCACCAGGACCTTCTACCACTACAAACAAACTCCAAACACATGTGCCACTCTGTGTGTCTTGCTTTATTTGGTACCTTGAGCTGTCAGGCTTTGCAAGCAAGTACCTTTAGCACCTGAGCGCCTTTTGCAGTTTTATGCTACTGAAATCTGGTTTTTTTTTCACCACTTAGAATTTAATGAGATGATGACTGCAACATTTCTGATACTCTTATGATCATCATTTGTATTTTCAAATAAGGAAAATTAAACCTCTAAACAGACACATGAAGTCTTTTACAAGAATATTTGAACAACAAAACTTGAGAAATAATCAAAACAAAGACTTTCTGACATTAAATCTTGTGCATTTGAAAATTAAAAATAATTAAACCAATAATTTACATATATTATGGTCTGTGAGCCAAGGACTAAGCTGAGCACTTTTGACTTTGTAATTCTGTGTTACCATTGTAATAGTTATTTGGTACATTTGATAGCATATTCATTTCACAGATGATAAAATGGAGAATTAATAAGATTAATGACTTGTTCTGCATAATAATAATCATAAATGCTTACACATAATTTGGTTTTGTCAACTTGACTATATATTTCAGTTCATAACATGTTTTTCCTCACTGTTCAAATAGTACCCAGCTTGAAAGAATTTTAATAAACTTATAAGAATCACACTTTTTCTTAATAATCAATTGTAAAGGATTTTCCATAGAAAATGTAAATATTATTTAAATGTATTTAATGTCTACAACTTTCTTGGTCCTCTTCCTGAATGAAGCTTCAAATGAATTAATGTATCTCCTTTTAAATCTGATTTTATCAACTCTCCACATACAATATAGATACAATAAAATATTATCACTGTTTCCAACCAGCAATACCCGAGTTTGAGCAAAAATCAAGGGAAACAATTAGCATCAAAGAGTAGAAGAGTAGGCATAAAAGAACAGCTGTAGGAAGGTCAAGGCTAAATGTTGATGTCACATCAGTATCAGTGATATTGTATCAAATCAAATGACCTTATTTTAGGATTTTAGTGTGCTTTTCTCCTCAAAGTCTTCTGCCCAAAATGTGAACACTTTGCACAATCATGATGAAATTCCACCATTAGGTTACTCTCACCATTCCTTTTCCTGGTCTCTCTCAGTTAAAACTTCAGGGCTTATATTGGTTTAAAATTCAGCATTTGAAAGACTCAGTTATTAAAGTTATCATCTATTTCACTTATAACATAATTATTTGAGTTTGATATGATATAAATTTGCATGCCAAACTATGACTAGGAAATAGTTTTTAAATCCAATGTACACACACACACAAACACACACACACACACACACACACACGCACACACACAACCCCGCTTTCTTATTTTTTTTTTTTTTTTTTTTGGCTCTTGAAACCAAACATATAGAAGCTAATAAAAGAATGTTCTCATAATTTACTTTATTTTCCAAAATAAATTCACATTTATTGTGACAGAGATCCCAGAGTATTTCAATGCATCCTATAAAGAAGAAATAATCTCCTCATTCAAACAAATGGACTTTATTCATAAGAATAAAATATGCGATACAAATGTGGTCAGTGAACTTACTGAGGATGCATCTGTGCAAGTTTCAAGATTTTAGAGTATTATAGTTTGTGACATTTATTTCTTATTCCTTATTCCATCCACATACAAAGGGAGACCAATTTTAGAGATACAAGAGCATAGTGCAGGACAAGTGGTTCCAAATAATATTGAATACTGTGAGATAAGCCTCCACACATCCAGCTCAGGAGAGGTGCAGCTACTTAGAGCAGATTAAAGTCCTGGATTGGACATGAGGACAGTCCAGAAAACACTAAACATTCTTTTCTTCTCCTTTATATCTTCTCTGATATCAATATTATCAGAACAAGAACATTCCACATCTACTTCAAGCATCAATAATATATACTGGTATGTGAACAGCACTCTTCATATGAAGACATTCGGACAATGCTATTTCCTATCTTTCCCTGAAAAAGTAAATATTACTATCATTATTTTGCAGATTAATATGTTAAGTATGAATGAACTGATTTGAATTCAAGTTTAAATCCCAGAATGTTTGTATACAATGACTGCCTCATGAATTGACTATATTTCTGATCATGTTTATATGTGTAATGACTTTTGGAAAACTTTTGTGCTATTGGTAATCAACAGAATATATACCAACTTTTTTATTATTAAATATCAACAGGATATAGTGTAGTCTTTGGAAAATGGTCTCAAAATAGTACTTATTGAAGCATAACATCCCAAATTGTCCAGAACTGGAAAACCTTGTAAAGAGCCAGTGGAAAATAATTGTTTAAATCAGTACAAATGGAGTAATTTTGAGTATTTCTATCATATAATGAACTCTGTTCATGCTTCAAATTTTTGTGGTCCAGAATTCATGGTATCAATGTCTTCTGATATCCAGATGCTGAAATTTCTTTTTCATGATTCCAAAACATCATGGAGTTTTTCAAAGTTTTTCTTTTTCTTTTTTTTTTTTTTAAATGTAGGGTCTCACTCTAGCTCAGGCTGACCTGGAATTCACCATGGAGTCTCAGGGTGGCTTTGAACTTATGGCAATCCTCCTACCTCTGCATCCTGAATGCTGGGATTAAAGGAATTCACCACCACGCCCGGCTTTCATAGATTTTTAAAGAGAAAGACAACTAGGAATGATGGAAGTGCTTTCTCTAAATACTATCATACCAAATATAAAATGAAGTTGTAATCAACAACACATGATTTTTAATTGTAGTAATCAGTTCCTTGTGACTTAAGAATCAGTAGAAACCAAAAAAAGATATGTCCAGTAACTGTATATAAGCCTCTTTCCTGTCTTTCTTTTTTTAAAGATTTTATTTTTATTTATTTATTTATTAGACACAGAAATAGGGAGAGAGAGAAGGTGACAATGGGCACACCAGGGGCTCAAGCCTCTGCAAATGAACTCCAGACACATGTGCCACCATGGGCATCTGGCTTATGTGGGACCTGAAGAATCAAACCTGGGTCCTTAGGCTTCACAGACATGTGCCTTAACCACCAAACAATCTCTCCAGCCCTCATGTCTTTCTTAAACTAAATTTTCTCTGGACCACTATGGGCCAATAATATTTTACTTAGAAGAAAATCAGTGGTTACAGCAAAAAGTTTTTGATATAAGAAAGTAGGGTCTTTCCCACCATAGGTTAGTGGTAAGACCCTAGTGCTGAAGAAACCATATGCTGTTGGCACATAACATGGAGTGACAGGGCTGGAAGCTGGAAGAGAGTCAGTCTCCAGACAGCAGATCTAGTGCCAGAAAGTGCTACATGAGCGACTGGGGGAGAATGACCAATATCTGTCCAAGCAACTCATGGTCTTACCTACTTATCAGCAAACAAACTCTCGGGATGCTCATACAAGTGTAATAGTGGTGCATAGCCATGGTGGGAAACCAACTGCTCTCGATTTGACTAACTGATCTGCTCAGTGGGAGGGAACCCATACCTAGAGCTGGGAAACAAGTCAAAACCATGTCCAAAAATGATCCCACTCTCCATTAAACTCTCTCTTTAAAAATAATGGTTGAGCCGGGCGTGGTGGCACACGCCTTTAATCCCAGCACTCGGGAGGCAGAGGTAGGAGGATTGCCGTGAGTTCGAGGCCATCCTGAGACTCCATAGTGAATTCAAGGTCAGTCTGGGCTAGAATGAGGCCCTACCTCAGAAAACCAAAAAAAAAAAAAAAAGAAAAAAGAAAAAAAATGGTTATCACATTATTTGGTGCTAACTTTACTCTCCATTGGAGAATCTGCTTCTCTTTTGCAGATAGAAGCAGATCCTAAGGAGAGAACCACCCCATCATACCTCGAAAGAGCCCTAGCTGCAACTAAGAATAATTGGGGAAACATGCAAGAATGCTGTTTTCTTTGTGAACCTGGAACCAGTACAATGGTGAATGAGACAGACACAGAGAACAATCAACTCCTACCAAATCAGGTATCCAGAGACACAGAGGCACCCAAGATCTCAACACTGAAGCAGACCTAATATGAATACAACATGGCTCAGGGAAATTTTCGGAAGAGGGAGTGGAAAGAATGGCAGAGCCACACTTTGGGTGACGACACACAAAGACATTTCTACCTACCCAAAACTGAAGGGTAACCCCACAATGCACTACCCATATACCCCAACAAGGAGGGTCCCTATGGAAGGGGGAGGACAGAGAGGAAGGTAACAATGGTACCAACTTGACTGTATTCACTGACTACAAAAAGAAAAAAGAAAAATATAAAAAGAAAGTAGGGTCTTATATATAACAGCAAGGCAGAAAATACTGTTTGTTGCACATGATCACATCAGTGGAGCTATATGGTAATTAGAAGATAAAATCGAAGTGTTTTCTAAGGTATCTAAAAAGTTCAAGAGAACTATAATATATATAATTTTAAATGCAAGCAACATACAATACAATTGCACATAATTCTTGAGAGTTTTCATTAATCTGTATAATGGGCTCCAATAATAATGAGTCAATAGAATACCTTTTGCCTGTTTTTCTAGTGTCCTTTCAGCTTATTTCTCAAAAGCATCATAGATCAGACAAAATAAAGTAACTGTAAGGTCTAATTATTGAAATTCAGGGAAAATATTACTTTCATATTAAACAAGTGTTTATGTTATCTTCATTGCAAAGAATTTCAAAGTAGATATAATGGATTCATGATGATAGGCTAGAAGTAAGCTCTAAATAGAAACAGAGATTTAATATAGAATAAGGATGGGAGCATAGTAGTATGTTCTTGGGCATCACATGTAAAAGCTCTGAGTTGTCCTATGCTGTGCAGGGAAACTCAAAGGAAGACGCTGAATACAGTAGTATAACTATTGATGAGGAAGAAACATGTACGTCAGCAGATGCCAGCCAGTTGATGATCAGAAATCCTGAGGAAATTCTGCATGTCAGTGGCTGAGGTCAGAATTAATCCATTTGTAAATGTTTCACTGCAAGGGTAGAAAAAAAGACCTTAAAGGAACATCTGCATATTTGGAAGTACAAACAGTAAATCAATTCTGATGCTGATGATTTTTCTCAAGGCCTTAGGCAGGAAATTTTTGAGAATTACTGTTTCTGAGAATGTATTTGTAGAATACATCCAAAATGTCTTTAAAGTGAACATAGTGTCATGTCAATACCAAGTGGATTAGGTTACCATCCCATAAAGGAAGATCACCAACTCATTTAAAAGAAATGTTTAAAGAATGTTGAGATACAAACAAATTGTGAATGTGGTCCTTGATCTCAATCACTTGCACCCATAAAAAACAAGGACAATCTTTACTGCAGTATTTGCTCATTGGTTTCTGGCAGATCTTAGGACCTCCATTCTTCCACTCTTGTTCTGTTGCCGTTTTGTCATCATTCTCAGGTGGGTGTGAAAACACATCAGTTAGCACCACCAGCAGAATCAGGAAGCCAAGGAGAGCTTGGAAATTTGTCAACATTTGCAATTTCTTCATAGTCAGTGCCTGCCCCAAATGTATTTGCTTGTGACCGTTAATCTGTATATTTGGACTTTTTAAATAAGTAATTAATTAATTTTGTTTTTCAGTACAGGGCTTCACTCTAGTCCAGGCTGACCTGAAATTTACTATATAGTTTCATGGTACTCTGGAATTTACAACAATCCACTTACCTCTGCCTCTCAAGTACTGGAATTAAAGATGTGTGCCACCACACCTGGCTTCATTTCTTTCTGCACTGTCTAAACCCTTTCATTGAGTATTTTCTACTCTGTTAATCTCAACTGCTGCTTTCATCCTCTCTCACATTGGATCCTTTAGTGGAGTAACTTTACTAAATATGCATCAAAAGGTCTGAAAGTACTGAGAAAATTTTCAATTAGCACTTTTGTTTTTAAAATGTTAAAGGTATATCTTGGTAAAATAGTATATTATTTTAGAGTTAAATTAGACTTCAAGTATATCATCATAAAATACAGTTAAGAGGGATAGCTTCCCTTTCTTCCCTTGGGCACAGTGTAGCTCCAATCTGCTCATTGAAACACCTATAATTATAAATTGAAAAGAAATAAAGAGAGCTTAAACAAAACTGAAATAAATTATAAATGAGTTATATAATTAGGTTTCATGAAAGAAAACTGAAGAGACAGAAACTTCAATATGAAGGAACTGAATAAATCAGATAGTCTTTTGCCATTAATAATCAGATGTAATGCTGATTGTGATAAACAGCTCTTTCTTTCCCTCACCTCTGGGTTGGGGTATCAGGACCTTTACTTTACCTATAGCAGTTTAAGTCCCCATGAAATTCATTCTGTTCTATATCATATTGTTTGGAGTAAAGATTTATACTGACAATGATCTTTTTTTCTTTTTGGTTTGAGGATTTGGGAGTGTACACCCTACAGAAAAAAATGAGAAAAAGAAAAAACAATGGATGACTCAAAGGATCTTTTTGAAAAGATGATGACTTATTTTGAGGCCAAATCATAAAAATAGTGAATTTCATGCTGTTCCCTGGGAGCAATCAGATGTTAACCTTCAGACAGTCCTAGGGAATGCATTCCCTAGGCAAAGGGCAAACAGTGCTTCTTCTAGCACTAGGAGCCAGGTGGTAAAACTCTAACCAGCATCTTGAAATCTCATAAATGGTGACTGTGAGACAACTAGCCTTGTTTGTTATCCCAAATTTCTGGCAAACATATAATGAGAACACTAAGATATATTCTCTTTGTAGCCACTATATTTCTTGGTAACTTAATAATTTGTGTAATGTAGTACTTAATGAGTGAAATCATGGGAAAATGGGAAACTTGATGTGACTGAGAGAAATGGATGGTAGGAAACAATTCCATGGATCTTTAGGGAAGGCTTGTGAAAGCTTCTACAGAAGGCCCTCAAAGCATTTTCTAGTGAGGAGATAGGGGTGCAGGAATAGAATGATAATGGAAACTATGCAACATGAAATCCTTTTATGTGGAAGCAAAATTTATCATCATTGCTTCCTATGGAGATAGAGTAAGTAGATGATGGATCTAATGAGTTGATTGCCAAGGAAAGTGTTTCCTGGCAGACATTTAAATGTGTTGCTTGATTATTCATTGTTGCTAAAAATGTGAGATAAAAGTGTAAAAGCTTTATGAAGAAATAATACACACAAATGTGCTTGAACTTGCTGTGTCTGAAACTTTCTAATTTTACTAGATTACAAATTACACTAAAATAAAGAAGTCATTTATTGGACAAAGAACAATTCCAGGGACTGGTTGGAATGTGTGACCACAACTGAGCCAAGTATACAACAAATTCAAGGACTTCTTTGAAAGCTAGACCATCACTAAGCCAAGTGTAAAACAAATCTAGGGACTTTTTAGAATGTGTACCATGACTGAGCTCAGTGTACAACAAATTCAGGGACTGGATAGAACCTGTGCTCACAGATAAGCCAGTGTACCACAAATCCTGAGACCACGTAGAACCTGTGGTTATGAGTAAGCCAGATGTGCACTGTGAATGATCTGTTAAAATCTCAGAAGCTTCTGAGATGATCCCTTTGTTTAGAAGCTCAGATACAAAATTTTTAAGCTTGAAAGGCTAAACACCTTTGTAAAAACAGCAAATCAAGAATGCTCATCTTGAAGATATTTGCTCATCCATGTGTGAAATCTAACCAAGCAGGTCAGTAGATATTCCGGGGACTTTTGCCATTGGTTTGCATTCATAGTATATAGTATGGGATTTCATAAAGACATTTTGATACAAGGATCTAATGGACTTGTGCATATTCAACTCCATACCCCCTTCTCTCTCCATTTCTACTCATTTCTACCTGCTGTCACTCCTCTTTGTTCCCCTAGAATTTTGCTTTGATTTTAATGCCATGTATACATTCATGATTACATGTATCAATATAAAGTCTAGGAACTACAAGTAAGAGGAAAAAATATCTATTTGAGATTTGCAGTTATTTAATATGATAATCTCTAGAATTATATGTGAAGAAATAATATTAGCTTGGATTGAAAGGGGAAAACAGATTAGAAAATGAATCTTTTTGAGTCCCGAAGCTTCTATAGGGAAAAGGATTTCTTATAATACTACTGAGACACACATAAGCTACTTTTTTATAGAAAGTGAAAAATAAGCAAGAACGAGTAACCAGGAACTAGTGGACACATTCACAAGCTGCTAAGATATCCCCAAGCCCTAAACTTCACAAAGTAACTGCCACTATGTAACCTGTTGGGTTTCAGAACAGCTGTGGACTTGTCTGACTCTTGCATTCTTGCATATTCCATTTTACAAAAAGACAATATGTAATGGTTATTTCATGTCTTATTTCTTTTCTTTTCTTTTTCAAGGTAGGGTCTCACTCTAGTTCAGGCTGACCTGGAAATCACTCTGTAGACTCAGGGTGGCCTCGAAGGCATGGCAATCATCCCACCTCTTCCTCCCGAGTGCTGGTATTAAAGGCATGCACCACCACTCCCGGCTCTTATGTATGTTTTGATATTATTTTTGAGTCATTGGAACAGAGTACCTGTTTCTATAGTTCTCTGAGATTAAGAGGATTTCAGATGGACATACAAAATTATCCTTAAATTTAACTAAGAAATTCATATTAAACAAAACATGCCTGACTTTTTCAAAATGAAGACCATGTTTGTATGACATTGCCATATATAGTACACTTTTATTTTGGTAATGTGTATAAGTGAATGTGCCTTCATTATAATTAACAGGAACTGAAGCTGGGAAAAGGCATGCAATATAAAAGGGAAGGGGAGAGAAAGAGTGATAAGGCAGTATTTAGTTTACTGTACAAATTTGATACTGGACTGATTTGGGCTTCATCAAAGATCCATTTTCTTTTAGTTACCCTCTTTATCTGAATTTCAAATGACAGTGTCTGTATATATTTATTTATTTATTAAAGAGCATATTTTATTCATTTTTTTTCAAGTAAAGAGAGCAAGAGAGAAGGACAAGAATGAATGAGAATGGGCATACCAGGACCTCATACCACTGCCAAAAACTATAGCTGCATATGCCAATTGGTGCATCTGGCTTAAGTGGGCACTGGGAAATTGAACCCAGTCTGACAGCCTTTGCAAGCAAACACTAAGCCATCTCCACAGCCTCCTGTATATATTTGAAGTCTTCATAGAGGGTCGTGTTCTTCCTCCTTCAGTAGTCCCCACCTTAAGGAGAGCTCTGACTCTAGAATCCCAGTAGCAGAAAGGCAAGCTTCATCGTTGTACCAGAGACTGGAACCTGGAAAGTGCCAGTTGGATTACTTCAACTATGTGTTCTATTTTCCTGGAATAGAATAATGGTGGAAAGGAGCCTGTCAGGTTTCTTTAAGAAATTCTTGATTTCTACAAATTAGAACAAAGAAAAAACCCAATGAAGAACAGACAGACAAGATTATACACTAATCTTTCAGTTGCATCTTAATGTTTCTCAATGATGTTTGAAGATGAGAACAGCTGATTTTTAGCACTGTGGCTAATTTCCTGGATCTAAATGGGAGAGAAAATTCTTGGCTCAATAGAGAAGTAGTTCTGAAATTCTTTGATTACGAGCTGATTCCAGCACTTGCCCCTTAATCTTGATCTTTGTGCTTTCAGATAACTGACTGATGTCATTAATCTGTGAGGAGGAAAGAGAACTGGTACAGACTAGCTATGATTAATTTCTCTCCTGATGATGGGGATGTGTAGAGAGCACTATAAGGAAAATGTAAGATATTTCATATATTGTGATTTTGCTATTGCTTGTTGTGTATCAGATACCCATATTCAGGTATTGGTGAAATTTAGAGACCCTATTTCTCAAAATTTCAAAGTATCAATAATGATTTTCAAATTACAGGCTATTATGTTAATGACTGCTTTCTTTATTGGATAAGGTGAAGCCTTTGCCCTGAATAAGACTAAAATAAGATGCAATCTATTAGTTACATATCCTATTAACTATGCGGTATGATTTCTGACACAGCTATACTGGCTACTTAGGCAACAATTCCTTATCCTTCCACATGATCATAGTCTGACTTCTCCTTGTCCTACTCTAGAAATTCACCCCTTGATTTAACTCCTACAGTTAACTATTTGAAGTTCAGAATCCATGCATTCTAGAACAACATCAGGTAGGCTATATACAGTGTGAAAATCCATATGTATGCAGAACGGAACTCACAGTAAACTCAAGGGGAATCCAAACTAACTCCTGAAGGCAGATATTTCAGCATGCCTGTGTTCATACCTAATTAAGATTCACATATTTTACCCTGACATCTCTACAGTTAATTTAACGTGTTTTTAGTCCTTCTCACCTCTCATCAGATATGCAGTTATGGCTTAGGAAATTCAGTTTTTATTCCAAAGAATCTTAAAGGTAACAACTTGGACAATTATCTTCCTTTAAAAATATTTTTACTTATTTATTTGAGAGAGAAAGAGAAAATGAGAGAGCAAAGGAGATGATGACGAGGAGGAAGGAGAGGAAGAGAAAGAAGAGGCAGGGCATGCCACAACCTTTTGCACCTGTAAATGAACTCCAGATGAATGTACCACTTTGTGTGTCTGGCTTTACATGGGTACTAAGGAATTGAAATTGAGCTGGCAGATTTTGTAAATACCTTTAACCTCTGAGACATCACCCCAGCCCAAATTGTCTTCTTTTTAACTAGAAAGCATGTTTAGTTTGTTATGTGACATTTGTCTCTTATTATCAAAGAAGCAAAGATACTCAGATATCTATTATTTCTGTTTCATAGATGTAAGGTTCAGGAGTGGCCAAGACCACGGAGACCTCTCTGAGGCAAAGATGGAAGCTTTTATTTGGGAAAACACTAGCTGCCAGGGCTGACCTTCAAGAATGGAGCACAGTCACCTTTATGATTACAGATAGTGGGCTATAGAGAGCTCTTCAGTTGGGGGAAGGTGAGGAAGGGAAAATAACTCCTTTGTTCTTTAGCCATTTCACATAGCCAGGGTGTGAGACCAGAAGTGACCAGGTGGGAGATAAGGAGGCAGGAAAGCTAGATCTAGGGCATTGTTAGGCAAGGAAGGGATAATGGCTGGTAATGGCTGGGCGGTTCCTTGAGGAATGTGGATGACCCACTTTCTTATGTCTCTGTCACCCTCCTGCTGTCCTCAGTGACTCTGTTTTGTCTTGATATAAACACTTTAGTGAGCCTCTGTTGCCCTGAAGAGAGCAGATCATGAAAACCAGCTGAAACTGGAAGCTGTAAGGACCATGTGCACAGTAAGGAGTAGACACTGATCCTCAGTCAGTCCCTGCTGGACTCCCTTTGAAAGGGGCAGGTATACCAAATATTCATAGCTTTCAGTCATTTCCAAACCACAGAAAACAGTATCAAAATCACTGAACCTTCTTATGTTAACATCTATATTCAGGCACATAAAGGTTAGGATCGCTCCATGGTTACCATTAAATCAAAATATTCACAGAGATGATGACATTGTAAGCATAGCAAAATCAGTAAAGCTGAAAACAGAGGTGAGTTGGGTAACACATGGGATATTCCCATCAAGTAGTTAAAAGTGCAGAAATGCTCAAACATCATCATGAGAGTAAAGCTTTGAGCAGTGTGATCTTAATTTCATGGGCAATACTAATAGCACAGAGTTACCACATGTGTTTTTTTCTAACATTCTTCTAAATTTTAGTATTTGTTTCAAGGTTAACTTTGTGTATTATTGTATAGTTACGTACATTATTAAATGTGGGGATTGGAATTACTCTTACGTTAATAGAACAGAGAAAATGATGTTTGGAATAATGTGGCTAGTTTGGATAGTCACTACTATGGCATGAATTTTGTGACACTTGTTTTCCCCCCTAGGAGTTAAGGAAAAGATGCCTTATAATATTTTGTGAGAAAAAGCTTTCTTTATGTTATTTTGAGTATGCTATCTCATATTTTAGGTATAGACATATTTCTATTTAAAGAAATTGAGAGCATTGAAAATTCCTGAAAGAAACATTCCATTAATATAAATGATTCTGTACAGAATGTATAATTAAATGCAGTCTAAGATGTACTGTGCTAGTTTACAAATTCATATGTGCACATATTCTGAGAAGTCACTTAACTGGAACTTTTAGAGTTTACTAAAATAATGCCAATGAAAACTCTTGTCAATACAAAACATAGCTCTCACCTCAAAGGAAAAAAGATACAGTTTATCCCTGAGCCAAGCCATTAGAGTTACAACACATCCAACATGGCTCAGGGAATTTGGCAGAAAAAGGAGGCAGAAAGATTATGAGCCACAGGTTGGGATATTATGCACAGAGGCATTCCTCCCCCAACAACTGACTGCTGCTCCCACAATGCAACCCAGAACACCAAAGAGAATACCTGCAACCCCACTGGGGAGGGCCCCCAGTGGAAGGAGGACAGGCACGAGGAAAAGGACGGCACAAACTCATGATGTATCCATACTAAGTATGCCTATAATTAATTGAATAAAAAGTAAATAAATGAGAATAAAAGACGATCATAAACCAAGGCACTTTTCAAATGCACTGGTGAAAACATCAGTTAGGCAAGTTACCGCAAAAAGCGTGGAAATCACTGTATACATTTCACATGCACTCTGGTGGCATTCTTAACCTTTGAGTTCCTGGAAGATAGTGGTCTATTAGGGCATTCCAAATAGGTTTCACCTAATCACCTGGCAGATAAAAGGATGTTAAGTCTGACATAGAAGTGAGCAATAAATGAATGTTAAGAGGATTAAAGATAGCCTGATATAATTTGGTTCTGAACCTGCAACATTCCCTCTCTCCACAATTACAGAAGCTCTAATCAGTCAAATGGCCATGTTTGAAGTAGTCCAGAGGCTTTTGGAAAGCTTAGTTCACACCACCAGGTCTGGATTGATGCCCTGTTTGTGTCATCTTTCACACCAGATCATTATCGTAAATTATGTGTCTTTATTAACATGAAAATAAAATTTAGTCAATTTTCCATTGTTTCTTAAAAAATGTAAATGTGTTGCCTGGAGAACACAATACAGTTTTATGAGTGATGATGCTGATAATTTAATTGAGGAAATTCTTAGGTTAGTTAATTCCTATCTGAATTACTTAGAAAACTTTCCATACTTAACTAACAGACATCTAGAAAATTTGGAGATGCATGTAATATTCAAATTCTGAGAGTTATATACTAAATTATATTAAACTATATAGTAAGCATTGAACTGCTTTTACCATCACGAATTTTCAGGAATTTGTATTTTTTCTTCAATATATTTTATCAAACAAGTGTCAATTTCTGGTATTATATACAAGATTATTTGGTAAACTCTGTTATTTGAAAGCAACTATTCATGGAAATATATATACATATATAATATGTTGTATTATTATACAATATTATCATATATAATTATGTTTATTATATCACAATTACATAATGTGATATAATTATATTATATTACTATTATAATTGCAATTGCAGTTTTTATTATATATAATTAAATGTAATACAATATAATATATACCTATATATTATATTACATGATATATGTTATATAACACGAAATATAATATTTTATATACACACGTATTTTACATATGCATATATATTCCCATGAATAGTTGCTTTTTAAATAAGAGAGTTCACCAAATAATCACAATATAACATAGTGTATATAATTAATACATATGGTCTAAAATAAGACGAAATATTTTTTCCCTCTCAAGTGTATTGATTCATTTGTATATACAGTTCTGCCTTATTATCATGCAATCATCCATCCATGGTTCTAGGACATCTTTAGATACCAAGATATATGTGTGTTCAAATCTGTTGTATAAAATGAGGCAGTATGTGCATATAACCTTGCTACATCCTATATTTTGAGTAATTTCTAGGTCATGTATGATTCCTATTATAATGTAATACTTTGTGACTACTTATACTTTGTTTGGGAAATGATAACAAGAAAAAACTAATTGGAATGTGCTTACTGCACTTGAAACTTTTTTCTAGATACTTTATAAATAAAAGTTATCATTTTATTTATGTATTCATTAGATACAAAGGGACAGGGGGAGAGAGAGGATGGATGTGCTAGGGCCTCTAGCTATTGCAAACAAACTCCAGATACATGTGCCACGATGTGCATCTGGCTAACATGGGACCTGGAGAATCAAACCTGGCTCCTTAGGCTTTGCAGGCACATGCCTTAACTGCTCAGCCATCTCTCCAGCCCCTCTAGATACTTTTTCAGAGATCCATTGAATCTATGAATGTGGTTCTTGCAGATATGGAGGCATGACTGTAATGCATATATACAGACAGACAGACATGCACAAATACACACAGAGATACACACACATGAGTAAAAGAATGTGAGGAGAGAAGACAAGCAAAATTCAAGTGGCATTGGCTTTCCATTCAGGCATAAATGCCCATTTGTGTGCAATGAAAAAAGAGGTATACACGTGCCAAAGAGAATGAATGGATAGGCAAGTCCTCATTTCCTCTCATTCTGCAAATAAGTCTTATGATACTTTCTGAGGGTGTTACAATTAATGTACTACCACAAAAAGACTTTTCTGGAGAACACAGAAAACACAGCTTTACCTTTAGTAAAAAGAAAAACCACTACCAGGCATTCTAATAATACCTCTTAAAGTCAATTTCAGAGAATGTAATATACTTTCTTGCACACAGTTCATTTTTCTAATATTAGTGTTAGTATTTGTTCCATAAACAGACTTTTTGGGTGTGAACTATTCAAAGTGTGAGTTGAAAGTAATCCACTCTATTATTATAACACATTTCTTTCAAACAATTTATAGGAAATTTGTCCCATGCAGTTAAAGACCACTTCTAATTGGCTCATAACTTGCTACTCAGATGCTCATCTGAGAAGCTTAACATGTTTCCTAACATTTTAACTTACTAAGATAATGAATTACTGAATGAGTGACTAAAATGGCCTTTTTCTTCCTCAGCTTGATAAAATTATAATAATCCTCCAACCCCAGCTGAAGTGTAGTCTTTCTATAATGAATTCAGTGGTAGGTACAGTAGGGACAGTAGAAAGTAAATGCACTACACCCATCCCACTTGTATTTTCAATTAATCACTCACATTATTGATTTGTTCTCTTCTCATATACATTATATCCATACTTAAATTGTCAAATACTACAGATTAATCTAAATTTTCCAAGAGAAAAATATTTATATATTTATTATCTTGATATTGTGTGTTTTTCTTTTCTCTCCTCTAGAATACAAAGTATGATGAAAACAGCTTACTTAAGAACAGTGACTCTGTACAAAGCAATATTCTACATACATGAATTACATTATTTTTATCATTATTCACAATAAATTTAAAAAGCAAATGTTATAAATATTATTTTTTACAAATGGGATTTGTCTGTGTTTGCATGGTCAGAAAATGGCACTCCTAAGATTCAAACCTTGGCATTCTTATCCCAGAGTCATTTGTTTTAGCCTCTCTACTATTCACACACCTTGATATTGTGAACAGCCATACACAATGCTATAAATTAACAAAAGAAGAAATTGTAAGAGAAAAGTAAGCCTATCAAAAATTCATTCCATCTTCTCGATTTTTAATGTTTATAGATGTTATATCCTTTGGAAAGTCTGACAAACGGTATTGCATTCCTGTTCACATATATAGGTTCACATTGTTCTGCTACATTTTAGAATAAATGCAGACAGCTTAAAGATCAAGTTATGAAAGGTGAATTAAGCAAAATTGCACATGCATTCATACATACACATACACTCTTTTACAAAACTCTTTAATTAGTTGAAATCAATTTTTATTTCAACTAAAAACATTTTTTTTGTAACTTTAAAACAGACTATGTTTTTCTGTTAGCAATTTGTAAAGCCAGGTTTAAATACTTGCAAAAGCTTTTCAACCCAGCATGCACCTTAATTCCAGTGTAAATATTTTTAAGTATGTAGAGGGATAGCCAACTATCAGGGAAATACAGTATTTTTTAGATTATCTGGAAAATGTTGTGTTTGGGGCATTATCTTTTGAAGGAGAATTGAGCACATTGACTGAATACGGGACACTTGCATCCCTTGCTTTATATATCATCTCCACAATCTTCTAAGGTTGGGGAAAAGAAAGATCCATGTCTTTTTCTAAAACACACCCAAGGCTCAGCAGGAAAATTCACAGAAATACTATATTGAGTGTTAACCAGAAATTTGAGAGAAATACGATAAATACACTTTTTATAGAATAATATAAGGTAAGAGCCAGTATATTGTCTCCCTTAGCATGTCATAATACTTATCTAATGTAAATCAGATAGGTAGATAGGTTAGATGAACACAACTAAAAAGTCTAAAACTAATTTCTTACTGGGCATGGTTAAACCAGTGATGTTAATATTTCAGCACTATTTTTCCACCTCCCATGTTATCTTCATTTTCAGGCTAGATCCCCCATAGTAGACATGCATGATTTTGGCCACAAGAATAATGCAGCTGCCTTTTTTCACTACAGGAAAAGGTAAATTACTTTCCCAAAATGATAAATGAATGTCTATCCTTCACTTTGTATAAAACTTTACTATGAGTTGACTAATTTTTTATCACTTGAGAGAATAATGAACATAGAGTGTATAACTATTACATAAAGCCATTGCAAAATTTATCAAATATTCCAATTTTTGTTGTCAATTTTTTTATTAATTAGTTTTGTACTCAGTGAATACAGTCAAGTTGGTACCATTGTTAGGCTCACCCATGTCCTACCCCCTCCCCCTGGCCCCTCCTTGTTGAGGTATATGGGTCATGCCTTGTGGAGTTAGCCCAAAGTTATGGGTAGGAGAAATTTCTCTGCTTATCATGACCCAACGTGTGGCTCTGACATTGTTTCTGCCCCCTCTTCTGCAAAATTTACCTGAGCCATTGTCAATTTTACGGGAAGTTTGACATGCTATTACTCATCTAACAGACCTGGATTCTTGGCTCTAGTATTGTACCTTAAAGTCCTATTTTAACAACTTTTATCTGTGACCACCTCTTTCAATATTGAAATGGAATGCTTCTGCAAGTTTGCTCCACACTGATTGTTAAGTGCACTGTGAGAACAGAGCCTGAATCATTGTAATGTGGTGTTCAACTGCTTCAGGTTGGTAGTGTGTCATCTTTGTGACAAAAGTCTATAAACCTCAGTTTTTGAGCGTCATTTTAGAAATATCATTTTTCTATCAGCAACTTCATAAAAAAGGCTTTGAACACCTCAGTCTCTGCTATATGAATGAAAATAAAACTGGAATAATGAAATGAAAATTCAAAGGCCATATCTTTAACAATGTTTAAGTTACTTGGGTTTACTAATAGTTTTTAAAGGTTTGCCATGTTTTGACAGAGCAATACATGCATTTGTCAGACACTCATTTTTAGCTTTCTAACACTTATGTGTTCAGCAGCTAGATCATTTTTATAATACATTTTAATGTAGGAATATATATGGTTGGCATGACTAGTTAATCAATTAGCCAATCAGCAGTCAATCTATCTTCCTTAAACCAAACTAGAATTTTTTTTATACTAGTAATAATAAAAACATGTTTTTTCCTCAAAATACATTCTATTCACAGGTCAAATTTTTGAAAAGAAGTTGCTTCACTGATATTGGGGCACTTTTAGTATATGTGTTTGCTGGTTTCAATTAAGTAATTTATATTTTATGTGTCTATAAACTGGGTACTGACTTATCTGCCATAAGTAACTCTTAGAGTGTGAGAATCTGCCCCCCAAACTACTGTTCAATAAAATAGACTACTGTAATTTTTTCAGTATTGTTGTTAACTTCTATGACATAATCATGAACTCATTACTGATACGTAAATTTAGGATGTCCTTGAGAGTACCAGAGCCTCATCTTGGCTCTTGTGTGGGCAGTAACTCAGGAGATTGAGTACCAGAAGCTCCAGTCACACAGTGTTGTCACTGAAATCATTAGTGATATCCAGATTCTTGTCTTGGGAATTTCAATGAATGAAAGCTACAGATCAGAGGATAAGGTTTAGTAAGATTTTATTATAGGGGAAACTTATAGTGATAGAGCTTAGAGCATAAAAGAAGGAAAGAGTACAGAGTTCTTGTTCAAAGACGGACAGAAGCAGAGTTCCCAGAAATGAGTAGGTGCACCCACAGAGTCCAGATGAGGTTTTAAGGAATCCCCCTGGTTGGGGGACTGAACTGGTTATTTCAGTTCTGATGTCAGGTGTCTAGATGGTGTCACATTCTCAGGAAGGAACTAATCTTTTTACATTCCTTTCTCAGGAAAAGAAGAGATAAGATCAGTGACATTCATTCACCTCCTCTGGTGTGGTTCTAGGAGAAAAGGGCATAAAGGAAAAAAAAAAAATCAAAACCATCATCCTTTACAAGCCCAAGGATATTCCTCACTTTTACTTTTGGAGAGAGGATTTGTTACCTCTAAATTGCATCATTATTATTGGTAACATTTATGATATAAACATTTCATTAATGTTCAGGAATCTCAAGTGACAGACAAAAATATTATTTCCAACAAATTGTTTACTAACAGTGAATAATTAAGTCATTTAAAGGAGATTCTGTGGTGTATTTGGCAGTCAAAGAGATTTGGAATATTTATCATAACTCTTGCTGTTTCAACATTGGGCATTTGCTTCTCTGTGTTATTGTCAGTTTGCATCTTTCCTTTAGTATTCTTACATCTGATATAACATACCAAACAGAAGTGGCACTTGGTGGAGATCTCAGGAAGGAAATGCATATACATAGAATTAATGTGCACATACAGAATTTCAAACTGAATGCCATTAATTTTGCCTTGCCATCAATCAATGCCTCATATTTATTGTGGGATATTTCTGCTAAATAACTCAGAAGACCATAATGATAACTTAGCTAGGGAAGTCCCACAGCAAATGAAGTCTTTCTGTCACTGTTTTCCTAAAACTCATCTAGAAAATTAAATGTCATCTCATTCTGAAATTTTAAAGACTAAATTTAATTACACATAAAGGAAAATTTCCCCCAAATAATTAAAATAGCAACCAGTTTAATAATATTATTTTTGAAATATTTAACCTTTAGCATAGGGTCAGCTTCTTAGTTCAAAGACTTTGTCATATTTCTTTATAGCGTATTTTATATACACCTGATTTCCATTCAAATAAGTGCACTTAGACAGATATATTAGCTTCCTAACCTATAATAAAGATGGATACCACCCACTCCTATTAATTTGCTTACTGAAAAAAATCTCACTGTAGTAGATTTAATAGATTTTAATGCACCGAAGGCTCATTTTGACCTCTGAAACAGCAGAGGACATTTAGTGATGTACTAAGACAGGCAACTTGGTCACAGACTACTGGGATATTAAGTGCATTCATGATAGTTTTTGACTCTATTTTTAAATTTTACTGCTACTCAGCATTGGTTATAAAATCATTCATTCTTTCTTTTTTTGTTTGTTTGGGTTTTTTTTTTCTTTTGAGGTAGGGTTTCACTCTAGCTCAGGCTGACCTGGAATTCCCTATGGAGTCTCAGGGTGGCCTCAAACTCATGGTGATCCTCCTACATCTGCCTCCTGAGTGCTGGGATTAAAGGCGTGCGCCACCACGCCCGGCTCATTCATTCTTATTTTATATTTTACCATTTATTTATTTGATAGTGGAGAATGAGAGACTGAGTGTAAGAACTGGCACACCAGGGCTTCTTGCCAGTGCCAGTGAACTCCAGATTCATGTATCACTTTGTGCATCTGCTTTATGTAGGGGCTGAGGAGTTGAATCCAGGCCAGCAAACATTTGCAAGCAAGTGCCTTTAACTGCGGAGCCATCCATCTCTCTAGTCCCTCTTTCCTTTTTATTTTTTTAACGGATGATTTCTAAAGCGATTCAAATTTGGAATCTAAACACAGTTTCTTACGTTTCTAAAGTACTAACCAGAGGAGTTAAAAAGTAAATAGGTGAGACCAAATGAAGAGAGAAAGCAAGTACACAAAGAAAATAAAATGATAAATGCTGGATTGTTGTAGTCCTCCTTCATTTCCACATTTAGAAGATTTTCTTAATCAACAAATTTGTGTTGTTCTTCCAGAAATTATTTTAGCAGTCTAGTCAACATAACTTCCTATAGCATGCTGGGAATAAATTGGGCCAGAATCTTAACTGTTGAGGTAGGTTCCTTTTATTTTCTACAGAAATGGGGGTGGGGGGTTATGGTGAGAATGGCATGCTACTTGCTGCAGTTGTTCCTGAAATGCATGGGTCTATAAAATTGGTGAACATGCAAATAAGATGAAAGCACATTTTACACATAAGATTATTTAGGGTGGTATTAAGTGTTACTAAAATGGAAGCATATGTTGTGACATACTGAGAATGTCCATTTTGAAATTAGTGTTTCAGAAATTCTTAAACTAGGTGTAGTGACACAGGCTTTTAATCCCAGCACTGGGGAGGCTGAGGTAGGATCATAATGAGTTTGAGGCCAGCATGGCCTACAGAGTGAGGTCCACATCAGCCTCGCCCAGTGTAAAACCCTATTTCAAAAAAGAAAAAAAGAAGAAGAAAGAAAGAAGGAAGGAAGAAACAAAGAAGAGAAGACATGGCTTATCAGTTAAGGCACTTGCCTGCAAAGCCCTAAGGGCCCATGTTTAATTCCCCAAGACCCACCTAAGCCAGCTGCATAAGGTGGCACATGCATTTGGAGTTCATTTGCAGTGGCTGGAGGCCCTGGTTTGCCCATTCTCTCTCTTTCTCTATCTCGCCTCTCTCTCTTTCTCATAAAAAGTAAAAAAAATATTAAAACAAGAGAAACTTCTCCACGGGAGTTGTCAAATATTAACTGAATTTTTCAATGCACTCATCATTATAACCATCCAGAAGTAGAGCATTCCAGGGAAAGAAAATAAAAACCAAGAAAAAAAAAACTGATGAAAATATTTACATTTCCTCAAAATGTGAAACATAATTGTTCAATAAAGCTTCACTTTGTGAAATGTTCAATAAATCAAATATATTGTTTAAAGATATTTAGTTTTGACAAGGATTGAAAAAAAAATGTGTTATGACTTCAGAAAAAAGGACTGCCAAGGAGCCATGCATGAACCAAGTGTTTTTATAGAATACCATGGCAAGCAAATGTGTGATTCTGTGCAGATGGCTTTATAATCTTTGACTGCTTGTTTCTCATGGGAAAGATGTCTGAGTATCTCAGCAATTATAAATTTATAGACAATGTCAAAAACAATTTTGCCAACTATTATATTTTTTATATTCTCAACCCTGAATAAAAAAAAAAACACTTTTATCTTCCAACTAGTACACATATAAACACACACACATACACACACCAAATTTACTTACAGTATTTATAATTATTATTTGAGTAGAACTCTCATAATTTGACTTGATTTAGTTTTTAAAGTACTGCTCATACCTACTAAACTTATTTTATAGAACAAAAGCATTTCACAAAATTAAGGATTACAAACTCTATATTAAAAGTCATTCAGCAGTCTGCACATTATTTCATACATTGAGACAATAGCTTAAAGCAACAACAAATATATTCTCCTGGCTAAAGTTACTTTTCTTTTCTTTTTTAATAGCTATGTTGCTTCACCATCAGCAAGCTAACATTGTGCTTGTGAGGAAGACCATGCAATACTTGATAGGAGGAGAAAGTATTTCTTATTTACATTGTTTACTTATAAGAAAACTTACTTGAGCCACTCCTGGACCCAGGGACTGGCTTAATTTTCCCTAGAAGAAAAACAAACAACAACAACAACAACAAAAGAACTTGACAATTAAACAGTAGAGAATGCTAAAAGAATATAGTCAAACAGCAAAATGGTTAATATGCACTTTTTCACAGTGACTTTTGTATTATAAACAATCAAAAATACTTGAAATTTTTACTGAAATTTATTTCTTATTTTTTCTACAAGGAGACTATATACAAAGTTTTGCATTAGAATATATGATGTTGGGCCAAGATGGTGACCGCCTACCTGCCCTGCAGATCCAGGGAAAGAAAGGCAAGACATTAAGGGTTCACTGGGTATTTTAGGGAACAGAAATCTTCAATAGATTGCCAGTGGGAGGGCACAGAGGGGGAAAAACAGGGTCTCGCAGATTGCCTCATGGGTGGATAGACCACCCCTCCCCCCAAGTAGCCACCTTATCCACAGTGCCACTGCTCCGATCCCTGCGTGTCGAAGCTTAGACTGCTCTGCCAACTTGTTTCCTCACTGCTCTGGCCACCGCATGTTCAGCGAGCCCAGGCCCACAACAAATGGCACACAAGTGCAGACTGTGTCTGACGCTTGCACCAGCTCAGGTGCCATCTTCTACTTTTCTGCCATGCCAGCCAGCCGCCATTGTCCTCTTGCAGGGGAGCACAGACCGCTTCCAGGTCCCAGTGTTCCTCAGCTAGTGTTTGGGCTGCTTCAGTGCTTGGTGCCTCAGTGTCCCTCCTAGTGCAAGTGCAGGGAGCTTTGGTGCATTACCCCTTGAGATCTCAGGCAATTTTGGTGACCCAGCCAGGCAGTAGATTAGGAAGCTTTAGCAAGTGAGAGCCAAAGCCCAGCCTGCTTGCAACTGCCTCAGCCTACGTCAGATTACCATTGAGCTTGAGCCCAGGCTGATCCACCCACCTATGTCCCATACACTGTGATGGACAGACCACAGCACAAAAGAAATAACATGAAACATCAAATGCAAGAAAATCCAGTTAGATCACCCACTCCTACAATGAACATCTGTAATCAAAACATAGAAGAGTTATTAGGATAAGAAAACCAAAATGAAGCTATGAGCAATGCAACCCTGACCAAGCTACAGGTAGAAGTTGCAGAAAAGTAACAAAGAACTGATAATCGTGTGGGTGCTGCCATCATTAAACTAGAACTAATAGATAAGAAAATGGAAGGAGTTCAAAGACAGTAAGAGATTAGAGGGAGAGTGAAAAAAAAAAAAAACTCAAAAATCAGCTGGCCATGCTAAATGAAGACATAAAGAAATGTAAGGATGAATTCCAAGAATCATCAAGAAAATCAGAAAATGATGTGAAAAGGGAGCTTGACAGAGGAATGGAAATTATACATAGAAAAGTAGTAGAAAATGCAAACCTAATTGAACAAGTCCAATACTCTCTGGAGCTCTCAAGAATAGAGTCAGCCATGTGGAGGATAGAAACTCTGATCTGGAAGACAACATGGAAGGAACAGTTTGAGAGTTCAAAAATTTCAGTAAGTTCAAAAGTTTTTGTGAACAGAACATAAGGGAATTGTGGGATACACTTAAATGTCCTAATATCAGGATCATTGGAATACTAGAAGGAGAAGAAATTCAAACCAGAGGCTTGGAGAACTTATTTAACAAAATAATTGAGGAAAAATTAACCAGTCTCTTAAAAGAAAGGCCCATAAACATACAAGAAGCCAACTGAACTCCAAACAGACTGGACCAAAGGAGAAACTCTCCAAGACATATTGTCATTAAGACTTAAAACATTGACACCAAAGAGAAAATCCTAAAAGCAGCAAGGGAAAAATAGCACACCACTTTCAAAGGTAACCCCATCACAATTACTCCAGACTTCTCAATGGAAACCCTGAAAGCTAGAAGGGCCTAGAATGAAACACTGCAAAGTCTAAGAACCTATGGCTTCCAACCCAAACTACTCTGCCCAGCAAAAGTGTCCCTCATTATAGGTGGTGAACGAAAAACTGTCCATGACAAAACTCAGCTTTACAATTATATGAACACAAAACCAAACTTAAAGAGAGTATTTCAGGAAATTCTCCACAGAGAAGAAATAAATAATCAAACTCAAATGCCTACAAGATGCAGATCACAATAACCAAACTAACAGTAGGCACAAAAAACTTCAAAGTTCATGAAAACACCAATCCGCATATACCATCACAATATGGCAGGGATCAACTCAAATCTCACAGTCATTACCCTAAATATTAATGGCCTTAATTCACCCATCAAGAGACACAAGCTAACAGGATGGATCAAAAAATTAGACCCCTCAATCTGTTGTCTTCAAGAAACCCACCTCACCACTAAAGAGAGACACCTCCTCAGGGTGAAAGGGTGGAAAACAATATTCCAAGCAAACGGGAATAAGAAACAAGCAGGCATAGCTATATTAATATCAGATAAAATAGACTTCAAACCAAAAACAATCAAAAAAGACAAAGAAGGCCACTTCCTACTTATCAAGGGAACGATCCGTCAAGAGGATATTACAATCATAAATCTGTATGCACCAAACACAGGACCCCCACAGTTCATAAAACAGAACCTACTTGACAATAAAACAGAAATAACCACCAACACCATCATAGCTGGGGACTTCAATACACCATTATCAATAATAGACAGATCATCCAAACAGAAACTCAACAGGGAAGTAAGAGAGCTCAACAAAACCATGGATCACTTAGACCTAACAGACATCTACAGAACTTTTCATCCCAAATCCACAGATTACACATTCTTTTGAGCAGCCCATGGAACATTCTCTAAAATAGACCATATACCGGGTCACAAAGACTGCCTCTACATATTTAGGAAGATTGACATAATTCACTGCATGATATCAGATCACAATGCTATATTGCTAGAAATCAACAACAAAAGACCCACCAAGAATCCCAACAGCACCTGGAAACTGAACAGCACACTTTTAAACAATAAGTGGACAATGGATGAAACAAAAACTGAAATTGCAAAATTTCTGGAATTGAATGACATTGAGAACACATCATACCAAAACTTATGGGACACAATGAAGGCAGTCCTCAGAGGAAAATTCATAGCACTAAATGCCTTCATAAAAAAGACAGAGAGAGCCCAAATCAATAAACTAACCATCCAACTAAAGGCACAGGAAAAGCAAGAAAAATCCAACCCAAAGAGCTTCAGAAGGAAAGAAATAATTAAAATCAGAGCAGAAATTAATGAATTGGAAACCAAGGAAACAATTAAGACAATTGACAAAACAAAGAGCTGGTTATTGGAAAAAATAAAAAAGATTGACAAACCCCTGGCCAATTTGATCAAGCAAAAAAAAAAAAAAAGAGAGAAGCTTCAAATTAAAAAAAAAATCAAAGTGAAAAAGGGGAGATCACAACAGACATATGCGAAACTGGGAGAATCATCAGGACTTATTTCAAAAACCTGTACTCCACAAAACTGGATAATGTTGAGGAGATGGATAAATACCTGGATGCAAACCATCTATCAAGAAATTGAGGCCGACTTGAGAAAATGGAGAGACCTCCCATGTTCCTGGATAGGCAGAATTAACATTGTGAAGATGACAATCCTACCAATGGCAATATACAGATTTAATGCAATTCCAATTAAAATCCCTACAGTGTTCTTCACACAAATAGGAAAAATGATCTCAAATTTCATATGGAAAGGCAGGAGGCCTCGCATATGCAAATATATCCTCAGCAAAAGAAATATCTCTGGAGGCATCACCATACCTGATCTAAAGCTATATTACAAAGCCATAGTAATAAAAACAGCATGGTACTGGCCTAAAAACAGGAGTATAGACCAATGGAATAGACTTGAGGACCCGGACTTTGTGTCCAGCAACTATAGCTACTTGATATTCGACAAAGGCCCTAACAATATAGCCTGGAAAAATACAGCATCTTCAACACATGGTGCTGGACAAACTGGATAACCATATGCAGGAAACTGAAACTTGACCCCCACATTTCACCATGCACTACACTCAAGTCCAAATGGATCAAAGACCTCAATATAAGACCAGAAACTCGAATACTACTGGAAAAAAATTTAGGAAGTGCTCTCCATGATATGGGAATGGAAAAGTCTTCCCGAACAAAACTCCAGTAGCTCACGATCTTAAACCGTCATTCAACCAATGGGATCACATGAAGCCTAAGAGTTTCTTTATAGACAAGCATACAATAAGCAAAGCCAATAGATTACCCACAGAATGGGAGAAAGTATTTGCTGGTTATCCAACTGACAGAAGCCTAATCTCCGGAATCTATGAAGAACTCAAAAATCTAAACAGTAAGAAGTCAAACACCCCACTCACAAAATGGGGCAAAGAGCTGAACAGACAGTTCACAGAAGAAGGAATACAAATGGGAAACACACACTTAAGAAAATGTTCATCATCCCTTAACATCAAGGAAATGCAAGTTAAAACATGTATGAGATTCCACCTTACCCCAAGAAGGATAGCAAACATCAAAAAATATAATGAAAATAAATGCTGGTGAGGATGTGGAGAAGTATGAACACTCATCCACTGTTGGTGGGAATGTAAGATGGTACAACCACTTTGGAAAGCAATATGGAGACTCATGAAGAAGCTGGCTATAGAGATACCAACAGAACCAGTTATTCCCTTACTGGGCATCTACCCTAAAACCTTCAAACCACAGGCCAGAGAGATTTGCCCAACCATGTTTGTAGCAGCTCAATTTGTAATAGCTAAGAGCTGGAATCAACCCAGATGTCCATCTCTAGGAGAATGGAAAAATAAGATATGGTATATCTAAGCAATAAAATTCTACACAGCAGTAAGAAAAAAATGACAAAATGAAATTTGAGGAAAAATAGTTGAACCTGGAACAGATCATTCTCAGTGAACTTACCCAATCACAGAAAAAAAAAAAATCGCCACATAGTCTCACTCATCTACAGTACCTAACCTGAACCTACCCAAGATGCCTTACATACCCAGCATTCATCTCATGGACTAGAAAATAGGGTGGGTGGGGAGGGGGGGTGAGCAACATGGGAGGGGGACACAAATGTAGACCCAAACTGCAATGGTACCATAAAATTCTACTTCCTAAAAGGCAGTCCAAATGGCTGAACCTTCACAAGGCCCTTAGAGGGAACACTTGAGCCACAAGACACTGGAGAGGGTATGATGAAGACTGACCTTAATCTTCTACAGCTTCCCTCCCTCCCTCTCCCTCTCTGTCTCTCTCTCTCTGTTCTCTCTAACTCTTGTATATTAGTTATCTTTTTTTTTTTTTTTTCCTTTTCTTAGTGGGCACTGACCTGTAACTCCCAGTACCAGCATGTGGCTATCATCCACAATGAGCTTTTGATCAGAGAGACCTACAAGGTTTCCTAAAAGAAAGACAGATTTCTGTCTGAGTACTTCATGACCCACCAAAGATTAGTGGTAAGACCCTACTGCTGAAGACACCTTATGCGGTCAATACTTAAAATGGAATGGCATGGCTGGATGCTGGAAGAGAGTCAGTCCCCAGCCAGTTAGCGTGTCTAGTGCCAGAAGGTGCTACATGGGCAACTAGGGTTAAATGACCAATATTTGTCCATGCAACTTATGGTCTAAACTACTTAGCAGGAAATAACCTGTTGTGATGCCCACACATGTGCAATAGTGGCACTCAGCCATGGTGGGGAACCAACTGCTCTTGATTTAGCTAACTGATCTACTCAGTGTTACAGGACCCATAGGTGGACCTGGGAAACAAGTCAGAACCATATCCAAACATAAGCCCACTCTCCATTATCAAGCTACCATGAATCATGGGCTACAAGAGGGCCTACACCTATTAAATTCTCTATAAAAAAAGTAAGGGTTACCTCATTTGTCCTGGTGCTAATTTACTCTCCATTGGAGAATTTGCTTCTCATTTTCAGATAGATGTAGATCCTAAGGCGAGAGCCACCCTCAAAAGGGCCATACCTCAAAAAGGCCCTGGCTGAAACTAACAACAATTGGTGAAACAGGCAAGGGTGCTGTTTTCTTGGTGATCTGGATACCAGCACAAGGGTGAAGGAGAACAACACAGAGAAAAATCAACTCCTACCGAATCAGAGATCCAGAGCCCCAGAGGCCCCCTACACCTCATCACTGAAGCAGACCAAAAATGAACCCAACATGGCTCAGGGGAATTTTGCAGAAGAGGGGGCGGAAAGAATGTTGGAGCCACATGTTGGGTCATGATATGCAGAGGCATTTATCCTACCCATAACTGTGGGCTAACTCCAAAATGCTCGACCCATATACCTCAACAAGGAGGGACCAAGGGGAGGTGGTAGGTCACAGATGAGCCTAATAATGGTACCAAACTGACTGTATTTGCTGAATACAAAACTAATTAATAAAAAATAATACATGATGTTGTGCATTTTATCCATACATTATCATAACAAGTTGTATTCCCCACTTTAAGTGTGAAATTTCACAAGTTGCATGCCAGCTTTCGTATTCCCTTATCCTTTTCCATCTCTGAGACTTTTTGTTTGTGTGTTTCTCTCATTTGTTACACTGAAATGTTTCTGTTATTTATCACAGACAGGTAAAAACAACATTTGATAAATATGTCACCTAGAAATCTAAACAAGATCTACAGGCCTGTGTAAGGAGAATGGGGACCGTGAAAATGGATCACAGGCAAATCTCTGCCTTATAAATTGACTGGTAATTTACCCACCCTGGGAGCTGCTATTGGGAAGCCTGTACCTTGCCAGTTTGTTTTTTGCTATTTTGAGTCATCCCAGGTGAGGACACAAACTCTGTGGTCAACATTCACTGGCTCTACTGTAGACTAAGAAAGCTATGTGAAAGGGTTCCATCAGATATCACACAAATTCCCCCAATTGCTGATTCATGCAGCAATGTTTTCTAATTCACACTTTCTATGACACTCTAAAAGTTCCCACCCTTGTATTCACAGAAACACGTGTTCTACATACAGAGATCATGCATATGTAGTGCCGCAACAAACAAAGATTCCCAAAAGAGGACCTTTTGCAGAGTTGGAAAGTAGATATCAGTTCAGTTTTCCCCAAGACAACCTGTTTGGGCTCTTGTTACTTTACATCTGTCAGCAGTACATCAGTGGTTGGAAGCTGAGACTTTCAAATCCACAAAGTTCATATTGTGGTATTAATGAAAGGGTGTCCAGATATGTTCATGGTGAATCATATGATCAGAAATCCATGTGTTCAGGTTCTTTTGTTTTATTTGTTTCACACTTATCTGGGATAAAATGTACCAATTTTCAGTATGCATTCATTCTTTTGACATATTTCCTAATCTGAGTAACCACCGAAATGTTAGAACATCTGTATCACCCAGAAAATGTTTCTCGAGCCATGTTTGTTTATCCTTTTCTGCCCAAGGCAAAGTTGGATCTTCTTTTTGAATGCATGGATTTATTTTGTCATGTCTTACACAATTACATAGGTAAAATCTAACAATGTATGTGGTCTCAGTTTTGGGCTCTCTCATGGAGCTCATTCCATTGGAGATTCATTCATGTCAGTGCACTTAGCAGATTGCTCATTCTCTGATATGTGTTATTTTAGTTTCTAGACCTACAAGTTGGTTTATTCATTCATTCTTGGTGACAGTGATATTTTTAATATTGACAGAATGTAAACTTTGTAGATCTCCTAAAATTTATTATATGCAAAGATATGTAAACCCATATACTATGAGAAACCTACTTTTAATTCCAAAATAATCCCACAAAGTATTTTCTGAAAAAACATACTAAGATTTGTGCTGCATTACATTAACATAATTTAGAAAAATAGAAAAGAAAACTGATATTTATAACCATCAAATCCCTGAAATATTTTGTGAAAATCTTCTTTTATTTTAAACTAGCAATTCTGCAATTTTAAAAAATAATGATATCTATTTTAGTGTAGCACCTCTAAGTATACAATGATAAATGACTGCAATCACCCATTTCCATTATTTCAGTGCATTTTAAATCTGAAGTGTTACTTTTCCTTACAATCAACAATGCCCTTGCTTTTGTCTCATGGATTACAATTCAGCATGTGTCAGCATTTGGTTACATGAGTAAGAATGTGCAAAACCCTTGATCTGAGGAAGCAGTAGGTAAATATTACTTGGTTTCCAGAAAATAGTCATCTGAAATGCTAAAATATACCAAATGCCTGGGGCTCTGGTTCATCTTCAGTGAAGTGTCCCACATATTGTCAGTGGTGAAAGGCACAGGTCCAAAACGTCTTAGAATACAGAAGCTTCAAAATCCAACTTGCAAGTCCATTGGCAGGACCATGACTTATGATTGAGTAACATCAAAACTCACACTTCTGTAGTTTTCCATTGGCCAACTGTGTAGTGAATCATCTCAGCTTTTTATACTTAGGCCAAAAAAATTCAAATTCCTTTCTGGCTAGGAGTTAGGCAGAAGAAGGAAAACCACTAACCTAGAGTGTAGAAAGAGTATGGTTCCTGTGTTGAAGGTTCCGGGCTCTAAGTGAGGAATTATGTCACATGGGAGATCATAAAGTGACTGAAAATACAGATCAGAAAGGAATGAAGGTAGGAAGCAGGGCAGGGATAGGGAAGCCTTCTTTCCCATGTAGAAGGGATGTTCTGGTGATCAGCGTTCCTACATTCAAGCCCCTGTAGAAGAAGGCAGGCGCTGGCACTCTCCATTCTCTGGCAATTTTTCACTTTTTTCACAGCTTCATTCCCAACTCAAGTATATTTAACTGATGGATAAAGTTCTTCCATTTTTGAAGGCTCTCAAAGAAACAGAAACACAGAAACATCAAATCATTAAGGAGTCAAGAATTGAGTACATGCTCCTTTTGTCATTCTCCTCCCAAGTTCCAAGACACCCACATATATTTTTCTTCATGCAAGTTATTCATACTTTATAGACAGGAGGAAGGACGATGGAGCCATGTGTCAATTAGTCACATCTCACTAACACTGAGCAGTGTAGCCAAAGTCTTTGTGGATGCTGTTCTAGGACATATGACAATGCAGACCCATTCTATCCCCATAAGACAACTGCTTTTACCACATATCACACTGTCCACATAACAAGGCTGCTGTGATCTTAGAGCATGACTGTTATCTCATCAGAAAGAATTAACCATAACAAGCAGTAGCTAAAGTCTGTCTTAAGATATTCTGACACCACTGTGGACAGTTTCACACTTTAATAAACAGACCCAAACCACTGAGTCTGATCCCATGTGACTCATGATGCCCTACATATAGGCCTAAGAAGAAACATCTAATAGTCCAAGACTTATTTCTAAAAAATAATAAGAATAAATCCATCAACTCATCCAGATATGAGTGTCTCACAGGTGTTCCCCATCCCATCTCCATCCCCATATAGAACTAAAGTATTTTCCCTTTAACTACTATAAAAAGAGCTTTGGTAAACTGGAGATGTAGCTCAATACATAAAGAACTTGCTGTATAAGCTTGAGGCTCAAACTGGGCATCACGGTCCATGCCTATAATTCTAGCACTGGGGAAATGGAGCTACAAGGACCCCCTAAGACTGGCTGATTAGGTAAGTGAGCCTTGGATTCTATTAGAGATACTTCCTCACAAGAATGAAGTAGAGGAATTATTCAGGCCTCCACATGCACATACTTACATGTGCATGTGCACCCATACCTACACATATATGCCCATATACATAAGAACACACATACATACATACCACATACACATGCAATAAAGAGAGAGCTTTCCCATCCTCCTGGGGTACAATCCCCTGTCTAGGAGCTTGCTCCTGTACCCTTTGCAGTGTGCCTCTATAATCTCCCTTTGTCAGGTCCTATGTCTCATACGCTTTTACCCTCTTGGAACTAGCTTTCTAGATGTCATCAGATATAGAAGTCACATTCCTGCTCCCATCCCACCAAATCTAGAAGCTGAAGTCAAGTGTTTTCATTACCATGAGTCCTTATAAAATGTTACTACTATAGCTTGACATTTTAATTTAACATTATTTAAAAAGAAAACAAAATTTACATAAGATTGCTAAATTTAATAAGTGCATATTGGCTTCTAGTAATCATCACTTTCTTTTCTAGATCCACAAAATGACCTTAATTTCCCTAAAATAGTTTGATGGTAAAAGTGACATTTGATGGGCTAAAGAGATGGCTTAGCAGTTAAGGCACTTGCCTGCAAAGCCAAAGGAACCAGGTTTGATTCACCAGGACTCAGGTAAGACAGATGCAGAAGGTGGCGCATAAATCTGGAGTATGTTTGTAGTAGCTGGAGGCCCTAACATTCCTCCCATCTCTCTATGTTTCAAATAAACAAAGTAAAATAATATTTTAAAGCATGACATTTAAAATTTATGAAAATTTTATTTCATTTGTCATTTATAACAGAGGCATCAAAAAATTTTCTAATTTTCCCAGCTACCAGCTTCTCCACATGGTTTCGACCTAGATGCAGTGCAAAGCAATGGCTACCTTGCTTCTAGGTCTCATCATCTTTCCACTGTCATGGAGGCCAGGGCAGCTGAACTAGAGCTGTGAGGGAGAGGAGTGAGTTATGAACCTAGAGAAGAGGCTGAGGCCAGCACCTGAAAGAACCCATGTTCTAACTGCCTCGAGGACTTCTAACGAATGTCAGTAGGCAATGAAAAAATCCTGGCATTCTCACGATTAAATGAGCAAAGCAAACCCCCTGGATTGCAGCTTCCTAATCACAGGACATGTTTGGGGAAATTTTCTTGCTGGGGGAGATTGTGGGAGAAGTATGGTATTTAGAGGGGCTGGAATAGGCTTTGCCAATTCTTATGCATAAAGATCCACCTATGTATCGTTCAAAATTCATGTCCCATTTTGTCCCCATCTTATTTTGAATGTGATTTGTGCTTCATGTGATATTTGATATGTGCTTTGCTTTCACAGACAAGGAAACAAACAGGAAACAAATTCATACTACAGAAGCTATACCTAGGCACTGCCTCCTAATGCAGCTGTCTAGCTCATCTGACCCCAAGAGGGAATTCTAATAATGTTATCGTTTGATTCCCATTTCAGGCACTTTGCATTTTTATATATGCTAAAGAATTCAGCTAGTCATCCAACTGGCATAAGCAATAGGAAAACTTCCTTTAGAGTACAGGTGTACAAGCAAACAAATCCTTTCTGTGCTTGAAAATTGATCCTTTCATCTAACAAACTTCTCAGCAGTGTGCTGTACAGGCGAGAAGGAGTAGATGAGACCATCTGTCAGGTAGAGGAACAGATGGTGATCACCTGTCCTCACCTTCAGGCAAAGTCAGGAATACATCCTATTATCCCAAACTGTCTTTTCTCAGCCAATATTCTAAAGAAAGTGAAAAGAAAGAGAACAGACAGCAGAGTATTAATGTCTGTTAGGGTTAAGAAATACCAACTGCTGGTTAGTTGCCATGCCCTGGAGAGATAACCTCATGTTAAGAGACTGTGTAGGAGGCAGAGGGTTATAGATATCTATTAAAAGCAAACCTGTCCCAGCAATATATCAAAGTAAATTTTACATGAATAGTTAAACATTACACAAATAGTCAAAGTCAGATTTTGAATTTCTTACTGGAATCTGGTTTTAAGTTTTATGCTATGGCATTAAAAGCACTCTCCTTGTAACCAACTTTGGGTATTTTTTTTTTTTTTTTGCTTGTTTGTCAGCTGTTTTGTGGCACAGGATAGAGTTGAGATTCTGATATTGAATCACTAACTTCCACAAATTCACCTTTTAATAATGTCAAAAACTGAAGCATGTCTGAATTAGAGCCAACAGAAATTAACCCCATTTTATTTAAGTGGATTGGATTATTTGGCATCAAGTCCACTTTAACCTGAGTTCCTTGTTGGCAGTTCTCTTCATCTCTTAATTGTGAATCTTAAGACAATTCTGCATAGACAATCTCTGTGGTGAGGATAGGGTACATCAACCATTTTTATCATTCACAGCTTTCTTTAGCCATACATCAGAAGCACTTGTAAACAATGTGACTACTTAGCTGTGCTCTCATAGACTGACGCTGGCAGTGTCAACCAAACAAGATAAGCACACTCTTCAGCTTGTATATTTGCAGACTTCTCAGATCTTTTCTTTGGTATTTCTGTATACCTTATGTATTTCCAAAATGCGGGCTTTAAATGGAGGCTCCAATTCCTGCCCAGCCTTTTCTTTGACACAAAGGCCTCTTTAGAGCTTGGTGGTGATAAATTTAAGACATCCTAAGCTTTAATCAACATTCTTCTTTAATCCCTCATCTAAAAGTACACGTGTTACAAACTGTATGGAATCAGACATGTTTTAGCCCCTACCGGGTCTTCAAAACTGAATTACAATATTGCCCTTACAACACAACCAAATTAAATTTTATGTTGACAATTGCTAACATTTTCTCATTTAAAACCCTCTTCACTGCTTACGTTTCCATCTAAACTTTTGTTGCCAATGAAGGGAAAATGCCTGCCAAGTCCAGTTTAACCTAACCTTGCAACATTCAGAAAATATGGCATAAGCATTTCATTTCTGTTTATCCACACGAATCTTCTATTTCCCTCTTATTTTGTCCAACATGAAGAAGAGATGGCAAATGTTTTAAAGTACATTTTTGGCTGAGCAGTGTTTTCAGGTGTAAATAGAAATTGTTTCTTTTACAGGCATTGTATATGAAAGTAAATTCTGCTGCATTTGAAAACCTGTCAGCCTTATTTTGTACTGGCATTCAGAATCCTCTCCTCTTTGACCAATATTATATAAAGTTCCTCTGGGAAGATAATGTGCATGATTGCAGGCTTGCCTTGTTAAAATCCCTAGGTTTTTATGCAGTCATGTTTTCACCTATGAATTATTCATGAAAGAGTATCTCATTACATTTCATTTTCTTTACGGTAGCATCATCTCTTCTAGACGTACTTGGCTCCCATCAGCTCAGCTCCCTTCGCCCCGCTGTTGGTTTCATGCAGATGCCATCATAGCGTTTAAGACAAAATGGGCGTGTTTAACTTGTCACCTTATGCCTGCTATAAATTATTCACTGGAGCTTTGCACAGATTTGTGAGATAACCAGCTTAGAGAAACTTCATAGACTGTGTGGGGGAATCTGACAGAGATTTTGAAGACCATTTCTCTGGCCATTGTCAAGGGCAAAGGGGGAAAATGGCCATCACTCCAAAAGTCAGGCTTATTTTCATGCTAAAAAAAAGTCCTTCATTCTTTTCATAGCTAAAATAGTTATAAATGTTTGCTGCTGAGTATGCCTGGGTGTTTTTGTATTTTTCTCAGAAATAAAGGTCAAGGAACAAAGCCTTCAGCTTTTTGGTTTATTTTAGTTGTGTGTGTGTATGCGTGTGTGTTATTTTGTTTTACTTTTTCAAATAAAACACTTGGTCTTCCATACCTGACAAGATGAATTAAATGTAGAGAAAAGATCACAGAATTTAATCAGCACAGTCATTCAGTGTATGCAGTCAGAAACAATCACTCATAGAAACATATGGGAAACTAGGTTAACAAGTCTGTGTGTGTATTATGAGGATTCCTAAGGAAGCCTCTGATCTTCAATTTCAAATATCCCTTATAAGAAAACCTGGCTGAGAATGTGATTAATTTTGTCAGTGTCAATTAATGCCATCCAGTAAAATAAAGTCATTTTATTAGAGAAGTCCAATAAAAGTAGCAGGAGAAATAAACCCCAAAGGAACCAAATTAATATCAAACAATATAATTAACAAATTGGGTATTATTTTTCCCATCTTGTTAAGTATTTGCTTAAAATAAATGAGAAATATATAGTAATAGAGAATAACCTTCTATGAGTATAAAAAGGTAAGAAAGCTCACTGAGGCTTATTTCTAGACCATAAGATATTTGGCCAAGTTTTCTTTCTTCTTCTTCTTTTTTTTTTTTAGCATTGTATGAATATGGTCATGGTGAAAAGAGAAATAAAAACCCCTTCATATCCAAACTGTCATATAGTCTTTCTAAGAATTGAAACTTTTTAAAAATGAAAGCCATGGAAATGACTCATAAGCTCACTGCTTGGAGTGATGGCAATGAGGCTTATGGTTCTGACAAGAAGCTTTTGGGATGAATTCCCTCCCTGTGGAGTTGTGTGATATGTGAGTTAATTATAAATGTTTCCCTCTTTATAAAATACATATTTTGCTCTCGTACTCCAATTTTTTTTATTAAATGTGTCATGCATTTTCTAAATGTATGCTTATACCTACTTACACTTACAAATATATAATTGTAAAGCTATAAAGCATATATATATATATCTATATATATATATATGCATATATATTTCAAGGTCACATAAAATATTCATACTCAAAATGATGCTGAGTGATTGTGAGGTGGTTTATAAAGACTATAGTTACTATAGCCAGGAATGGTGGCAGACACCTTCAATCCCAGCACTTGGAAGGCAGAGGTGGGAGGATCACCATGAGTTCAAGGCCACCCTGAGACTACATAGTGAATTCCAGGTCAGTCTGGACTAGAGCAAGACACTACCTCGAAAAACAAAACAAAAAGACTATAGTTACTATGTCAAAGGATTCAGTCCAATGACCTTTATTAACTGCTAAATTCTAGGAAATTATGGAATTTTCCATTTGCTTTTCTTTTTATTTATTTATTTGAGAGAAACAGAGAGAAAGAAGGAGAAAGAGACAGAATGGGAACACCAGAGCCCCCAGCCACTGCAAATGGACTCACATATGTGCCACCTTGTGCATCTGGCTTATATGGGTCATGGGGAATCCAACCTTGGTCCTCTGGCTTTGCAGGCAAGTGTCTTAACCACTAAGCAATCCTTCAAATCCTCCATTTGCTTTTCTAACTCCAAGGAATTTTCATAGCAATCATTGGATAATAAAATGAAATAATTACTTTTTTTCATTTCAACAGTAACATTTATCTAACCAATTGCATGTTTTTGTGATAAATATAGCATTTCTTTGCCATTCCCATGATACTTCTTCATGTGGTGGTCACCCATCATGACATAGATATGGATCTAATGAGTGAGTACTCTGTTAATCTTTACACAAGTGCAAAGAAAGCAGTTGACATTGTCAGTGCTGGGCAGTTTCCTTTGGAAGATTATCATTTATCACAGTAATTACCTTTAGAAAAAATACCCTTTGACTACTGGTTGAAAGAACAAATGCCCTGTTGTTATAGATAGTCCTCAACACATTGAAGATTCACACAAAATATTAATATGGCTCAACATCAATCTAGTCAGGTCCTGATGTTGCCAGTCAACAGGTTTTCTTAATGTTTCCCAGAAACACCTTCTAATTGTTGGAAAGAGGATTTTTTGTTTTAAACCTAGCTTAGGTTCTAGGAAATTTATTCAGTGAAATGATCTATAAAGCTAGAGCAAGACATGATTAGTAATATGTATTCTTTTGATTTGGAGCTGGTACCAGAATGTTTACTATTGAATACCCTCTTTAGTCTAAATTGACATTTCTCCAAATTCTCTGCTTAACTCTAGACCATTTTGAGTGTTCTTAAAAATAATCAGGTTGATTTCATTGAAACACAATTTATATTTCATTGCTTTCATTCTCTCTGCTATAAATGGATGGTTTAAACCCTCACAGAACCCATAAGGAAGGAACTTCTTCCTCTGAGGGGAAACTCTTTCAACACCTATCAGTGTGAGCACAGGAGATTTAAAGCTCTCTCTGTAAGAGTTTCTTCCAGTTGGCCTATGTTACATGGTAGTCCTCCTCCCATTTTAACAGATGCAATAGAGTTGATGGGAAATTTTGATAAAATTGGGTGTCTTTCACTCAGTCACCCACTTTTTCATGTCCTGACAGGAAAATGCCAACAATATATTTAGTTATGAAAGACAGTTGTGGGTTTGTTTGTTTTACTTCATAGTGATAAATTTACATTTTAACTTTGATTTGAAGGCGTGAAATTTTTCAGTCATGTGATCACAATTGTATTCACTAATGAGCCCACAAAAATTTCAACACTACACCTGTCGTGATGCTCACACAAGTGCAACAGTGGCAAACAGACATGGTGGGAAACCAGCTGCTTTTTATTCGGCTAACTGATCCCCTCAGTGGTATGGGACCCATACATAACTGGAGCTGGGAAACAACTCAGAACAATATCCAAACATAAGCCTGCTCTCCACTACCAAGCAACCACCAATCGTGGGCTACAAGAGGGCCTACACCTATTAAATTCTCTATAAAAAAGGAAGGGTTATCTCATTTGTCTGGTGCTAACTTACTCTCTGTTGGAGAATCTGCTTCTCTTTTTCAGATAGATGTAGATCCTAAGGAGAGAGCCACCCCATCATACCTCAAAAGGGCCCTGGCTGAAACTAACAACTGATGAAACAAGCAAGGGTGCTTGGTGAAACGGGTACCAGCACAAGGGGGAAGGAGATCAACACAGACAAAAATAAACTCCTACCAAACCAGAGATCCAGAGCCCCAAAGGCCCCCAACACCTCATCACTGAAGCAGACCAAAAATGAACCCAACATGGCTCAGGAAAATTTTGCGGAAGAGGGGGTGGAAAGAATGTCAGAGCCACATGTTGGGTCATGATATGCAGAGACATTTATCCTACTCATAACTGTGGGCTAACTCCAATATGCATGAATCATATACTTCAACAAGGAGGGGCCAAGGGGAGGGGTAGGTAATGGATGAGCCTAATGATGGTACCAAATTGACTGTATTTGCTGAGTACAAAACTAATTAATAAAAAAAATTCATCACTAGAAAAGTAAATCCCCTCAAGTAAATTCAGTATCATTTATTTACCATTTATATTTTGTTTTAAGAGCTATTTAATGCTGGGCATAATGGCACATGTCTTTAGTCCCTGTACTTAGGAGGCAGAGATAGGAGAATCGCCATGAGTTCAAGGCCAACCTGAGACTATTTAGTGAATTCCAGGTGAGCCTGGACTAGAGTAATACCCTACCTTGAAAAAAATATTTATCAGCAAACAGCCTTCCTCTTATATATCCCTTTTACCGGTCTCCTACTCAAGCATAACTTTACCTATTTCTGCATTAATAATAGATATACTTAAAATTCTAGGTTGCAAAAAGTGAAATTTACAAAAAAATATTATGTTTAGCATTTTTTAGCCAGAGTAGAATTGATTAATTACATGATCTGTCAATTATAAGGTGGTGTGAAATAGTAATAAGGACAATAATACTTATACCCATGCTTTTGCTTTTGTAACATGTTAGTCGCCAGTACTGTTACCTTGATTAATTTGAAAATGTGTTTTACTTATCCCAGTGTCTCACCCCTTTTCTAATCATATTGGCATGTGAAATTTTGTCCCTGTCAAGTGAATTATTTGCAATGAAAATTTTAATATATTTGGGCAGAATTGAATCAAGCTTCTTTAAAAAAAAGATATACTTAAGAGGTGAGATGATATTCTATGAAGAGATTATTACACTCATTTGAGCTGAGAAAAACCTACCTAGATTCAAATAAGGCTAAACAGATTTGGAGACCATAAAGGAGACAGCACTGTCGGTTTGACTATGCTATTTAAACATAGCAAATAGTCTTTCCATGACCTTGAAATTTGATACATTATAAAATTTCAAGCATAATTTTAAGAGGTACAGATTATTTAATGGACACACAACAAAAATCTATAGTAAAAGTTCAAACAAAGGCTAAGAAGTCATGGAAAATGTAGAACATAGCAATAATAATGAAAAACAAAACAACAGAGGGTACTTATAGCCAGTTCTAGTGATTCACTAAAGACTAAGTAAAGCAAAATTGCCCTTCGTTATGAATTTCTATTGAATGCTAGAATATATTTCTCTCCTTTTGCTGAGCCCTAGAAAGACATATCAAGTGAAATGATCTTTTGAAAATAATTCAAGTATGAATTTCTAATTTTTCAAACACTTTATTAAAATATTGTTTTGCATATTGTATTATATTTTGATTTTGGTGTTTATTTTTACTGCAAGCTTGAGACAATAATTATTATATTTTTTACAAGATATAGCTCAATTCTTTCTACCTACCGATCTCCAAGGAATTATACTTTAAAATGTTTAGATTAACTGTATCTGACACTGGAATTCTGAAAAATCAGAAAAATGGAAGTGGCTTGCGTCATCTCCACTGTCATGCTTGGACTCAGAGGAATGGGCTACATGATGTCCTTGATGACCTGAGTGTTGTTCATAATATATAAGGTGTGATTACCAGCTCCTATAATAGCCTCTAAAAGAATAAAAATTGAGGGTTAAAAGTGTAATGAAATGCAAATGAAACTGTCCTGAAAATAGACTGCACCCTTTATTTGTTTCATGCAGAATCTGGTACTTAGAGAGTGTTCATATTAAACACTATCAAAATATTCAAGTTTTAATATAATAGTAGAAATCATTCATAGGAAAATTATGCCTACTAGTTTTAAAATGAATGCTACCTAATATTTTAGAAGCCTATGTGTTCGCATCAATTTTATATTAGGAAGAATCTTTAATCTCTTCTGTTCTCACTTTATTTGCTGTATTTCCTTAACTTTGCCAAAACTGTGAGTTGACTTTCTATATTTGCTATGCATCTAATTTAAAATGAAAGGCAATTAAGGTTCACAATTTAAACGGAACTTCTTCCCTGAGATCTCTCTCTTTCTCTCTCTCTCTCTCTTTTTAAATCTCAACAAGTTCTCTATTCTAATGAGGATGAACTAAAAGACATTAAGAACTATAACTTCATAAGTCTTTTGGGCATTGACTCCAATTCAGGTAGATAATGATCTAAATAGCTTCTCAAAACAAGGTCTGTATTGTGCTGCACTTCATATATGAAAGACAGAAGAATGTAATCTGAATACCATTGGATGTGAGCAGCTGAGATTCTGCTGCAGCCACTCATTCTCTATGGGTTCTTTTACAAGTAATTTAACCTATAAGAGCTGTGATTTTTCTGAGATATGAATGAAACTTCCCAATTAGCACATCTTTAAAGTCATTGTCAATGCTGAACTTGTATAATTGTAATTTCCATAATTACTTTGAACTTCTATTTTCTCCTTTATACAATGTGCTTTGCAATAGCATCTTTCGTTTACTTCATTCTAAGGGCAAAAGTTGTTAAATCATTAATACTTTTTCCCTGAAAACAGGAACTTACCACACTGTATATTATTGTCATCATCAGTAACCGAAGGTACCAGTTACCTTAGAAGGCTACAGATGCCTACTGAGAACAGAGGGGCATTCAGGAGGGTAGGGTTATGCTATTGACCTGCCCCTTCCTTTTCTAAATCTTATTACCTATGTTTTCTTTAGTTGAGATACTTTTAATGAAATATTATCAGTGAAACAGTAAGCAGTGTTAATAAATTAGAACGTAGCTGAGAAGTTTGCAGTACAACAGAAATCTTGCTTTATTAGTTGTTTATCCATTAACTGAAATTGTTTGAAGTGTAAATAAAGCAACAACTACTGACTCAGCTTAGCATATTTTTAGTTTATATGTAGGAAGTGTATGTGTGTGTGTGTGTGTGTGTGTGTGTGTGTGTGTGTGGTGTGTACATGGGGGCATGTATATCATGGTGCATTTGTGGAGGTCAGAGAATAAACTTGAAGTGTCTATCCTTGCCTTCTACCTTGTCTAAAACAGAGTCTCTCTTGTTTTGCCACAGCAAGTGCAAGGCTAGCTTTCCCACGAGCTTCCAGATTCTCCTGACTCCACCCGCCATTGCTGTAGGCATGTTGAGGTGACAGACACATGTGCTACTTGTATTTGGCTTCATTTGATTTCTGAAGATGTATCCTAACTCTAGTCACCAGGCTATTACTTGTCACCCATGAGCCATCTCTCTTATAACCTTGCTAAGCACCATCAGGTGGCAGTTACTTAGATGTAGATCCCACCCACAAATAGCTTGAAATTTGATTCAGCAAATACAATAAGTTTTGAAAATTAACATTAAAAATGATAGAAGTGATGTTTTCAGGCTACTCATTATCAAGCAGGTTAGTTTTTAAACAAACCATATTGAATTTCCCATGGAGAAAGAACTTGCTTGTGGTGGGTGACTCTTCCACAGTGGAAGTGGACTGTGTTTATTAGTAGAATTCACATACTCTATGTACCCCTCAAATTCTATGCCCTACACTCCTCTCTGCAGATTCTCTATCTTCCTTTTGAGTGGAACCATGCCAGAAGATTATGTGGGGAAGAGATCTGTGTCTGTGTAAGTGAGGGTACTTAAGTATCAACAGGCCTTCTTCGTCAGTCTCTTCTGTGTCTATGGCTGCAGAAGTCATATATTCCTCCAGCCTGTGCAGCCATGGTGAGGAAATTACATATCTTTACCACATGTGTAGCCATGGAGTAAGGAAGTCATATTCTGCCAGTCTGTGAGGCATGGGATGAGGAAGGTCCTTTGTCATCTGATTCACAGAACTTCACCTGAGGGAGAAGAAATGTATACTCTGGTAAGTCACTGAGATTTTGTTGATCTGTTCTTTTTTTTTTTTGGTTTTTCGAGGTAGGGTCTCACTCTAGCCCAGGCTGACCTGGAATTCACTATGGAGTCTCAGGGTGGCCTCGAACTCACGGCGATCCTCCTACCTCTGCCTCCCGAGTGCTGGGATTAAAGGCGTGCGCCACCACACCCGGCTAAATGTGTAGCCCAGGCTGGCCTCGAACTCCTGATCCTCCTGCCTCCGCCTCTTCAGCAATATCCTACCGGCATGCGCCACCACAACCGGCTGTTCTTGATTCTATCAGGATTTACTTAGACTAGCACAGAAGATGGCAGAGAATTTGTTTTATTAAATAGAAACCTTATGCATTTCAGGTGCTTGGAGTCATTTAGACATTGTGTGTGGCTAGAAAATGCAAATGTTTTCTCTAGGCACCATTAAAATACAAAGACCCAGGCTGGAGAGATGCCTTATTGATTAAGGCATTTGCCCACGAAGCCAAAGGACCTCCATGTAAGCCATATGCACAAGGTGGCACATGCGTCTGGAGTTTGTCTGCAGTGGCTGGAGGCCCTGGCATGCCCATTCTCTCTGTGTGTCTTAAATAAATAAATAAATAAAGTATTTCAAAAATACAAAAACCTGAAAACACACACACACACACAATCTACACTGTATCAAATTTGCATCCTAGAACTAAAGCAGATGGTATGAAACCATCTCAAATTTGAACCAACCTCAAATTGGGATAAGTGTATAAGAGAGTTATCAAAGAAAAAAAAAAAAAAAACTGGGCTGGAGAGATAGCTTAGCAGTTTAGGCACTTGCCTGCAAAGGCTGAGGACCCAGGCTCAATTCCCCAGAAATCCTGTAAGCCAGATGCACATAGTAGCTCATGTGTCTGGAGTTCGTTTGCAGTGACCAGATACCCTGGCATTCTCTCTGTCTCATAAATAAATAAATAAAAATATTTTAAAATCTCTTAAAGATGAAAAACTGAATATTATTCTATGGGTTCTAAAACAATGCAGATTTCAACAAAACATGGAGATATTGCCAAAGAAACCCAAAGACCAAAAAAAAAAGGGGTGGAGGCCAATTAAAGAACTAAGTTGACCATTGAGTAGAAGATGATGTAGCATGTTGGGAATATAAAAGATATAAAATATGTATATGGAAATCTTTCAACCACTGTCCATATACTTTCATGTTATGTTTATGTGATAAATATTTACTAGGCACTGTGTTTAAAAATAAGATTACGGGCTGGAGGTTAAGGGGAATGCCTATGAAGACTAAGGACTCTGGTTCAATTCTCCAGGTCCCACGTAAGCCAGATGCACATGGTGGCACATGCGTATGGAGTTCATTTGCTGTGGCTAGAGGCCCTGGTATGCCCATTCTTCTCTCTCTCTCTCTCTTTCTCTCTCTCTCTCTCTCCCCCTTTCTCTGTCTCCAATAAATAAATAAAAATAAAATCTTAAAAAATAAGATTACTATGCAATAATGTAAAATATTATACAAAAGTAAAAAAAATATATATATATAATTTAAACATCAAAATAATTTTAAAGAATTTTAGGAATTTAAGAGCTGATGAGACAGCTTAGAGGTTAAAGGCTATTGCTTCAAAGCCTGCCTGACCTAGTTCAATTCCCCAATCAGCCACATACAGCCAGATACAAAATAGCTCAAGTGTCTGTTGTTTATTTGTAGGGGCAAGTGAACCTGATATATACATTCATGTGTACATGCCCATGCACACACAAGCAAATAAATATTTTTTTAAACATAATTCCTAATGATAAATAAGATGTATACTTATTCCTATGGAAGAAAGATTACCTAAGAAAAAGTTGCAAACACCTTTGTTAATTTTGACAAAGTGATATTTTGTAACTACAATATTTCTTTTACCATTTCTACTTCACCACTGAGACTTCAACCTAATCCTTGTAACAATAATTGAAATGAAAATTTACATAAGGAAAGATATCATATTCACATTTTTCCATTTTAATCAGAATTTTGATGAAATTTATTTTATAATATCTTTGCCAATTCAAATTATATATCAACTTAAATAGAAATGTTCATATTTAGAATTTGCTATACATTAAAATCACTGTAGGGGTGAGAAAAAGAAATAAAATATTATTCAAATAGACACTTACAAGTTAAAATTAATTGTACTGGTACTGTCAAAACAGTTTCATTGTTCGGGGATATTTGAGGTAGAAATAGTCTGTACCTATTTTTCTAAAATTTTCCTTAACCTAAGATTACCTGTGAGAGAGAAATGGGAACTTTGGGGTTCCTCACCAATACAACAACATACACAAATGTACTGATAAATTTGGGGCATCGCGGACTCTTAACATATGAATTCAAAGAATTGAAATCCACAGGGTAAGTTTAGAGAGACTTTGTTAGATTTATTTATTTATTTATTTATTTATTTATTTTTGTTTTTTTGAGGTAGGATCTCACTCTAGCCCAGGCTGACCTAGAATTCACTATGGAGTCTCAGGGTGGCCTTGAACTCATGGCGATCCTCCTACCTCTGCCTCCCGAGTGCTGGGATTAAAGGCGTGCACCACCATGCCCAGCTTCTGACTTTGTTAGATTAAGAGAAGGAAGTACAGAGTTCCTGCCATGTAAAAGGCAGAAACATCTAACCTGAAAGCTAGCATTTTGCCAATGGCACCCAAAGGCGCATCACATGTCCATGTTACAATGCAAAGCACATTCACTCCATCCTTGAGAAAATCCAAAGTGCTAATTGTCCCAGCATCCATCAAAAGTCCCAGTTGAAAGACTTCACAAGGCAAACTTGGTTATACACCTCCACAAAAATGAAAAGAAAGTAATATGTGCATGGCAAAATTAAGAGTTCATCTCAAATTTCTAAAGTCATAATAATCCTTTAAGTCAGTCATTTTTTTCTCCTTTGAGTCTAATGTAATTATTCTCATTTATGATTTACAAGGTGAAGGCATGCTTTAAAATTACTTTCATAAATCTGTGATTTGGGCACCAGAGCCATGTGCCATACCATGAAGTTGATGTTTCTATTTTAAATTTTACACTTGAAGGCGTGGTTGTCTTCTAGAGAAGAATTAGAACTCATTCGCATAAGTGTTGTGTAGAGTTGTCTGCCAAAACCAGCATAATATATAATAAGATTAAAGGAGAAGTTAAATATAGTCCTTGAATAAATTACTTTATAATATTTATATACTTGGAGCTGCAAACAAACTTGCTTTACAACTTAGATATATATTACCAAAAAACAAACTTTGTAGTATTTAATATCATCAATTTCATTTCAACAATTTTAATAACTCACTAGGGTGACATGTTTACCTAGCTATGAAGCTTTAAAATATAATCATATCCCAAAAAATGAACCACATACATGACGGTGGTGATATAGAAAATGGATGGAGCTGGAAAATTCTATTGCATAGAAAATTCATAGCTGTTACAATTAACAGTGTATCTCATTTTTTATGTGGTTTTGGTGATCCAGTTGTAAACACACCTACTACTTTACCAGTCATATAGAAGTTTGGCATATATAGTAATATACAGTTTATCTGATGATGATAATGAGTATGTTACTGATCTATGAATTTAGCATACTATACCCTTTGACTTATTTTGGACTATTGTATGGCTCTGACATGTTTAGTAAAAAAAAGGGTACTCATGTTATCTTAGAAGTTTCCTCATTGCTGAAGTTCTTGATTATATCACAAAGCCACATTTATGAAGTTTCTGTCTCATTCTAGCTTGCATAAGCATACTGTGTGATGTTACATGACGACAGAATCACCCAATGAGGTATTTTTTTCAGAATGTAAGAATGTAACCCAGTTGTTAAAAGGTATATAATAGTATATAACATAGTATATGGTAATTAGAGATAAATAAAACTTAGGATATTGTGAAGGCAATCTCAGCATGCTTAGCATGAAGATCCATGAGTCTAGGAAACAGAGCCACTAGTCTACTTGATTAATTGTAATTGTGAATAACAATAGAATTGAGTTTACTGGGAAGCTAGAAAAATCTAAGATTTAATTTTATCACCCAATGTAAAGGAGTATAGTAAGTAAGAAAAAGACTACAACATAAGACAAATGAGCTAGATTATAACAGTCTCTAATGAGTTTGATTAGAAGAATACGCTAAATATTTTCAGATGTAGTTAAGAGTTTGCACCTGCTGTTTAGTAAAGTTGTATTGTTTAAATCTCTTTACATCTTTCCAGTAAGCTGAAAAAGAATAATGTCTAAATTAAATCAAAGCATTTAACATATTCAACTAGAATGTGTGAAGACTTTAAAATATTTAAAATTGCCTATTTTTTCCATAGATGAAAATAATAAAATGATGGAATGCTTTGTATGCTTAACAATATCTCATTTTTGAAAAGTATCCTGTTGCTTATAATTAAAATCTGACTAATATATTCATTGAATTTAACACCTGAAGAGAACATTAAACTGATGTATGGTTTAGACCTTTTTCTTCTAGAATAAATGAGACAAGAATTAGTAATTTAATGACAGCATAGTCTTAGAGACTAAAAGGAAAAATAATGTATTTAATATAGTACAATATTGGGTCACACATGCATACACAAAAAGCCAAATATTTAGGAATAGAAATTTAAAAGAATTTCAAACTTTTGTTAAGAAAGTAAATGTTGTGTTTACTTATGCATGACAAAATAGATAATTTTGGATAAGAAAAAAATATTCAATAGGATCAAAACCTTTATTTTGTTCAAATGAAGTGAGGAATTTTCCCACTTTCAGTAAACTCCAAAACAATATTTTGTATATATTTTATATACATATATATATATATATATATATTGTATATATATATTATATTGTTACTGCTGTCTGTACCTTCTTCCTCCAAATATTTTCTTTATTTGGGTAGTGTAATTCCTCTCTGTACTATTTTACATTGTATTAGTCTGCTAAGGGTAACATAACAAAACATCACAGGGTGAGTTGCTAATTCAACAGAAATTTATTTCTGGCAGTTATTAAGACTAGAAATCTCAGTTCAAGACTACAAGCATGGTCTGTGATGGAAGGCAGTTTTCTTCCTGATATGCTGGTGGCAACTTTCTTACTATGCCTTCAGCTGGACATGGAAGAACACCTGTGTCAGCACTTCTTGTGAGGGCCTCCTTCTCGTGATGTCATTTAACCTTTGTCAGTTGGTCACAGTTTTATCTCTAGAAGAAGTCGCCTGGAAGTTAGGGCTTTCTCATATGAATTTATGCACTGAGAAGGACACAAATGAATCCATAGCTTCAACATGTTGCATCTGTTCTTTACTGTTTTTAGTTTTGTCTCTCTTGCTCTGTGCTAACCAATGTTCATGATATCTCCACATCATTTTCTGCTTTGATAGCCATATCTTCCTGTAGTTGGCACCCATGTTCCACCAGGTTTAGTCTGAATGACCAAAGTAATGTGTTAGAAATGATGTTATACCACCATAAAGATTAGATGAGAAAGACTTAAGACTACTTTTATCACTCTTTGTCACACACAGTTCACTTATCTGAGCTGCTGTCATACCATGAGAAACTTTGTAGAGAAAAGCCATGAGTTGGAAAACTAAGCAAACCTCCAGAAGTTATTGAGAGATACTGAACTAGAGGTTCCTCATGAAGCTACACCTGAATATCTGACCTACAGAAATCTTGAGGAATATTATAAATACATTGTCTTAAACTACTAATTGTTAGCAAAAAATGTAAAGTAGTACTAGGCAAGTAATACAGAGTTCCATTTAAAATACTCATGCTTTATTTTTTAGCATCCATCCTCTCTTATTGAATGTCCTCCTGAATAATTTCACTACTCCTTTAACATTAAGGAGTATTTTAAAAACAAATGAACAAATGAGAAACATACTCATAATTGGGTCCTTTCCTATCTGGGAAAACTCATTCTTTGATTGCTGTTTTCTGTTTTGCTCCACCCTATCCCTACAAGAGCACAGAATTGCCTTGGTGAGAGCTTGTATTACACCATCATTTTCATAACCCTACAATAATCTACTCCCCTCTTCTTCAAGTGTCCCACCTTGCTTTATATCTAATTACATTCTATTTGTCCTCAAGACCCAACTTCAATGCTACAGTCACTAGTAAAATCTTTACAGACCTTCAAATTTAGATGGGGTGCTAATTTTACCTATAATTCTATATTTATACATCAACTAGAGTGTCCATATAGATAGTTTGTTAAGCTTGTCTCTCTTATTGATGATTCTTAATCAGTAAAAATTAATGAGAAAGAGGCTAAAGGAGGAAAATAATTCTAAAGTAGCAAATATTGTAGAGATTGAAGTTTTAGTGTGCATTTTTTTTAAATATCAAAATCAATAAAAATCTAAAAGTTTTTGATGGTCAGTAATAAGATTACTAACTATCTAAACTATTTTGTGAGACAGAACATACTTTATCCACACCATTTTAATTATAATTTTTTTAATTTTTAAAACATCACTAACAACATATTTGCATAGTTTAAATTTATAGTGAGGGCCCAGATTGAATACTGTCAGTTTAGAAGATACTGATAGTATCTATTTAATGGTGTAATGATGTCTTCATGTTTTTATATAATTGTCCTACTAAACAAACAGGACAAAGAGTCAATGCAAAGTATACTATAAATTTTCTTCATACTTCAGCAACATGAACTTATGAATTCCAAGAATATGCTTTGCTAATGCCCCCCACACACCACTATTCCTAGCTCAGGTGTAAGTTTTGAAAAAAATAACTTGATCTGGGAATGGTCATTAGATAGATACATAGATGATATATATATATATATATATATATATATATATATATATATATATACATACATATAGATAGATAGATAGATATACATATAGATATAGATATAGATATAGATATAGATATAGATATAGATGATAGATAGCTGATAAATAGATAGTAGTTTTTTTATGCCAAGTAAGACTCTTCCTACTCAAAATTCAAGTAAAATGACAGTTATTATTAATATTTCATGTTTTAAATGAAATTAGGAGATGAAGAGAAACATACATGAGACTTGAGGGTGCCAACCCAAAAAGAATATATATTTATAAAATTGTTAAGTGACATAATTACTTCTGCCATCTGAACTATGACTTTCTTATTAGCTTTACATAGGTCTTGTAATCAATGTATGCACCTTCTGGATTCAGCAAATACATTACATAGTTTGCCTACAAGATAGTCCTGAATTATATTTACATATTTGTAGTCTTTAAAATGACTGATAATGGTTATTCTAAGTGCTTAATTTAAACTGGACTGCATTTTCAGTACTCAACATAAAAATGTGTGTTCCAGAGATATAAAAAATCAGATAGTTCAGATCTCACATGCTGTAGCCATAAAGCTTCTAACGAACTTCTTGTACAAGTGACAATATTAGTATGATAATTACTCTGAAAAAGATTATATTTCTTACAGATTCAATATACTACTGAACATAAATTTTATTGGAATAAAACCATAAAATGAATTTATTGACATATCTATCTTTGCATGCTGAATATATAGTATAAATGATAGCATATTATTGACAGTTTGATATAAAGATAAGGTATAAAAAAGAATTTAATTTAAGTGTTGATAATGCCAGGGGGAAAAAAATAAAATGGTCCAAAGGTGTCTATTGAGTGGCTGAGTGTTCCAGTTTACAGAGATTACTCTGGTGTGTGCCACTGGTCCTAAGCACTGCTTCAGTCTAGAAAATGATTTGCTCTGTCATTGGAGGCTAATGTACTTTATAGAATGAAAGCAGTAATGGTGTCAAACATCTAAATCTTTTACCCCATTGTAGCCAGAAATACAAGAGTCTACTGTGTATCTATCATTGAATCTCCATCCCATTCTTTCTCAAATACACAAAAACAAGGCTGAACTTCACGGGCAGAGAAGTAAATAAAACCCTCACACCACTGCATAAGCAGTGTTAACAGCCAAAAGGAAGCAACCAAAAATGATTATTCTATGAATTTTGCCATCAGATCTTTACTCTGACCTCTCATGGTAGAATTACAGCTTCCCATAACCACAGCCTAATTTTCATTATTTCAAAGAAAGAATTTGGTGGGATATTTTCAAAAATCTGTTAAGCTTAAGTCAATCTTTTCCACAGTGCCTTCTCCAGCTTCACAAAGCTCCATGTACCCACAATGAAAGCAACAAAAGAGTTGTGGCATAGCCTTCAAATACAAAGTTTTATCTGGATAAATTTTCCCTAACAGGTTTATATAAAACTCTAGGAAAAAAAAAAAAAAAACAGAGTTCTAAGAGCTTAATTAACATACTAAGGTAAATGCAACTATAAAAGTTATATGGATTATTGGTTCACTATAATGTTACTTTTACATATATATTCCTATAAGCATGCCATATAAGCTCCGCCCCCCCCCCATTTTAACCTTTACATGTAAAATAAATCAGAACACTGTTCTCAAGGTTCTATGTTATATTGCAATATCCAGTTGTTAAGGTTATCTCTTGTACCATACTTATAATTGTAAGTATCATAATAAACATTTCCTTAACTTTCTTTATTTCCATAAAGAAGAATTTTCATTCCAGAGGAAACTGAACAAGGATAATGTAATTCATTGTATGTTGAATACTGTAGAAAGAAAGAAAGAGAGAAATTAAGGAAGAACAAAAAAGAAAAAAGAAAAAAAGATACACATGCTTTGTATCATAAACAATGTCTTTCTAATTATATTTTATGCATCAGAACTGGATTATTTAATAACAAAACTTCCTTTGATACTCTTGATATGAGATTAACATTATTTCTCTTACCAATGTTTATTTAAGTTTTATTAAATAATTTTTAAACACAAAACTTAATTCTGAAATTAGGAAAATATGCATCAACCTAAATATTTGGCCATTACTTTTACCTGTAAGATTTACAAATATGAAGAGTAAGACTCCCAATTAAGATGGCGGCATAGGAACCACACTAAAGCAGCCTAGGGGAGAAAAAGCCAAAAGAGAAAAAAAAAAAAAACAAATGCACTCTTTAACTAAAAAGTGAGGTGTAGGACTTCTGGCCAAGATGGTGACCGCCTAGCTACGCTGCAAATCCCGGGGAAAGAAAGGCAAGATATTAAGAGTTCATTGGGGCTTTTAGGGGAGAGAAATCTCCAATAGATTGTCAGTGGGAGGGCACAGGGGCGGGTGAAACAGGGAATCACAGATCCCCTCGCTGGCGGATAGCCCACCCCTCCTCCCAAATAACTGCCATGTCCACAGCGCTGACACTGCTGCCGCCGCGCCCAGTTTGATCCCTGCATGCGGAAGCTTAAACTTCCTCACACACTCATCCATTCACCCACTTACTGAGTGAGCTCAGTCCCACAGCAACTGCAACACAGCTCAGACTGTATCTCTTACTTGGATCAGCTCAGGTGCCATCCCCTACCTGTCTGCCATGCTGGCTGTCTGCCAATGTCCTGTGGTGGGGGAGCACAGACTGCTTCCAGGTACCAGTGTTCCCAGCCAGAGTTCAGGCTGCTTCAGTGCTTGGTGCCTCAGTGCCACTCCTAGCTCAAATGCAGGCAGCATTGGCACATTACTGCATCAGAATTCAGGCAACTTTGGCTCCCCTGCCAGGCAGTAGATAGGCGGCTTTGGCAAGTGAAAGCCAAAGCCCAAGCTGCTTGGCAACTGCCCCAGGCTGCCTCAGATTCCCATTGTGCTTGAGCCAAGGGTGATATGCCCACCTATGTGCCCATACACTGTCATGGGCAGACCACAGCACAAAAGAAATAACATGAAAAATCAAATGCAAGAAAATCCAGTTAGATCACCCAATCCTACAATGAATACATCTAACCAAAACAGAGAAGAACCATTAGGATCAGAACACCAAATTGAAGCTATGAGCAATGCAACCCTGACCAACCTACTGGTAGAACTTGCAGGAAAGCAACAAAGGACTGATAATCATGTGGATGCTGCTATCACTAAACTAGAATTAATAGATAAGAAATTGTAAGGAGTTCAAAGAGAGTTAAGAGATTTGAGGGAGAGTGAAAAAAAATATCTTAAAAATCAGCTGGCCATGCTAAATGAAGACATAAAGAAATGCAAGGATTAATTCCAAGAATCATCAAGAAAATCAGAAAATGATGTGAAAAGTGAGCTTGACAGAGGGATGGAAGTTATACAGAGAAAAGTAGTAGAAAATTCAAACTTAATTGAACAAGTCCAAAACTCTCTAGAAGCTCTCAAGAATAGAGTCAGCCAAGTGAAGGATAGAAACTCTGATATGGAAGACAAGATGAAAGAAACAGTTCGAGGGTTCAAAAATTTCAGTAAGTTCAAAAGTTCCTGTGAACAGAACATGAGGGAATTATGGGATACACTTAAACGTCCTAATTTTAGGATCATTGGAATACTAGAAGGAGAAAAAATTCACACCAAAGGCATGGAGAACTAATTTAACAAAATAATTGAAGAAAACTTCCCCAGACTCTTAAAAGAAAGGCCCATCAAAATACAAGAAGCCAACAGAACTCCAAACAAATTGGACCAAAGGAGAAACTCTCGAAGACATATTGTCATTAAGACTCTAAACATTGACACCAAAGAGAAAATCCTAAAAGCAGCTAGGGCAAAACAGCACACAACTTTTAAAGGTAACTCCATCAGAATTACTTCAGACTTCTCAGTGGAAACCCTGAAAGCCAGAAGGGCCTGGAATGGAATAATGCAAAGCCTAAGAACCTATGGCTTCCAACCCAAACTCCTTTACCCAGCAAAAGTATCCCTCATAATACCCTAAAACTTTCAAACCACAGGCTAGAGAGATTTGCTCAACCATGTTTATAGCAGCTCAATTTGTAATAGCTAAGAGCTAGAATCAACCCAGATGTCCATCACTAGAAGAATGGATAACTAAGATGTGGTATATCTACACAATGGAACTCTATACAGCAGTAAGAAAAAATGACACAGTGAAATTTGAGGAAAAATGGTTGAACCTGGAACAGATCATTCTCAGTGAACTTACCCAATCACAGAAAAAATATCGCCACATAGTCTCACTCATCTACAGCACCTAACCTGAATCTACCCAAGATACCTTACATATCCAGAAATCATCTCATGGACTAGACACTAGGATGGAAGGGGAGGGAGGGGAGGGCATCAAAGGGGTGGGAAACACAAATCTAGACCCAAATGGCAATGATACCATAAAATTCTACTTACTAAACGACAGAACAAATGGCTGATCCTTTACCAGGCCCTTACAGGGAACACCTGAACCACAAGACACTGGAGAGGGTAGGATCAAGACTAACCATAATCTTCTACATCTTCCCTCCCTCCCTTTCCCTCTCCATCTCTCTCTCGTGCTTCTCTCTAACTCTTGTATATTAGTTATCTTTCTCCTCATTTTCTTAGTGGGAACTGACCTGTAACTCCCAGTACCAGCATGTGGCTATCATCCACAATGAGCTTTTGATCAGAGAGACGTACAAGGTTTCCTAAAAGACAGACAGATTTCTGTCTGAGTACTTGATGACCCACCAAAGGTTAGTGGTAAGACCCTACGGCTGAAGACAACTTATGTGGTTGACATGCAAAATTGAATGGCATGCCTGGAAGTTGGAAGAGAGTCAGTCCCCAGACAGTCAGCATGTCTAGTGCCAGAAGGTGCTACATGTGTGACTGGGGGAAAATGACCAATATCTGTCCAAGCAACTCACAGTCTAACCTACTTAGCAGCAAATAATCTGTTGTGATGCCCACACAAGTGCAGTAGTGGCACACAGGCATGATGGGGATCCAACTGCTCTTGATTTGGCTAACTGATCCCCTCAGTGGTATGGGACCCATAGCTGGAGCTGGGAAACAAGTCAGAACTATATCCAAACATAAACGCACTCTCCATTATCAGGCTACCATAAATCATGGGCTACAAGAGGGCCTATACCTATTAAATTCTCTATAAAAAAGTAAGGGCTATCTCATACGTCCTGGTGCTCACTTAGTCTCCATTGGAGAATCTGCTTCTCCTTTTCAGATAGACGTAGATCCTATGGAGAGAGCCACCCCATCATACCTCTAAAGGACCCCGGCTGAAACTAAGAAAAATTGGTGAAACAAGCAAGGGTGCTGTTTCCCTGATGAACCGGATACCAGCGCAAGGGGGAAGGAGATCAACACAGAGAAAAATCAACTCCTAACAAATCAGAGAGCTAGAGCCTCAGAGGCCCTCAACACCTCATCACTGAAGCTGACCAGAAATGAACCAACATGGCTCAGGGAAATTTTGTGGAAGAAGAGGTGGAAAGAATGTCAGAGCCACATGTTGGGTCATGATATGCAGAGACATTTATCTTACCCATAACTGTGGGATAACTCCATAATGCATGACCCATATACCTGAACAAGGAGGGGCCAAGGGGAGGAGGTAGGTCACAAATGAGACTGATAATGGTAAAAAACTGACTGTATTTGCTGAATACAAAACTAACTAATAAAAAAAAGTGAGGTGTATAAGGAATTATTAAGTTCAACAAAGAAGTAAGAGATATCCAGAATGTCTAGAGACCACAGAAGCAGGCAGAAGCATCTCCAGCAGTGGCAGCACCAGGTCCACATGGCCACAGCCAGCAGGCTCAGCCAGAGCTGCAGGAAAAGCTAGTTGAGGAGATTTTCCACTAACACTAGCCTTCTCGCAAACTCAAGAAACATGAAGGGAGGACAGCCTACACCCAAGGAGTAGCTTGTGAGGAGGAGGATTGTGAGGAACGCTAGGAGAACTTCAGCCACCATCCACAGCCTTCCCTCCTCCCACCACCAGCGCAAGCTGCAGCAAGCACCAGAGACCTGGGGATGGGAACTCACCTACACAGCACCTGGCACAGGCAATCAGAGCATTGACCTACTGACCCTGCCAGCCTACCTGAGCCCATAGCACAGCAAAGAGGGACCCAAGCAGGAGGGTTGCATAGCTGAGATGATGAAAGCCATCTCAAAAGGTAACTGGGATTATACCAGGTCAGTACCCACCAATAAAGCCTAGTATATAGGCTTTCATCGGAAGGGCTAATTGCACCTTCCATGTCAGGGTAAATTATATGTTAAGTGTGATGGATGGCCAGATTTGCCATTCTTAAATAAGCTATATTTTGAGCTTGTCATTTGTTGCTTACTGATATATAGTGCCTTTTTGTCTCTTCTGTCATTCATTGGGTTTGAAGGGTTTCACTCGGTCACAAGCTGTCATCGTAACCCTCTACAGACAAGAAATCTCAGCTTTGGAGTTGACAGGATTAAGGGTGTGGGGCAACACACATCCTTAGGGACTGTGACTTTGTTAGAGGATCTGTTTTTCATAATACCTACTCTTGCATAAATTCTCTGTACTGTTATTTCATTAAATGTGTATATTGTTTAGCTAAGTTTTAAAATTTGCCTGTATTTTTTCCACCCAGCCTATGAGAATACTATCATATCAGGCAAATCCAACACCTAGGATCACTTTTGTGGTCATGCTGAGAGTCTTAAGAGCCACACCTAGGGCCTTAAGCTCCTACCCTGAAGATATATAACATCAGATTGATTGGTACATCTAATAATACTGGAGAAAATTAGAAACCCCAAGCATTAAACTAATCCAAGATGCAAAAGTATGTACATTATAATATAAGAAACACAAAAAACCAAGACAACATAAATCCAACAAAAGGTATTAATCCATCAGAAATGATATCCAGTGAGACTGATTTAGAGGAAATTCCTTGAGAAAGATTTCAAAAGAATGTTTATAAACATGCTCAAAGAAACCAAAGAGGAAATCAAAGGAATCAAAGAAGACACAAGAAACCAATTTGATTTTCCTTTCTAACTGCTTCCTGCATCCCCAATGAGAAAGGCCTCTTAGGAAAGGGAGCAGGGATGAGGAAAATGGTGCTACCAACATGTGGTGTTTACATAATAAGTATGTCCGCATCTAATAAAAATATCTGTCGGATTTGTTGAAAATTTTTGATGTTAGGAGATTTTTTTGTTTTGGTTGTATTTTTTTATTAATTAGTTTTGTATTCAGCAAATACAGTCAGTTTGGTACCATTATTAGGCTCATGCGTGACCTACCACCTCCCTTGGCCTCTCCTTGTTGAGGTATATGGGTCATGCATTGTGGAGTTATCCCACAGTTATGGGTAAGATAAATGTCTCTGCATATCATGACCCAACATGTGGCTCTGACATTCTTTCCGCCCTGTCTTCCGCAAAATTTCCCTGAGCCATGTTGGGTTCATTTTTGGTCTGCTTCAGTGATGAGGTGTTGGGGGGCTCTGAGGCTCTGGCTCTCTGATTTGTTAGGAGTTGATTTTTCTCTGTGTTGATCTCCTTCCCCCTTGTGCTGGTATCCGGTTCATCAGGGAAACAGCACCCTTGCTTGTTTCACCAATTTTTCTTAGTTTCAGCCGGGGCCCTTTGGAGGTATGACGGGGTGGCTCTGTCCTCAGCATCTATGTCTATCTGAAAAAGAGAAGCAGATTCTCCAATGGAGAGTAAGTTAGCACCAGGACAAATGAGATAACCGTTACTTTTTTGTAGAGAATTTAATAGGTGTAGGCCCTCTTGTAGCCCATGATTGATGGTAGCTTGATAATGGAGAGTGGGCTTATGTTTGGATATGGTTCTGACTTGTTTCCCAGCTCCGGCTATGGGTGCTGTACCACTGATGGGATCAGTTAGCCAAATCAAGAGCAGTTGGTTCCCCACCGTTGCTGTGTGCCAGTATTGCACTTCTGTGGGCATCACAACAAGTTACTTGTTGCAAAGTAGGTTAGACCATGAGTTACTTGGACAGATATTGGTCATTTTCCCCCAGTCGCCCATGTAGCACCTTCTGGCCCTAGATGCACTGACTGGTCACTGACTCTCTTCCAGCTTCCAGCCATGCCATTCCATTTTATGTGTTGACCACATAAGGTGTGTGTCTAAGCACAAAATCATTTCTCAAAAATTCCATTTTATTATTACATGAATACTTACAAGAATTAAATACAAATTAAATGTGTTTCTGTCAAATTGGTCTGTGTAGGAATCCACACACATTCCTCGTAAGTGGGTTTCTGAGGTTGCTTCCAGGAAGTATTAACTAAAAGAACACTCCTTCCCCCATGGTGAGCCCTTCCCCAGAGTGGGCGCCTCCTCTCTGAGGAGAAGTTTTATCAAAAGAAGTTCTGGGAAGAAAGGTATTCTCCTCCCCTCCTACCTGGCTGCTGGTGCTGCTTGCTGCTTTCCAGTGTGGACAGAAGACCAGCGTGGAGTGAAGAGCTGCATCTCTCCAGGACATCTCCAGGCCTTTAGTACCGGATTGGGACTGCTGAGGCATCCAGACTCATGAACTGAGCAGCTACTAGGTTCCTTGACTCTCAGGCCTGTAATCTGCTGTTGTTGGACTGTCATAAGATAATCCAATAAATTCCCTTTTAACACCATTCATTCTATTGGTTCTGTTCCTCTAGAGAACCCTGACTAATACACTAAATATGCACAAAATCATTGTACGCACACACACACACACACACACACACACACACACACCTCTCTAGAGAAAAACAACGATATTGACTGGCTTCCAGTTGTCAGGTAATTTTCTTTTTTTGTAACTTTAAGCTTAAATGACCTGATTCTTTATTTCTTTTTATTCAAATATGTTTATTTATTGATCAGAAAGAGAGAGAGAGAGAGAGAAAATATGGTGCACCAGGGCATCTAGCAACTGCAGACAAACTCCAAACAAATGGACCACCATGTGCATCTGGCTTTTGGCGGTACTGGGGAATTGAACATGGGTCCCTTGGCTTCTCAGCCAAGCACCTTATTCCATTAAGCCATCTCTCATTCCCTGTCTTGTTTCTTCTGATAGATCAGAATAGTATTAGCTCCTACTTAGTAGAACTATCAGGTGTGGACAAAAGAAATATAAATATATATTTATATTATATATATATATAATGTACATAGATGTTATGTACTATATACTGTTCATTATAACTTATATATTTGTTGATATTTTTTCCAAAAGGGAATTCTCAATAGAGCTCAGTTGATCCTTTAAGAAATACCTATGTGGGGTTGGGGATTTATCTCAGTGGAAGAGCAGTTGCCCCATAAGCACAAGGCCCTGGTTTTGGTTCTCAGTCCTGGAGGTGGGACAGAAGAGATACAGCTACATGAAGACAAAATATAGCACATTTAATTAATGACATTTCTGTAGCATTGTTAAAGTTTGTAAATGACTCCAAAATATGTTCGCTTCAAAGTGTGGATTTTCATTAGATACATTTGCTTAGTATTGCAAGAGATTTTTATCACTTGATGGCAAATGTGAACAGTAAGGAAGCTTGTCAAATTTTATTGCTCCCACATTTTTTTTTAATTTTTATTGTTTTATTAATTAGTTTTGTATTCAGCAAATACAGTCAGTTTAGTACCATTATTAGGCTCATCCATGACCTACTGCCTCCCTTGGCCTCTCCTTGTTGAGGTATATGGGTCATGCATTGTGGAGTTATCCCACAGTTATGGGTAAGATAAATGTCTCTGCATATCATGACCCAACATGTGGCTCTGACTTTCTTTCCGCCCTCTCTTCCACAAAATTTCCCTGAGCCATGTTGGGTTCATTTTTCGTCTGCTTCAGTGATGAGGTGTTGGGGGCCTCTGAGGGTCTGGCTCTCTGATTTGGTAGGAGTTGATTTTTCTCTGTGTTGATCTCCTTCACCCTTATGCTGGTATCCAGTTCATCAGGAAAACAGCACCCTTGCTTGTTTCACCAATTTTTCTTAGTTTCAGCCGGGGCCCTTTGGAGGTATGATGGGGTGGCTCTCTCCTTAGGATCTACATCTATTTGAAAAGGAGAAGCAGATTCTCCAATGGAGAGTAAGTTAGCACCAGGACAAATGAGATAACCCTTACTTTTTTTTTATAGAGAATTTAATAGGTGTAGGCCCTCTTGTTGCCCATGATTGATGGTGGCTTGATAATGGAGAGTGGGCTTATGTTTGGATATGGTTCTGACTTGTTTCCCAGCTCCAGCTATGGGTCCCGTACCACTGAGGGGATCAGTTAGCCAAATCAAGAGCAGTTGGTTCCCCACCATGGGTGTGTGCCACTATTGTACTTATGTGGGCATCACAACAGGTTATTTGCTGCTGAGTAGGTTAGACCATAAGTTGCTTGGACAGATATTGGTCATTTCCCCCCAGTCTCCCATGTAGCACCTTCTGGCACTAGATGCACTGACTTTCTGGGGACTGACTCTCTTCCAGCTTCCAGCCATGCCATTCCATTTTACATGTCAAAGGTGTCTTCAGCAGTAGGGTCTTACCACTAACCTTTGGTGGGTCCTGAAGTACTCAGACAGAAATCTGTCTTTCTTTTAGGAAAACTTGTATGTCTCTATGATCAAAAGCTCATTGTGGATGATAGCCATATGCTGGTACTGGGAGTTACAGGTCAGTGCCCATTAAGAAAAGGAGGGAAAAGTTAACTAATATACAAGAGTTAGAGAGAAGAGAGAAAGAGAGGGAGAGAGAGAGAGAGAGAGAGAGAGAGAGAGAGAGAGAGAGAAGCTGTAGAAGATTAATGTTAGTCTTCATCATACCCACTCCAGTGTCTTGTGGTTTAGGTGTTCCCTCTAAGGGCCTGGTGAAGGTTCAGCCATTTGGTTTGCCTTTTAGGAAGTAGAGTTTTATGATACCATTCCCGTTTGGGTCTAGATTTGTGTTTCCCACCCTTCCATTGCCCTCCCCACCCTCCCCATCCATCTACATTTGTGTATGGTGGTACAAATTGGAATAAATTGTAATCACTGGGGACTTCCTATGCAGCTCATGTGGTACAAAGACAAAGAGATATAATTTACTCATAATAAATATGAGTATTTTAGACAACTTTACAATTACAAAAACATAACTGCTAAATTCAGAGAAAAATGAACATTGAAATTCCCAATGTGCTAGTAACAGTGTCACACATATTGCCTACCATGATGAGAATGAGTGTGTCATTTACCCCACTAAGGCCAGGGAGAGATCACTGCAGCTCCCAATGCTGTTTGTTTCCCAGCTCAATTCATAACCTAGGGAATTCTAAGAGCCCCTAAAGCACACATAGAGGCTGAGCTCAACAACAGCAAAGAGCATTGAGCTATTGAGCAATAAGACTATACTGTGCCATTGAACCATTGGGCTGGGCTAGAGAGTTTTCACAGTGGTTAGGTGCTCTTCCTACTGAAGCATGAGAGCCTGAGTTGTCCTCAAACTACCTGAGTTTGAATCTCCAGAATCCATGTAAACAGCTGTATGTGACTCTGCACAACTATATCCCCAGTCCCACAAAGGGAAACAGATACTAGGAATTCTTGGGCTGGTGGGAGGCGAGGGAACCACACAGTACATTATTAGTAAGAGAGTTCAGCTCAAAAATATAAGAACCAGCATAAGAGCCATGGAACCAGATATACCACATTTGGTTCCACCATTCTATGCAAGTGTCATAGAGTATTTTAAGAGCAAGAATAGGTGACATAATTTTTTTAAAAAATGGAGTAACTTCAAAATTCAGACACAAGGGTTATGTAGATGCTGGAGGGGAGGTCACATATGTGAAGAGCAAACAAAGCATGAGACTGTAAGGCAAAGGTAGCTCCTGAAACCCCAGCTGTCCTAAATTAAGTTACCACTACAGAACCTACAGACTCAAGATCAGAAATTATCTCTCATGTTTCAGGGTGTGTTGTGAATGATTAAGACTGTGTATGTGCTTTGGCTGTGTTTGTGGATGAATCGACGCTGTGTGAAGCCTTCAGTGCCTACTTACCTGCCATCTATCATTTAGCTTCAACTGAAGTATGATTAGATAGTCCAACTCACCATTAGTAGTTTGAATAGCAGAGAGACAAGGCCTTGAAGCCCACAGTAAGTAGCCTATATCATCTGTCTTCTTGCTCAAGGCCAAGCCTCTTTCTGTTGCTCTAGGAAATTTGGAAAACAATAGGGTAATTATGGCTCATGATAGGCACAAGCAGTAATACACCTTGTGCAGCGGTGACAGGAAAGGAAAAAAGAAAGACAAATGCTGCTAAGGACTATAGTATCCACACAGGTCTGAGGTCGATAGGACGTTTTTCTTTGAAGCACATTGATGAAATGTTAGAACACTTCTGGTACAAAGGGTAACATGCCTGGAGCCTCAGATCATAGATCAAAAACATTGAAATATATATATGTAATAAATATGATTTACCTTACCTAGACAGAGCATGTATATGCAGCCATTTCATATGAAAATCTGAAGATAGTAGAAATTCAAATGGCAGTTTTAAGAGTGACCTTGTAATATTACAGTTCATGGTATTTAGAGGACATTTCAACACACATTAGCTCTTATGAATTTTCAACCAGCACCTATGTCCTGATTATACTTAAAAATTCTACTTGGAGGGAAAGAAATAGTGATGGAGAGAAGGAAACATGTTTATTGCCTTTATGCTGCAAATAGTCTGAAGACACAGGTGGGCATGTGAAGCTGAGGATGCTGTTAGATTTAATTTAGCTCCCTAAGAGAGAGTTAAAGCACGCTGCTGGAGGAACAAAAGCCATGCACTTTCCTTTGCCTTTGAGCTCCTGGGCCTCCATGGATTTTCCAGTGTAGCTCACAGTTCCAGACCCCTGGCCCAGCATCCCTCCTGACTTGTCCTTCCTTTGCTGATTGGCAGCCTACATTGTCTTTTTCCTGGCCTATGAAAATAAGTGTGGTGCTTTTTTCTTTTTCTCTGATAGAAGAGCTTGTAGTATTTTAGGATATAAAGAAACCGCAGAATTACTTTCCTATTGTAATATCTCATGTAATATCTCATATCTTCATTTCATTTAGTATGATTGAACTTGTGCTATATTTCACCAAATTATCTATGCACTGCTTTTAGAAGTAACCTTTCCTTAGACATTTCATGCTGATATTGACAAATAAATCGGTGATATGCTGATGAAGGTGCTTATCTCTATGCCTTTCTATGGAGACATAATATTAATATTTAAGTAATTAATCAATTTTTAAGGATATTACTGTGAGGTGTGAAGTAATCCCTGCCAGGATGAGGTGTTTTCTGGGGTTTTGTGCTTTCTTGTGTTTCATAGTATTTTGAGCCTGGTCTATTTTGGTTATTGTGTTCTTCTTTTTGTTGGCTCTTGAGACTGGTTGTTTGATTGTTCTCTGAGGAGTATTCCCTCAAGTATTCTCTGTAGGTTTGGATTTGTGTTCATATAATCATAGAGTTGACTTTTATTCATGGAAACATTTTCCTTCTCCATCTTTTATGATGGATACTTTTGCTTGGTAGATTAACTTGGGTTGGAAGCCATAGTTTTTCAGACTTTGAAGTGTTCCCTTCCAAGCCTTTCTGGCTTTTAGAGTTTCTATTGAGAAATCTTATGTAACTCTGATGGAATTGTCTTTGTATGTTGCGAATTGTTTCTCTCTTCCTGCTTTTAACACTCTCTCTTTGTTTCCTTAAATTATGATGTGTCTTGGAGAGTTTCTTCTTTGATACTGTCTGTTTGGTGTTTTGTGGGCTTCTTGTATCTGGATGGGCCTCTCTTTGGGGAGGTTTGGACATTTTTCTTCAATAATTTTGTTGAATGTGATCTCTAGGATTCTGACCTGGATTTCCTCTCATTCTGGTATACTCATGATCTGGATGTTTTGTTTATATGCGATTACTTCAAGCCTCACAGTAATAACCTTAAATATTAATTGTCTTAACTCACCCATCAAAAAACACAGGATGGATCAAATAACTGGACACTTCCATCTGCTGTCTGCAAGAAACCAACCTCACCATTGAAGATAGACACCTCCTCAGGGTGAAAGGTTGGAAAATGATATTCCAGGCAGATAGAAATAAAAAACAAGCAAGTGTTGCTATATTAATATCTGATAAAATAGATTTCAAACCAAAAATAATCAAAAAGGCCAGAGAAGGCCACTTCTTACTCATCAAGGGAATAATTCAAAAATGAGCCCATCACAATCATAAATATATATGCGCCAAACACAGGGTCGACACAGTTTATAAAACAAAATCTACTGAACAATAAAACAGAAATAAATACCTACACCATCATAGTCAGAGACATCAGTACTCCACTATCATTGATAGACAGATCATCCAAGCAGAAAATCAACAGGGAAATAATAGATCAACAACATCATAGATCAACTAGACATAATAGATATCTACAGAACTTTCCACACCAACTATACAGAATACACATTCTTCTCTGCAGCACACAGAACTTTCTCAAAATTTGACCATATATTCAGCCATAAAGCATAAAGTCAGGAAAATTGAAGTAACTTCCTGCATTATGTCAAATCACAATACAATAAGCCATGCCTCCATAAATTGAGGAAAACTGAGGTAACTTCCTGCATCATATCATAACACAATGTTATAAAAGTAGAAATCAACAAGAACAGATGCAAAGGAAATCCATTAGCTCCTGGAAACTGAACAAAATACTTTTAAACAATAAATGGAATGTGGAAGAAATAAAAAATAAAATTGTAAAATTCCGAGAATTGAAGGATAATAAAAACATAACCTGGGCTGGAGAGATTGCTTAGTGGTTAAGCGCTTGCCTGTGAAGCCTAAGGACCCTGGTTCAAGGCTCGATTCCCCAGGACCCACTTTAGCCAGATGCACAAGGGGGCGCACTCATCTGGACTTTGTTTGCAGTGGCTGGAGGGCCTGGCATGCCCATTCTTTCTCTCCATCTGCCTCCTTCTCTCTGTCTTTTGCTGTCAAATTAAAAACAACAACAACAACAATAACAACAACAACAAAATACATAACCTACCAAACCTTATGGGACACAGTGAAGGCAGTCATAAGGGGAAAATTCATAGTCCTAAATGCCTTCATTACAAAGACAGAGAGATCCCAATAACATGTCCACTTAAAAGACACTGGAAGAACAAGAAGAAACCAACCAAAAGAGCTCCAGATAGAAAAAATAATAATCAAGGTTAGAGCAGAAATTAATGAATTGAAAAATGAAGAAAACAATTTAAAAAATCAATGAAACAAAGAGCTGATTCTTTGAAAATATAAAAAGGATTGACAAACCCCTGGTCAAATTGATCAAGCAAAAAATTATATATATATATATATATATATATATATATATATATATATATATACACACACACACATGAAGTCTCAAATTACCAAAATCAGAAACAAAAAGGACAGATGACAACAGACATCAATGAAATTGGAAGATTCATCAGGGCATACTTCCAAAACCTCTACTCCACAAAATTAAATAATCTGGAAGAAATGGGTGAACTCCTTGACATATACCACCAATCTAAACTAAACTCAGAGCAGATTAATCTCCTAAACACACATAACACATCCATGGAGATTGTAGAGGTAATCAAAAACCTCTCAGAAAAGAAAAGACCAGGGCCAGGTGGCTTCTCAGCTGAATTCTATAAAACCTTCATTGAAGAACTGAAACCATTTTTTCTCAAACTTTTCTGCATAATAGGAGACCAGGGGATCCTCCCTGACTCCTTTTATGAAGCTAGCATTACCCTAATATCGAAACCAGACAGAGATGGAACAAGGTAGGAACATTATAGGCCAATATCCCTCATGAAATTAGGCACAAAGTTCCTGAAGAAAATCCTTTCAAACCAAATTCAACAACACATCAAAAGCATTATCCACCTTGATCAAGTAGGCTTCATCCCAGGGATGCAGGGATGGTTTAACATACAGAAAATTGGTCAGAGCAATACACCGCATAAATAAACTGAACCATAAAAACCACATGATCATCTCAATTGATGCAGAGAAGGCCTTTGACAAAATACAGTGCCACTTCATGATAAAAACACTGGAAGGAATACACAACACAATAAAGGCTCTATGTAAAGCTCCTAAAGCTCAAATAATACTTAATGTGGAAAAACTCAAGGAGTTCCCACTGAAATAGTGACAAGAAAGGGGTGCCACTCTCCCCAATGCTCTTCAACATAGTACTAGATTTACTAGCCCAAGTAATAAGACAGGAGAAATAAATAAAAGGAATTCAAATTACAAAGGAAGAAGTCAAGTGTGGTGGTTTGGTTCAGGTGTCCCCCAGAATCTTAGGTGTTCTGAATGCAAGGTTCCAGCTGATTTAGGTTTGGGAATTAACACCTCCTGGAGGAAGTGTATTGTTGGGGGCAGAATTATGGGTGTTATAGCCAGTTTCCCTGTGTCCATGTTTGGCACACTCTCCTGTTCCTGTGTACTACTTATGTGGGCCAATGGGAGATGTCCACCCTCTGATCATACCATCTGTAAGCCAAAATAAACCTCTTTTTCTCACAAGCTGATATTGGTTGGGTGATGTCTACCAGCAATGCGAACCTGACTGCAACAGTAAAGTGGTACCAAGAGTGGGGTTGCTGCAAGACAACTGACTATGTGGCTTTGGCCTTTTTGAGCTCATTTTCAAGAGGAATGTGGAAGGATTTGAAATTGGCCTCAGAGATGCCTTGCAGTGCTGTAAGTACAGCTTGATGTATTATTCTGGTCAGAGTTGAAAGACCCAACTGCCGTAAGAACTATGGACTGAGAGTTTTGGCTTATGAGGGTGAGAAAGAACTTTGCTTGAACTGGGCTAGTAGTTTTGGTGAGAAGCTTGCTGTTATGTCCGTGTCCTAAGAACTTGTGCAGGGTTGCTTTGCGTAGAAACAGACTGATGTAAGCAAAGGGTTATGGCATAGAGATAAATGTTTAGGCTGAATCTGCTTCCTGTACAGCTGCAATTGAGAGATTATAACTTTTGAGGTTGGGCCAGCTGACCTGCATTGGGAAAGCAGGAAGAATGGAATTCTACTAAACAGTAAAAAAAAAGTGACACATTGAAATTTGTAGAAAATTGGTAAAATTGTAACAGATCATTCTAAGTGAACTCACACAGTCACAGAAAGACAACAGTCACATGGTATCACTCATCTGCAGTTCCTAACCTAGATCAGCCCAAGTTGCTGACATACCTGAATATCATCTTGACGCTTGGAAAATAGGGAAGGTAGGTCATGGGTGAAGGGAAAGGGTAGGGAGAGGGGACACAAAAATGAACCCAAATTGAACTGGTACCATATAATCCTATATTCTAGAATTCAGACTAAATGGTGGAATCTTGAAGAGGACATTAGGGGGAACACCTGAGTTAAAGGGCCCTAGAGTGGTGAGATGAAAACTAAACTCAAATTTCTCCTGTTTCTCTTTCTTCTCGGTCTTTTTCTTTTTTTCTTTTTCCTTGGTCTGGGCCTGCAACTCCCTGTACCAGGACATTGTCTACATACACAATGACCTGTTGTTTAGAGAGACCTACCATATGTCCCAAAACAAACAAGACTGACTTCTATCAGAGCACTTGATTACCCAACAGAAGTTAATGGTAAGACCCCACTGTGGAAGACACCATATGCTGTTGGCACAGACCATGGAGAGACCTGGTTGGATTATGGAGATCCAGTCCCCAGACAATTAGCCTATCTAGTGCTGGAAGGTGCAACATGAGCTACCTGGGGAATGTGACCAACATCTGTCCAAGCAACTCAAAGTCTAAATGACTCAGAAGCCAACAATCTGACGTGATGAACAGGGAAACAACTCAGAATCATATCCAGATAATGATTCTGCTTTCCACTGTCAAGCTCCCACTAACCTTAGACTATAAGAGGGCCTACACCTTTTTAATTTTCTCTAAATTAATAATGGTCATCCCATTTAGCCGGTGCTGACTTCATTCCTTGTTGTAGAACCTGGTTATTTTTTATTTCAGACAGGAGCTGGATCTAAGGAGATAAACCACCCAGTGCACGGCACCCAAGCCCATGCTGAGGTCACAGAGAGATTGGGAAAATAAGTAACAGTACTGCTTTCTTAGTGAATCTGATATCAGTACAAGTGTGATGGAGATAGACACTGAGGACACTCAACACCTACTAAACCAGAGTACCAGGGGCTCCTAAGTACCCATCACTGAAGTAGACTTAAAATGCTCCCAGCATGGCTCAGGAAATTTTGTGGAAGAGGGGGCAGAAAGATTGTTAGAGTCACAAGTTGGGACATTTTGCACAGGGGCTCTTTCCTCCCACAATGAATGACCCACAATCCCCACAGGGTTGACCTGCATCCCCAAATGGTGAAGACCTCTTTAGAAAAGGGGCAGGGAGGAAGGAAAAGATGGTACCAACATGTGTTATTCACATACTAAATAAGTACATATCTAAAAAAATAAAAATTAAAAATTAAAAAGAAAACTTGAATTCTGAGAAGAAAAAGTTGTGAGATTCTCTATGTGTCATGAAGGAAGTTTACATAGAAGTCAGTCCTTCTTGACTGATGCAGCAAAGTTAACAATTGCTAACCTGCAAGGACAGGAAATGGTATGTACCAAGACAATGTCATGGAATCTTTTTCATTAATATCATTTTTGGAAGGAATTTCTTTTCCTCTGTGATGGAACAATGCAACACTTTACTCTGTATTTTGTATTTCAGAGAAATATATGCAGGGCAGTATAGTGTAGTTGGTTCCTAGGAGTTGGACATGGCTGTCACAAGCATGAATCAGAACAGCTCTGATCACTCCCACCCTTCCTCCAGATCAAGTCTAATCTTTTACAGAGTGAAGGCTTCTTCACAAAACTCTTCTCTTTCCTGAGGTGGTGGAAGAGGTAAATATCTAGCTGGGCTGGGGCATTTTCAGTAATGTAACTAGCTCATGCTATGTGAGGGACTTTTCAGTGGAACAGCTGCTCTTGAGATGGTCACATATCCTTGAGTCACCCATGCTTTGGTTAATAATTATAATAAAACTCATTAATACAAACAGGTGGACTTCAATAGAAACCTTTATGTATGTCAGTGATTTATGTGATCTTAATAGATATAACTTTTCACCCCCACCCCCAAAAATGTATTCAGCAAACAAATAGAATTAAAAATTTCATATTTTCAGGCCCATAAGAAAAACAAAATCTAAACTTTTCCAGTGACTAAATAAATACTAGACTTTCTAAGAATATTAGTACATATACCAATTATTTAAACACTTTGAAGCAAATCTTTTGGTGCATATATACATTTGAAGATAGGAAAGCATACAGTTCATATAAAAAATTATTTGCAAACATTCACAAGAACATGTCCATATTTAATAAAATATATACAGTTATATTTTTTAAACTTTATTTCTATGTGAACTAACTCAATACAAGAGCTCATGGCAGTCATTGAAGGGGTCTAGAATTTATAACATAGAAACAGCCCTAAATAATGCTTTGTTAAAACAAATAACAAGCCTGGAGTGGTGACGTATTCCTTTAACTCCAAAACTTGGGATGCAGAGGTAGGATTGTTATGAGTTCAAGGCCACCCTAAAACTATAGCATGAGGACAGGTCAGCCTGGGCTAGAGTAAGACTCTACCTCAAAAATAAATAAATAAATAAATAAATTAATTAATTAATTAATAAAATAAAATATATTCCTTGTTCCAGTGAGTGTGTATGCAGAGTGAGTAGGCCTGAGCTCCTGGTTCCTTCTTTACTTCCCATTTCCCTGATCCCAGTAGGCCTGCTGCTGGAATAGGCTGGCTTGGTCCCTGTGCAAGTGCTATGGAAGGCAGCCTTTTGCTCTGGATTCCTTATTGATTGATTCCTGGGACACAACATACCTGTTACCCTGAGACAGAGGATGTACAGGTCACTGTGGGAGCTGGCTTCTTGCCCCTGGCTGCCCAGCTTCCCAGCTCCTGGGTCCCCAACAACTGGTTCCTTTGTGCTGAAGTGGGCTCATAAGTGGAGTGAGTAGGACAGAGCTCCCAGTCCCCCAAGTCCCAGTTCCTCAGGCCCATCTAAAGTTATAACTCCATCCTACACCAATCAGGGTCATATTTAAGATAGAACACTCACTGAAGATCCTACGAGGACAAATACTTGCTTTATCTTCAGTAAAATAAGACTCTTCCTTGAGATGGGTAGAACACAATGCAAAAAAAAAAAAAAGTCAGAAAACTGACAGATTTCCACCAGGTATGGCTAGCCCCACAATGGAAACAACCAATGAAATCATAGATATAACAACAATAATTAACTCCCAAAATGAAAACACAACTATCTATGTGATACTTACCAAAAGAATTGCTGAATTGGAGAAAGGAACAGAAAACCAAAAATTACATAAATGAAATTGACCAGAATTGTATTTTAAAGCACTCAGCTTTTGTTGTTAGGCTAAACTTAATTGAAGAAAACCAGTGAAGCCTTAAAAGAGAGTTGGGTGTGCACAGCAGCAGTCCATCAAGTGGAAACGTTATATATGTGATTGTGCTCGAGCAGGCCCTAAAGTAACAAGTAAGTTATACAATGAAGTTGCCCAAATACCTAGAGTTTGTACTCCTGTTACAATGTCTTATGTCCTCAAGCATGCACCTATGGCATCAGGGAGTGTGTTCTATGATCAGTTGACTGAGGAGGAGAGGACAAAGGCATGGTTTACAGATAGTTCAGCATGTTATATGAGCACCTTCCAGAAGTGGACAGCTTCAGCATTACAGACCCTTTCTGGGACAGCTTTAAAGGACTGTGGTGAAGGGTAGTCTTCACAATGGGCAGAACTTCAGACAGTGTACATGGTTGTGCATTTTGCTTGGAAAGAAAAGTGGCCAGATGTGCAATTATACACTGATTCATGGGCTGTATCCAATAGTTTGGTTAGACATTCAGGGAGTTGGAAGGAGCACAATTGGAAATTGGTGAGAAGGACATTTGGGGAAGGTGTATGTAGATCAAGCTCTCTGGATGGGCAAAGGCTATAAAGATACTTGTGTCCCATGTTAATTCTCATCAGAAGGTGACTTCAACAGAGGATGACTTTAAGAATGAAGTAGATAAGCTGACTCATTCTGTGGATAGTGAGTGGTCAACCTCTTTCCTCAGCCATTCTGTCATTGCCCAATGGGCCCATGAACAAAGTGGCCAAGGTGGCAGGGATGCTATTATGCATGGGCCCAACAACATGGACTTCCACTAAGGCTGACCTGGCTTCAACTGATGCTGAGTGCCAAATTTGCCAGCAGCTGAGACCAACTCTGAGCCCCTGACAGGGTAGCATTCCTCAGGGTGATCAGCCACCAACTTGGTGGCAGGTTGACTACATTGGACCACTTCTATCATGAAAAGGGCAGTGTTTTGTCCTTACTGGAATTGACACTCATTCTGGGTATGCATTTGCCTTTCCTTCACCTAGTGTTTCTGCAAAAACTACCATCCATAGGCTTATAGAATGCCTTATCCACTGTCATGGTATCCTATACAGCATTGCTCTGACCAAGGAACTCACTTCACAGCCAATGAGGCAAGGCTGTGGGCTCATGATCATGGAATTCACTGGTCTTATCATGTGCCCCACCACCCTGAAGTGGCTGGCATCATAGAAGGTGGAATGGCCTTTTAAAGAAACAGCTACAGCACCAAGTAGGTAGCAATAGCTTGGAGGGCTGGGGGAATATCCTCCAGCAAGCTGTATATGCCTGGAATGAGTATTCCATATATGGTGCTTTTTTGCCTATAGACTGGATTCATGGGTCCAGGATTCAAGCCATGTGGAAGATAGATCATCTGAACTGAAAAGAGAAGATAGAAGAAATTGACTGGGGGTACAAATATTTGGTAAGTTTAAAAATCATGTGAACAATATACTGTGGGATACCCTTAAAAGACCAAATATCTGGATCATGGATATACCAGAAGGGGAAGAAATCCAAGCCAGAGGCATAGAGAACATATTCAACAAAATTATTGAAGAGAATTTTCACAACCTTGCAAAAGAGAGGCCTATCCATAGACAAGAAGCTCATAGACACCAAACAGATAGGATAGAAGAAGAAACTCTCCAAGGCACATCATAGTTAAAACTCTTAACAATGACAACAGATAGAGAATGCTAAAAGCAGCAAGGGAGAAGCAACTCACTACAGTCAAAAGCAATCCTAACAGAATCACCTCAGATTTCTCAATGGATACCCAGAAAGCCACAAGCACCTTGAATGGAACACTTCAAAGTCTAAAAAACTATGGCTTCTAACCTGAATTACTGTTCCCAGCAAAAGTATTCCTCATAATAGATGATGAATGGAAAACCTTCCATGAAAATGTCAGCTCTATGATTATGTGAACACAAAGCCAAACCTACAGGGGATACTTCAGGGAATAATCCAAACAGAAGGGGTATACAACAAATCTCAAGAGCCTATAAGAATAAGACCACAATAACCAAAACTAGATCAGCCTCAAAAAAAGGGCAAAGCCCAGAAGAGCACCAAACCTCATAAAATAACCCATCATGGTAGGGATTAAGTCAAATCTCACAGTAGTAACCTTAAATATTAATGGTCTCAACTTACCCATCAAAAGACAAAACTTGGGCTGGAGAGATGGCTTAGCAGTTAGGTCACTTTCCTGAAAAGCCAAAGGACTCAGGTTTGATTCCCAAAGACCCATGTAAGCCAGATGCACAAGGTGGCACATGCATCTGAAGTTCATTTACAACAGCTGAATGCTCTGGTGAGCCCATTCACTATCTGCCCTCCCCTCAAATAAATACAAAATTAAAAAAATAAAAACATGGGTTAATAATGTCAGTCAGAAGAATGGAGGCTTCTATCTGCTGTCTTCAAAAACTGTACCTCACCACTAAAGACAGACACCTCCTCAGAATGAAAGGATGGGAAAAGGTATTCCAAGAAGATAGCAATAAGAAATAAGCAGGTGTTGTTATATTAATATCAGATAAAACATTCTTCTAACCAAAAGTAATCAAAAATGACAAAGAAGGCTACTTCTTACTCATCAAGGGAATGACCCAACATGACACTACAATCATAACTATATGCTCCAAACACAGGTGTACCACAGTTCAATAAACAAAACTTACTTGCAAACCAAACAGAAATAAACACCAACACAATAAAAACTGTGGACTACAATTCTCCAATGCTGTCAATACACAGATCATCCAATCAGAAAATCAACAGTGAAATAATAGAGCTCAACAGTAACATAGATCAACTAGACCTAACAGACATCTACAGAACTGTCCACACCAATTCTACAGAATACACATTCTTCTCAGCAGCCTACAGAACCATCTCCAAAATATATCATATATTAGACCATAAAGCATGCTTCAATAAATCCAGGAAACTTAATATAACTTTTTGTATCATATCAGATTACAATGCTTTAAAGGTAGGAATTAACAACAAAACACAGATCAGGAATTCCACTAGCTCCTGGAGACTAAACAACACATTTTTAAACAACAAATGGGTTGTCTAAAAACTACAAAAGAAATAGTAAAATTTCTAGAATTGAGGGATAATGAAAGCACAACCTACCAAAACTTTTGGGACACAATGAAAAGAGTATTAAAGGGAAAATTCATAGCACTAAATGCCTTCATAATAAAGACAAAGAAACCCCAAATTAATAACGTTATCATCCACTTAAAGGTGCTAAATAAACAAATGCAAACCTAAGAGTTCCAGATGGAAGAAAATAATCAAGATCAGAGCAGAAACTAATCAATTGGAAACTAAGAAAATAATTAAGAAAATCAATGAAACAGAGACGTGGTTCTTTGAAAAAATAGAGATGATTGATGAGCCTTTTGCCCATTTGATCAAATGAAAAAAAAAATGAAGAAGACAAGTCTCACGTTAACATAATCAGAAATTAAAAGGGAGAGGTTACTACAGACATCAGTGAAATGGGAACACTCATCAGGACATAGTTCCAAAACTTTTACACTACAAAATTGAACAATGTGGAAGAAATGGATGGATTCTTGGAAACATACAACCTACCAAACTAAAGTCAGAGCATATTCATCTCCCAAACAAACCTATCACCTTCATTGAGACTGTAAATGTAATCAGAAACCTCCCCCGAAAGAAAAGTCCAGGACCAGATGGCTTCTCAGCCAAATTCTAACAAACCTTCATTGAAGAATTGAAAATAAATTTTCTTGAACTGTCTCAAATAATCAGAGAGCAGGAAATCCTTCCCAATGCCTTTTATGGAGTAGCATCACTCTAATACCAAAATCAGACAGAGATCAAATACGTAAGGAAAACTACAGGCCTATATCTCTGATTAACTTAACTGAAAAGATTCTGAAATCAGAAAAGATTCTGGAAATCAATGATTATAATATACCACATAAATAAACTTAGTCACAAAAGCCACATGATCCTTACAGTAGATGCAGAAGAACTTTGACAAAATAAAACAGCACTTCATAATCAAAACACTGGGTAGAATGGACATGGATGGTTTATATCTCAACATGATAAAAGCTATATATAAACACCTAAAACCAAAATAATACCTAATGGAAAAGACTCAAGGCATTCTCTTTGTGTATCAGGAATAAGGGTGACAACTCTCAGCATTGCTCTTCAACATAGGACTAGAAATGATAGCCCAAGCAATAAGAGAGGAGAAAGAAATAAAAGGAATACAAACTGGAAAGGAAGAAGTAAAATATCCTTATATGCAGATGACATGATCCTATACAAAAGTGACCAGAAAGTCTCCATCTCAAAACTTCTAAAGGTGAGTAATTCCTTCAGCAAGGGACTGGATACAAAATCAACACACAAAAATAAGTAGCCTTTCTGTATGAAAAGGAAAAACTGTACTGAGAAATAAATCAGAAGGACTGTTACGTTTTCAATGGCCACACACATGCACACACTCAAATACACAAATTTTTGGAATAACACTAACCAAGGATGTGAAAAACTTAAATGATGAAAATATAAACCCACTCAATAAAGAAATTGAGGAGAATATGAGAAGATCTCCCATGCTCCTCGATAGGTAGAATTAATGCAGATTTAATGCAATATCAATAAAATTTTGAGCATCATTCTTCACTGAGATAGAAAAAAAGATTTCAAAATTCAAATGGAATGGTAGCAGGCATCAAATATCCAAACACATTGTCATCAAAAGAAAAACCTCTGCAGGTATCACTATATCCAATCTAAAGCTATACTACAAAAACATAGTAATAAAAACAGCATGGTACTGGCATAAAATGAGAAATATAGATCAATGGAACAGAATTGAAGACCCAAAACTTAGATCAAGTGACTAGCTCCTTGATCTTTGACAAAAGTGCCAATAATGTAGACCAGAGAAAGGACATATCTTCAACAAATTGGATAACTAAATGTAGAAAAATGAAAGTAGACTCACTCATCTCACCATTCACAAAATTAAACATGATATGTATTAATGACCACAATTAAAGACCTGAAACTCTTCAACTACTGGAAGAAACCATAGGAGGAGGAACTCTCCACTTGATAGTAGTAGGGAAGGACTTCCTGACCAATACCACAGTAGCCCAGGAAATTAAATAATCTCTTAACCCATGGGATTGCATGAAGCTAAAAAGCTTTTGTACAGACAAATGTACTATAAGCAGAGCAAATAGGTTACCAAGAGAATGAGAGAAAATTTTTGCCAACTATACCACTGAAAGAGGTCTAATATCAAGAATTGACAAATAACTCAGAAACCTAAACAATAAAAACTCAAACAACTGGCTGCAAAAATGGGGCAGAGTACTGAATAGGGAGATCTCAGAGGAAGAAATACAAATCTCTAACACTCACTTAAGAAAATGTTCAGCATCCCTAACCATCAGAGAAATGTAAAACAGCTATGAGATTCCACCTTACTCCAGTAAGGATGGAAATCAATAAAAAATGTAACAGCAACAAATGTTTGTGAGGAGGGGGAAGGAGCTTCCTTCATTCACTGTTGTTGGGAATGCAAACTTGTACAACCACTATGGACATCAGTATGGAGATTCCTGAAAAAGATGAATATAGAAATATCAACAGACCCAGTTATTCCTTTACTGGACATTTACCCTAAGTGCTTCATGCTTCATTACAGAGATGTTTTCTCAACCATGTTAATAGTTGCCCAGTTCAAAATAGCTAAGAACTGGAATCAATCTAGGGGTCCATCATTGGATGAATGAATAACAATGTTGTGGTACAAAAAAAATACACATTTAAAAAATGAACAAACAAAACATAATCAAAAATTACAAAAAATAATGCAATGAAATTTGTAGGAAGATAGATGGACTTACAACAAATCATACTCAAAGAACACAAACAATCACAGAAAATCAAATGCTGCATGTTCTCACTCATCCGCAGTTCTTAATCTGGTTCATCTTGAGTTGCTGGCATAGCAGATAGACAAGCTGAGGCTCAGAAAATCAGGATGGAAGGGTTTGGTGGAGGGAAGGAGAGGGTGGTGGGAATAAACTCAAAACCAAAACCAAAACCAAAATGTACTGGTACCATATAAATCTTTCTTCTTGCAGATAGACTAAAAGATACAATCCTTAACAGGACTACAGGGGGAGTGCCTGAAAAGAAGGTCCTTGGAAAGGGTGGAATGAAACCTAACCTTAAAAAACTTTACCTCTCACCTGTATCTTGCATTACCAAAAATAGGTACTACCTACAATGAGCTGTTGATTGGAGAGACCTAGGAGATCCCCAAAACAAGACAGGCTTCTGTCAAAGCACATGGTTACCCTCATGAGGTAAAACATAAGACCCTATAGCTGAAGACATCATAGGCTGTTGGCACAGAACATGGGGAGACCTGGCTGGAATCCATAAAAGAGCCAGTCCCCAGACAATTAGCCCATCTATTGCTAGGAAGCACGATATGAACTACTGGGGGAAAGTGACCCAACAGCAGTGTCAGGAAGCAGCGGTCTAAGCTACTCAGAAACAACCAGCCTCACAAAACGTGCACACCAGTGCAATGGTGACACACAGCCTTGTTGGGTAACTCGTAGCTTTCTGAATGGCTAAGAGAGCCACTCATTGGATTGGAAGCCATATCTGGAATGAGAAACCAGGTCTGAATCCTATGGAGACAAAGACTATGCTCTCCAGGGCCAAGATCCCACTAGTTTTGGCTAAAAGAGTGGCTACATCCCTCTAACTTTCCCCAAATTAATAATGCTTATCCAATTTAATCTATGCTGACTTACTCTGTATTGGAGGGTCTATTTTACTTTTTCTGAAGGTAACAAGACCCAAGGAGATAAACAACCTCTTGCATGTCAGGCAAGGCCAAGGTGAAACCACTGAGGGAGTGAGGAATTGAGCAATAGTGCTGCTTCCATGGTGAGCCTGAAATTCAACAGCAGGGTGAAGGAGACAGATGCTGAGGATATCCAACACATACCAAAGCAGAGATCCAGAGGCTCCTATGAGCTTATCACTGAAGGAGACTGAAGACACATCCACTAAGTTTCAGGGAATTTTGTGGAAGAGGGAGATGGAAAGATTATAAGAGTCACGGGCTGGGATGTCTTGCCCAGAGACACTGCCTCCCTGCAAAAAGCAACTGCTACCCCACAGTGGATAACCCAACACCCCAAGGGGAATACCAGCAACCCCACTGTATTTGGACCCCTGCACAATAGGGGCAGAGAGGAGGAAAAAGATAGTATTAATACATGATGTATCCATACAAAATATTTTCTTAATAAAAAAATAACATATCTTTGTAGGTGCTTAAACTTTTAACAAGATATGTTGGACAAAATGCAATACTATATTCTTTAATTTGAATCTTTTAAAGCTGAAATCCTTAGGAACTATGAATAAAAGGTTCTGAAAACAAATGAGTGAAACAAAACTTACCAAATTGATTAAATCTTAAACCTGATATTGTCAAACTGTTTTAAAAAGCAAGAAGTTAAAGGTAGTGATGTATTGGTGAAATTTTGTAACCATTTTGCATAATTATACTTTTCCTCAATTTTTATGCAATAGGTAACAAGAGACTGTCATGTGGGTATAAAACTTAGCATGAGTTTTAAACATCTGAACGCAAATGTGACTAAATGTGCTTAGTTCTGAGAGTTTAATGAGTTTTTATCTACACCTCACATGTCAGAGTTTGTGGGCAGCATGGCAATGTGACCTCATTAAATTAATACTTGTGACAAAGATGGAAATGACCATTGAATATCAGAATAAATAATGTATCATCTGGTATTCCTTGCTCTTTCTGCTTGAGGCATCTGGGGAAATTAATAAGGGTTACTTGTGTCAATCAGGCAAATCAGAAGTAAAAAGAAATCTTCAATTAATCATGGTATCTTACAACAATCCCTTTGGAAAAAAACAAGAACCCTATTAATAAAAAAGTGTTATGCCGTCTGTTGCCGTTGACAAACAGTGATAAGCTTCTCATGGGACAGAATGTATGAGCGGTTCATAATGAAGTTTTTCTTATAAATTTTGCTAAAATCATTCCAACTGCAAAGTCTTAGCTGTTCCAAAGCACAGTACCCACGGGGCTTCATCGAAGGAGGTTTTCCTTCTTGGCTTTCACAGAGGAAACTGGTGATTACTGCACAGGTCCTTTGTAGCATGCTGCCAGCTGCTGTCACAGTAAGAAGCTGAAATATGCCCCGTTCACCAGCAGGCTTGGCTACTCAGAAAACTTCCCAGTATTCACAAGAATTAACCAGTTTCTCTCATCTTTCATCATCCCTGAGATACTCACAATGTGAGCAAGACTAGGGCAACTTTGGGCACTCTGTTATAGGCAATGTCTTGCTTTCTAGATGACAGCTTCTTCATGTCCTAGCAAAAGGGGCTGGACTGAAATGAACTACTTAATGGGTGGAGGTCCTATGTGTGAACCTGTCCCACAGCATCATATGCAGTGTCCTTTCTTGTCGGGTATTAAACTTTCTCAATATAAAAAGAACACTTTCTTTCTTCTTAGAATTATGTTGTTCACTATCCGGTCATCTCAGAAGTCCCATACCCTTCTTTTCCATGATGATATTACTATGATCATAGAGAAGGCAAGAGTTGAAGCTCAAAAAATTGTCAACATAGGGACCAAAAAGATGACAGGGAATGAAAAATCTTTAAACATCTTGCACATCATGTTGAATATTCTTGTGAAGAATTACCATATATATATGTATTATACATACACATATACATATACATATATATATATATGTGTGTGTATGTGTGTGTGCATGTGTGTGTGTAAATGACAAGGCATGGAACTACTACTTTTGTCCCATGACTTACAATGTTATGGGGAAATGATAATTTCAAATGTCTATTTTTGAATAGACAAGGGTAGGATGGTCAGTGGTGGCAGGAACAGAGACACAGCTCCACACTGCCACCTGCCTTACAGCCTGAGGAGTTCTTTCATCTCTCAGGTCTAGACCTTCAGGTCAAATTCTATCCTCTGCTTCTTCACAGTGTGTCATTATGAAGCACGGTAATTAACAGGCATTTGTAATATAGATTATAAGGACAAGGGTTTGTTAGAAAACAGGTACGAGGGAAGAAAGCAAGTCACACTCAATAGCATAGGTGTGGGCTTCTCTAAAAAGAGTCACATAAAGGTAGACATACTTAAGTGTAGGGAGATGCTTCTCAAAGGAGAGTCATCCTTCCTTGTACTTACAATAGTCATATCTATCATTTTGGTAGGTTTCAAAATTATTATCTTTCAAGGGTTGCTTAGGAATCTAAATGAATCACAGGAGTGGTTCCAGAGGGGCACATGACAGGATTAGAGTTGATGAGACATCTCAGAGATTCAGGAAGAGAATATATCTTAAAACGAAATAGTATTGTTTGAGACTTTCAGAAAATGTTGGTCAAAAGAATGAGGTCCACCTCAAGGCCACATATACTCAGCCTTAAGCTGGACCACTGTTATTTTAACATAAAATGTCTACAAGTGAAAGGACAGTTATTTCTACTTTAGGAATCTGCACCAGAAGTGTTAATTGTAATAGAATTCTTGCTTCTCATTTGGTGAAAGGTTTTAACCACACTCCAGGGGAACGGGCATCTTTCTTTGCTGGGTTACCATTATTTCACAAACCTTTCTATCCTGTCGCAAAATCACATTTTTAAATGCCAAGGAACAGAAGTAGAATATAGCTCAGTTGGTAGAATGCTATAGGCCTATAATCCCAGCACTGAGGAGGTAGAGGTAAGTGCATAAGGGAATCAGAAGTTGAAGGTCATCCTTGGCTACATAGAGGGTTAAGGTCAGCCTGGGATCCATGAGACTGTGGGGTGGGAAGAGTTAAGGAATGTTACTAAAGTCACCTGGAAACTCCAGCATGTGCTGGGCAGAATTTGCTCAATGCCTAGAGCACCCCTGTGTAGTCTCATGTAGAACTGACGCCTACTATGCAAGGGTTGCATGGAACTACAGTGAACAACTCACATTGAGAGTTGTTGTTAGAGAAGTTTTCAATGATATTTCTTTATGTTTTATGGAAATACCGTTGGTAGTTTTATATGTGCATGTAGGTTTATACTAGAAAGACAGCTGTATCTTAATAAACACTATTTTTAAAATATGTATTCATACATTGGCAAGCAGAGAAAGGGGGAGAGAGAAAAGAGACAGACAGAGACAGAGAGAATAGTCAAGCCAGGGCCTCTAGCTGCTGCAGACAAACGCTAGGTGCATGTGCCACTCAACATATGGCTCTATATGGGTACTAGTGAATCAAACCAGGGTTGTTAGTGTTTGCAGACAAACACCTTAACCACTGAGCAATTTTTCAGCCCAAAATAATATTTTTATACAGTTGCATTTTATTGAAACATAAAAATACATATGTTCAAAAGTTTAATCATTTATTAAGGTTTGAACATAAAATCTAGTCTTGAAAAAAGTAAATTTGTATTATTGATTCAAGCATGCCCCTCAACATGCATATACAATAAACATAACTGAGCTTTTAAAACTATAGGAGATAAAATTAATATTTTATTGTCACAAAAGGAATATTTTATTACAAAATAAAGTTATAACACTGTGAATTGTGTACATATTTTTTATTACCATCATGTAATAATCTTGGAAATTCATTTAAGCCTTCCATCTTATAAGTTGTATGATATAATTTTCAGTGGAATAACAACTCATACTACCAAATGCTATTATTACTTTTGTTTATCAGTGGTATAACCTATCTTTTTGCCAATATATAGAAATTTCAGGGTTTTAGTGAAGTATAAGAGCAGACCAATTCATTGCTAATAGAATTCTTTTGTATAACATTGCTTCTAAAGATGTACAGAGAAAATACAGCTGAGATAGAAATATAAAGACAGGAATCAAATATGTATCTTGACAAAATTGCAAGTTTCCTCCAGTGCAAAGTGGCAATAATGTTTATAAATCTATCTACTATGATTTTCTAGTTGTCAATGCACAAGGATATACATATCACTATAGCATTAGTCCTTGTCTTTTGTTCAGTGTAATTGTTTCTCTTGAAGGAGTAAGTCTTGGAGCAGAATGGTTCCCCAGAGAGAAAGTGAAAAGGAGATTAAGATAGAGAGTTAAGGTAGAGCCTCTATAGAAATTCATGAAATGATCATCATTCAGGCAATGCTATTTTCCTTATCAAACATTAGGAATATTTTTACTTGAGAGAAAAATAAACCACCCTAAGTTATCAGGATTAAATATTTAAAGTTACTTTTCCACAGTATGTGAGTCCAGGAGACATATTTTAAACTTGCAATCAAAAGGAAATATAATGGTCATTTGATTATTTGACAGTGAGATCATGCATTCATCTGTAAACTTGTCCTTGTCATGTACTCTTCTAGGGATCAGACACAAAACATGCAATGAATGTTTTTGTGATGGGGACTGCATTATACTTAATTTTCATGTTGAGATATTTTTAGATACTTATGGGTACTAGAATATTTCAGATACATCTTGTTTTAGGAGTAGAAGATCCCAGTCACATATGTATATATAATTTGTGTCAGCCAGCACCACATCCTGAGTATGTCCAATATCATCTACAGATCACTAGCTATGTGCCAGGAACTGTTCTATATAAAAATGAATGGTCATACTCCAAAAATGGTCTGCAGTATTGGCAGCTGTCTCTTTCTGCATCTTTTGGTAGACAGTATTACCTGACACAGTGTTATTGTTTCCTCTTATTAGAATCTTTTCCACATGACAATAATATTTCCTCATTTATATATTTCCCTTTACTCTGTCCTAGTATTTGCTGACTTAGGAAAAGGTTAGACAATAAACTTTAGTACTTTGTCACTGCACTACAGTAGGTAAAGTAATATAGCATAGTCACATTGTTAATTTACAAAGTTTCACACCATACAGAATGCTTATCCAATTACATTCCTTTTCAAACTGAACCTAAAACTAGTAACAAGGCTGTTCAAGTAGTCAAAGTTCCCCTTATAGGGCAATATGCATTAAATAATATGTTTTTTTTTCTTTTTCATTAGCTTAAATACTAACTTCTCCCTAGTTTGTCCAAAATATGCATTTATGGAATGAGGTTTAATATTGCACAGAGGAAATATAAAGTAGCCATTTTTATATTATGTTCATCAAAACTGAAGAAAAGTTAAGCAATTGATCCTGTTGCTTAATGAAATAAAAATGTGATTATGACCAAAAACCAAGTACAATCTGTTTTTAACTTCATGAATGCTTTAATGACATTGTTCAACTTGGTTATCCTGGAGAGAATTCTTTGACAATACAATATCGCTAAATGAAGAGCTTTGGTCTTTCTGTGACCTTGCAAGATAAATAAGTGCTATGAAGGGGAAAAAAAAAAAGAAATTAAGACAGACAAAAGCCAAACATCTAAGATTTTAAGGGAAAATAATCCTTTTTCTTTTTGGTAATGTCACTGAAACACCGAGTAAAGGTGAGAAGATCTAACAGTCAAAGTGGGACACCTTTAATATGGACGCTGCCCTTTTGACAGCACAGACTGCTTCTTTATGAAAACGGAGAGGACCTCAGGAAGACAAATCTCTGTCAATTTTTATAATTATTATTATACTTGCATTAATTCTTCACTGGAATTATCAGTCACAAAGAAATCATGCTCTATGACCCTGTATCTTCCGAAATAAATGCTGTGTGATGGAATGTTGTTTTGTTGGCCAGTCTTATTACAAAGCATTTGTTTTTTTTTAAAGAAATCATGTTTTAACAAAACTCTGAAACTTAGCAATTAGCTGCCTAAATCTTAGTTAATTAGTCCTATTATTTCTGTTGTGAGGTGTTGCTAATTTTTCTAAAAGCATAGGGGTTGTCTTCAAAAGAATATTGTAATAAGCATAACTAGTTTCTTATCTGTATATCAAACAACAATTCAATTTTAAGATGTATATTTGTCAATAAAGAATGTTACTTGGGGCTGAGGAAATGGCTCAGCATTTAAAGATGGTTGCTAACAAGGTCTCCAGTATGAGTTCAATTCCCTAACCACCCACATAAAGCTGAATGAGAATTCGTTTGCTGATGAAATCGACTCTGATGCACACACCAGCACACACCAACACACACACACAGACACACACACACACACACACACACACACACACACAAACATGCATGTACAAGTGCATTTTTTATAGGATGAAATTTATGTAAAAATGGTTCTTTATATTTTGATTGAGAATATTAACAACACTAAATTACTTTGTAATATGATTTTTAAAATTATTTATGGTGATTTATTTTATACTATTTTACCTCATCTATTCCATTTTACATGTATTTATTACTCAGTAATTTTAACTACCAAGAAAAAATGATCATACTCTCAGTTGATTGACAGTTTTACGTTATTCTGAATATCATCTTGGTTCTTTCAAATTAAGTCCGTAAATGCCATTTCTAAACTTCTATGAAACTAATAATTAAAGATAGTAAATAATATATTAAAAGAAAAATATTTTTTTATTCATTCACTGTAAGGGATAGAGGTAAGAACCGATGTGATTAAAATGTAGACTTTAATAATCATAGGAAGAGAGAAAACTTATTTAGAATAGCAATTATCCAAATGACATAACTAACATTAGATAAACATTGCTTCTCATAAATAAATAATTTTCCAAAAAAATTGAATTTTTGTGTAGTGAATGTATAAAATTTTGATGTAGTATCTTGTGATAAGCGAATGGCCATACACTAAATAGCAAATTTCTAAGAAAATAGATTTATTATTGTCTAATACTACATGCTACATGAAACTAATTTATAAAGCCATACTGATACAACAAAATGTTGAAATAATAAAACCTTCATTGCTGAACCTCATACCTGCTATATATGATATCCTGTTAAAATTCCTACAATTCATAGTTTGAAGAAAAATTAATATCATGTGTTGAAATCTATTCTCTTAAGATCTGTAAATTGAGGACTCAGCCCCTAGAATCTTAGAAAGTGACCCTATTTGGAAACAGTATTGTTGATAAAAATAAGAATAAAGATGTAATGATTCTTTATTTTATGTTAGTGAATGAATGAATGAGACCTTTGTTGCTCCATCATAAATCCTTATTCTTAGCACAAGTTGAGTCATGAGTAGAGCCTGAGAGAAAAAGTTAATTGGCAGATAATGATATAAGCACATGAAACATAAAGATGGGAGAGTTCAGGAGGAAACCACAACAGGGAAGCCCACACCGAGATGCAGGCCTCTTCAAGGAACAACTAAACTCGAAGCTGCTAGGACCTTTTGTGCAATACATAAGTCGAACATATTTGAGTACTTATGCTTTAAAATATACTCAGCTGGGTATTTTTCAGCTTCTATCCTTCCTGAACTAAATAAAACCTGTGATTGTGGGACTAAATAAGAAAATCTTCTAATGAGAAGCAGAGGCCTAAGTGTGTGAGATGGAAATCCACTGCCATGAACATAGTTTTCAGTCATAATGATAACTAAACCCATGGACAAAGTTAGCACAAGAAAATAATGTGTTCAAAGTATCTTGTACATTTCATGAATATCTTAAAGCATCTTCATGTGTGTCATACTACAAAGTCCAGTCTAGAAAAAATAAATGGAGTTTTGAAGCTTTGCCAGCTGTTATAGAAGTCAAAGGATGTATAGCAACTGTCACTCCAAACATGCTAATAAGACCATTTCTGAACACAAAATATTTCAGATTTATGTAAATAATCAACTTTAGGACTCATTCATTCAAGTGACATCACCAACTTGTTTTTTTCTTCTCTTAACTGATGTTTTCATGCTTTATATATGTTGAACAAAGGTACAGTACAGGCATAGAATTATTAGTGCACTTATCATACCCTTTTGTGTTCTATTGACATCTTAGAGACCTCTACGAGAATTCATGTAAAAGTAGTAATTAGCTATAAGAAAAGATTATATAAGAGTCTTCAGTTCTAATGGTGCTTCTATTAGCTGTAGTGCCAGATAATTCATGAACCTGTCATCACGCAAGAAAAGGTTATATTTTTGAATTTTAGCTTAATAAACCCATTTCTACTTTTTTTGTTCTCATTCACTTTTTCAGTTTTGTCACCATAGGACAAGGCAGAAAGTATTAAATTCACTGTGGGAAGTGAAACTTCATTCTGTTCTGTTAAAAAGTAGGCTTTTAGCTATGCAGAACAAACCAGTCCTAACAGTGACAATTTTAAAGCATCTCTCTTTCCATCTTTGGCAGACAGGAGCAAATGCCATTGTTATTGATGTATGTGAATTTCTGGGAAAGAAGTAGAGCTGGGGAAAACATGTATTATCCCTAATCCCAGTTAGAGGACCAGTTTGCAGTTTGCCAATTTCCATACAGATGGTTACATTCATTCGTTTCCTTTGATTATTTGCCCAGTTGCAAAACCACATGCACACATGCACTGCTTGGGTTTGCTTGATGATGAGGTCTGAATACTGTAGAATTAAGAATGAATAAGCATTTGTCATTTTATTTGTCAGCGAACTAGTCAGAAAAAGTAAGTTCGCTATGATTATTTTTTATCATTAGAAAAAATTCTGCTCTGAGTTTGTCACTATGTGTAGAAAATGTTCAAGAAGAATCTATCCAAAGGAGCAGCCATTTATATAGCAGGTTTAGATTAAGTTCTGATAACACCACCAAGATGCTGTGAAGAGATTCTGGACAATCCCGAAGATCCTGTGTGGGATGAATTAGAGTGAGGAATGCACAGTACTGTGAAGATAGGTGTGAAGTTAGTCAAAATCTCTAGTGGAATTCTCTTGGACTAAGAGATGAATTTTCCAATAAATAAAAAAATCCATAATTATATTGAATAAAGTTTTCAAAACACAGAAGAGAAAGACTCAAATTCAATGTGACTTCCCTGATATAACTGTAGGCTATGGTGTATTTAAGTCTATTCTGTAATAAACTAAAGTTAGTCACTATGAAAAGGTGTGTATCAAGGATCACTCTCTTGATCGTGACTGATTAATGTTTACAACAGCTAATAGTCCTAAATGGATCTTTTTAAAAGGATTTCTATCAAAATCCCAATGTAGTCTTCCCGTCTTCCACAAAGTAAATGTTTTACCTTAGTCCTCTCAGTATTCAGTTCTATAACAAATATTTTCTCCTGAGGAAAACTTCCCTATATTTCTCACTCTTATTAAATCAAATCTCTTTTTGCATACATACAACAGAGTACTGCGCACAATTATAATTAATCAACATGGTAATTATGTTATATTTCCACTAAATATTTTCAAAAATTCTTCAAGGCCAAAACTTTGACAGTACATCACACTGAATGCCACATACTCTTAACACAGCATGGCCATCAATAGGAAGTAAAGGTAGTAGTTAGGAGAGAGGGAGAGGGAGAGGGAGAGAGAAATTACAGGTGCTACCTTTTAATAAAACAGAGAATAAAATAGAAAAATAAAAGGAAGGAATTTCATAGATATAACTTATGGTGAAAACTTTATCTTGATGAAAATAATTTTGTGACATTATTAGATGATAAATTTTGAGGACCAACTCTTGAGAGATGTTTTTGCACTTTTCAGAGGATAGAGAAAGGATAAATGAAAAAGAAACAAACTGATCTTTGTTAAAACAAACCTTTCCATCTGTTTCTGTACTTTGAAGATCATGTTAAATGCAGGGCTACCATCATTGAATGGTTGCAAACAGAAGCTTAATAAGTATCCAAGATGCTCAAGCCTGTAATTATCTTGGTTGGGTGGTAGATGGAGTATTCTCAAGATCACTTCTCTCCAATCCATGAAACATATATTCATATGTCAATTATGTTGTCTATCAAACATTTGCTGTCTCTCCAAAATGGGTAAGGCCACACAGTTTATTTTATTGCTAAGTTCAAGTTTTCCCATAGTTAAAAATTATAAGTCCACAAAATTTCAAATTCTTGAGTTCAAAATTTTAAATGTAGAGAGGTGAGATTTCATTTCTATCAAATATTATTTGAATAGTATATAATAAAAGAAATTAATATGAGTAATTGGGTGGGGGGGGTGCAAGACAACATGAGTTTTCCTGTGTGGCATCAACATGAAAAGATTGGCATATGTCAATAATTTCCTCTATAAACTTAATTGAAAGGTAAAGTATCTTAGTAGCATTATGGGGATGCTAGGGAGTGGCTCTGTGGGTAAAGTATTTGCCATCTGTAAGCATAAGAACCTGAGTTTGGATTCCAAGAACCCATGTAAAAATGCCAGTAATCACATTGCTGGGGAGGTGAAGACAGGCAGATCCCTAGGACTCACTGGTTATGTAGGCTAGCTGAATGACGAGTTCTAGGTTCAAGGAGAGATCTCTTAAAAAGTAAATAAGCAAATCTCTCTAGCCTGTGGTTTGAAGGTTTTAGGGTAGATGCCCAGGAAGGGAATAACTGGCTGTGTTGGTATCTCTATACTCAGCTTTTTCAGAAGTCTCCATATTGCTGGGAAACAAGTCAGAACCATATCCAAACATAAACCCACTCTCCAATATCAAGCTACCATCAATTGTGGGCTACAAGAGGGCCTACACTTATTAAATACTCTATAAAAAAAAAGGGTTATCTCATTTGTCCTGATGCTAACTTACTCTCCGTTGGAGAATCTGCTTCTCTTTTTCAGATAGATGTAGATCCTAAGGAGAGAGCCACCCCATCATACCTCAAAAGGGCCCCGGCTGAAACTAAGAAAAATTGGAGAAACAGCAAGGGGGCTGTTTTCCTGATGAACCAGATACCAGCACAAGGGGGAAGGAGATCAGCACAGAGAAAAATCAACTCCTACCAAATCAGAGAGCCAGAGCCTCAGAGCCCCCCAACACCTCATCACTGAAGCAGACCCAAAATGGCTCAGGGAAATTTTGCGGAAGAGGGGGCGGAAAGAATGTCAGAGCCACATGTTGGGTCATGATATGCAGAGACATTTAGCTTACCCATAACTGTGGGCTAACTCCACAATGCATGACCCGTATACCTCAACAAGGAGGGGCCAAGGGGAGGGGGTAGGTCAACGATGAGCCTAATAATGGTACCAAACTGACTGTAAAATAAAATAAAATAAAAAATAAAAATGAAAAAAAATAAATAAGATGGAGAGTGAATGAAGAATATATCCAATGCTTACCTCTGGCATTCATATGCGCGGGTGTGTGCGCGCACACACACACACACACACACACACACACACACACACACACAGTCTTTTGGAGGAAACTTCCAGTAGACCAGCAGTATTTTTCATATGAAAACTTACTAATGCTGTACCTCAAATTCAATTTCTTTCAGAATGCAAGTGAGAAGATGTGGTGTCACTATTTTTTTTTGTTTTGTTTTGTTTCATTTTGTGTTTTGCTTTGTTTGAAATGCTGTCCAATGTAACCTAGGTTTGTCTGGTATTTGCCAAGTAATGGCTAGCCTTGAACTCCTGATCCTACTTCCTCTGTCTCCAAAATGCTAGGAATTACTGTAGTATACCACAATACTTTGTGTGGTATGCCTTTAAAGCAGCAGGGCTTGTTTCTGAAATATTTCACACAGGTGAACCAGAGTCCTAGCTTTCAAACAACACAGGTGACTACTTTATTTTATTTTCCTATCATTTTGATGGTACATGATACTTATGTATACCATTGTCATTTTAATGAGAACAAATTAAAATAACAGTACTATAGAAAAGTAATTTTATAAATCAGTTATAGCTTGTTTTCAAATGTTGGGCTCCTTCTACATTCAGAAGCTTAGTAACTTAATCAACACCTTTTGCAAAACAAGCAAACTTGTCAACATTTTACACAAAACCTAAGTTCACCCTGCCTTCTGAAAAAGAAAAACAGATTCTCCAATGGAGAATGAGGTCAGCATACCAAATTCTACCAATAACACAAGAGGAAATAGCTGACTCCCTATGATGAGATGAGCCACCCCTCACACATCAGCTAGGACCCAGGTAAAACCAGAGAGGAATTGGCAAGATGAGCAAGAGTGCTGCTTCCATGGCGAGCCTGACAGTCTGTTCCAGGGCCATGGAGACAGGCAATGAAAATACTCAAAATGTACCAAAGCAGAAATCCAGAAGCTGCTGAGAGCTTAACATTAGAGCAGACTTACAACACACCCACCATGGCTCAGAGAACTTTGCAGAGAGGGAGCAGATCCATTTTAAGAGCTGCAGGGTAGGAGGGACTATCCAGAGGCATTGCACCCCCTCCACCACACACGTAATGACTCACTGCTTCTCTCACAACCTATAATCCACAACCCCATAGTAAATACCAGCAATCTCAATGGGGAGGGCCCTCAGTGGAATGGGGACAGGGCAGAGGAAAATGGTCGTACCAACACATGATGTGTCCATAACAACTTTCTACTTAATTAAAAAAAAATGAATGAATTATTTATCTTTTTTTAATAGAAAAATTGAGTTATAATTTTCCTTAGCAAGCCAGGTGTCTTTTACCTTCTGGAAAGCAGTAAGTATTAAGAGTGGAAGAGTTAGAAGATCCTATTTAATTTGCCATTGTCACCTGAAGATGAGAATGCATATGCCATACATTTTATGAGATAGTAAACTACTATTGAGTTTATAAAATGCCTAGTCTGGTCTACTTTCTATTATTTGTCTTACAACCTTTTCCTAGGCTTTTCTCTGCATGCATGCATTGAAAATGAGCAACACAGAGTTTTATGTAACAAGAATATTCAAAAAATACTTATATCCAAACCTATATAACATTCACGATCAAAATAGGAATATACAAAATATTCAGTATTTTCTGTGATGACAATAACTTATCACTTCTTTTATTTTTTCATAATAATTTTACATTAATAAATTAGCCTACTTTGATATTATTCCCTGTTAGTTTATGTTACTAGTTTATGTTTACTAGTTGCATACCCCTCTTTTGAAGCCATAATTGGATTTTTTTTATTTCTTTTGTATAGCAATAAATAATTAGTAACTAAAAAATACCTAAGTTCATGAAATGATTCCATAAACAAAGTCAGACACTTGGAAAAAATTCATTAATTTCATTTTACCAGCAAAACACAAAAGCCTCAATAGTTAAAATAGGTGATCACAGGGTTCTCAGAAGTCCAGTAAGAGGTGTTTAAACTAATTCCCCTTTTATGGCATTTGCCCCCTAGTAACAAGTGTTATGTTTCCTTTCTGTGGACAACTTGGAGAAGGCAACAGTTTTGTTGAGCTTACCCCCCCCCCCCACAGATCTGAGGCCCACTAGATTAATCCTGTGGGAGAAAGGGCAGGGGGCCAAAAATAGCTGGGAAATCCCCTCCCTCCTCTGAATCTGCATTACCTCCTAACTGGCTCAAATAAAACTGGGACTATTCTCTTCAGGATGACTTAGTTGATAAGGTCTAGTGCAAGAGGATTACATGTTCAGTGCAGTTATTTTTTTTTTCCACAAATTGAGGTGTTGCATGTCTTTTATTCCTAGCACTCAGGAGGAGGCACAGGTAGGAGGATCACGATGAATTGGAGGCAGAGCTACAGAGTGAGATCCAGGTGAGTCTGGGGCTAGAGTGAGACCCTACCTTGAAAAAACTATGTGTATATATATATATATATATATCCATATTTTATCATGAACAACTAACTACCCCTGCACTGTGAATGTGTGCCTATAGACCTATAGGCTGATTTAAACGTGACTTATCCATCTCTGCTACCTTACCATGGAAGTGAATGGAATGAATCAGCCAAACAAATAAAGGTCAGATGAAAAAACAATGCTAATAAATTAGTGGGAACATCTAGTTTTGTCAGGGCCATATTTAATGGGGTAACATTAATGGTATTATGTTTCTAAATGAGGACTAGTGTGTAATTTTATTTTTTTAATTACCTAAGACCATTTCTGGACTATTAACCTTTTTTTTTTCAGTATTTAGATCACAACTCCTAAAGGCTTAGCGATATTTTGACAAGTACTGACAAAGAGTGCCATGGAATTGTGACTCGATTGTCACCTTCAGAGTGCTCAAGCTGAAAAACTCAGGATGAGTGCTAGGTACTAATTAGAACTGTTATATTAGGAAAGCAAATACAATGGTGTCTAACATTAAACAAAGCACAGTTCTCATCAAAAATGGCTTCTTTTGTGTGAGGGTTATTCTATAAAACCATTTTTGCATGTTAATGAAGCACAAACAATTATTGTCAGACTTACTTGTTTCACACCATTATAGAACTCAAATAGAAGCTCTAGTTTGTTGTGTTGTTATTTTTAATGTTAATTTTGTACTGAATGATTTCAGATTCCCTTTGTACCAAATGCATGTGCATGTCCTCATGCACAACGCATGAAGACCTACAGGCCAGTAATTGGAAACATAAATCCTCACATAAAAAGTAAAATATTATTCATTTTCAGGAAGAAACAATCAAACTGAAAGACGTAAAAAGGCAATGAAGACACCACGAATAAAGCTAAAAATGTTTAGACTTTTTCTCATACAAATTATTTAGAGAGAGGGGTGAGGGAGGTACTGGGGGAAAAAACAACATAACTCAGGAACAATAGAAGTGAGAACTATAGTATTAAGAAAAAGTTTTGTTATCGCAATTGTCACACAATCCATGGACAAAGTAATGAGATAGAATGGGATACACTTAAAGGTAAGAAGCAAATGGAGGATGAGGAAATGGCTTACCAGTTAACGCCCTTGCCTATATAGCCAAATGACCCAGGTTCTATACCCCAGGACCTACATAAGCCAGATGCACAAGGTGGCACATGTGTCTGGTGTTTGTTTGCAGTGGCTGGAGGCCCTGGCACACCCATTATCTCTCTCTCTATCTCTATCTCTCTCTACCTCTTTCTGTCTTTTAAATAAATAAACAAAAATGAAATATTTTAAAAAATTAAAAAAAGAAGAAAATGGGACGAATCAGGTTACAAAATCAGTTATGCAAAGATATGGCACAATGTCAGTACAAGCAGTAGCAGGAATTTTAACAAACTTATTGCTTAAAGGCTGACCAATGAATCACTTGGCAGATGAAGAACTCTTTGGACTACCATCACATGTCAATGGTAGCTTTGTGTTTTGTAAAACAGATTTTAATAATTTTCTCACATGAGTGCAAAGTATCAGAACCACCCCGACACATTACCTTAAAGCAGCAATATAATCTTACCCAGTAGCATGTGCTGTTTATGTGGCTAAACTGTTTTTCTTAATATTTTTCTTTATTATTTATTTGTAAGAGAAAGAAAATATTAGAAAGAAAGAGAGAGTGAGAAGAGAATATGTGCACACTCTTTTCACTGTAAATGAACTCCAGATGCATGTGCTACTTTGCACTTCTGGCTTTACATGGGTACTGGGGAATTGAACTGGAGCCAGCAGGCTTTGCAAGCAAGCACCTTTAACCTCTGAACCACCTCCTCAGCCCTAAACTGTTTCATTTAGAAAAAAGTAGACTATATTCAAATTGTTTTACCTTCAACAAACAAAACCGCAACAAGCTACTTGAATAACTTTGAGCAGTTTCTCCCTCTTCAGGATTGAGGAAAATTCTGAATTTACTTGTTTCTGTTTCTTCCTAATGTGACATATCAGACACAAACTTAGTTTGAATGGTATCTTAGCTGTTGTTGAATCAAGCACACTATTAAAAGGTCAGAATTTATATTTCTGACACTTTATTTAACACATTTGAAATGTTCATAGCTCACTTTCAGATTACTATTTATTGGAAATGTTCTTATAAATGTACTTTTGCTATTAGAATAAAAATTTTAAAGCCCCCCAAAGTTTTCAACCTTGTTTATACACTATCCTATTTCCCCTGTTTTCTTGTATACTATTTTCTCAAACATTCTTTTTCTAGTGGTTACTTTTCCTATCACTAAGTTAATTGTTTATTTATATCCTTGTTTCTCATTCATTACATTTAACATATGGAGCTAAATACATCTAATATGGTAAAATTATTAATACACCCTAATAAGTGGAGTTTTATAGAACATTACAAAATTTTTAGATAAATCACAACTTTACTGGATAAAGATACACTCTATCTTTTTTTCTGACTTTCTTTCTCCACTATTGTCTGCTCAACCTTTTCTTTTTTTTTAACAGAAATTGCTAGATTTGTGCTGGAGGGATGGCTTAGTGGTTAAGGCATTTGCCTGCAAAGCCACAGGAGCCATGTTTAATTCCCCAGGACCCACGTTAGCCAGATGCACAAGGGGGCGCACGCATCTGGAGTTTGTTTGCAGTGGCTGGAGGCCCTTAAGTGCCCCCTTCTCTCTCTCTCTCTCTCTCTGTCAAATAAATAAATAAATAAATTGCTAGATTTATAATTAAAAGAATGACTGGAAAAAAAAGGAGGAAAGATTAGAAAGAAAAAAAGGGAGAGGGGATTCAGGAACAAAAAAAAAGTAGAAAAAGGCAAATGAGGAAATTAGAAAGTATGAAGAGTGTTCAAGTTATATCTTTAGATCGTGTTTCTCTCACCTAAAACAAGGAAGTCGCTTTTCCTGTTAACTATTTCTAGAACACACTTAACTTTCTGTAAATATGTTAGTGAGTGTAGTTTAATAAATTGTATACCTACTATAAATAGTAAGTTAATTGTATATTTTCCATGTAAAGCCATTTTAAACTCTTTAGAAAAACAAAAAATCTTTTTAATGCAAATAAATTTGAGGCCAAAATAAGCATGCCTGTGGATATATTTTTAAATAATTGTGAAGTTATATTCACTGAATGTGAAAGATCATTTTATATCAGAAAAAAATTGGTAGTAATTATAATGTAATATTCTTGAATTTACTTTCATTACTTATTTCCTTTGGTGTTTTTATACCTAACATATATTTTAAAATTTTCACATACATCTTCATCCTTGCATTCAAGTGCATAACTCAAGCCTTAGATCCTAAATGCTAAGAAAACTTACACAGCATAATTATCTGTCAAATCGCCAGTGTTTTCAACAAGTCCTAAATACAGCTGAGTGTCGAGTATTGTAGTTGAAGGCTCAGAAGCTATGTTGGAGCATGCATTTTCTTTTTCTTTCAAGGTAGGGTCTCACTCTAGTCCAGGCTAACGTGGAATTCACTATGTAGTCTCAGGGTAGCCTCAAACTCATGACAATCCTCCTACCTCTGCCTCCCAAGTGCTGGGATTAAAGCATGTGCCCATCAGCATCTATGTTTTAATAGGTATTAATTAAATAGTTTTAAATGAATTAGTGATAAGCATTTCAAAATAGTTTGCATTGTCAATATAAAGCTGAAAGTACTTTTTTTGTGACAATTCCTATGCCTTTAAATAAAATAGAGGTGGTTAATGAGTCCACTGAAATTGTTTCTATTTATTTCTCATAAATCATAATGTGATTTTTCTCCCCTGAATTTAAAGAGCAATAATTACAGTATATACCAGAAAGCAGACATCTTATTTATTACAGAGTATAATCCAAATTATTCAAATTTGCTCTCCTACCCTAAACTGAGATGTTTAATGCAGTACAAGAAAGCCACCACTAGCTTTGTTGGGAAAAAGTGAGAAAGCCACTTGGGCATCTCACTGTCTCAGTGGTTAACCACCTCCTATATAACTGCTATGCCTTCCTGGTTAAGAAATCAGGGGACTTTTAAACAATACTTCATCTAGTAAAATTCCTGGGAAGGTTACACAGTGTATAGCTATCATTTCTATTTCCTTCTGTGTTCTCTTCCCCACTCTTGCCTTCCACAGAGCTCACAGAGCTCATGTGTAATAACCACATCTACTGGTGGGGCCCTAGAAAGGACACTCCCTATCCCTCACCAAGGCCTTGTGGTTGCTGTCTGGATGCATCCACTCCCCAGCAGGGATGGCTGGCCCTACTGTTTTATTTATGATGCAATCAGTTGCTGTAAAGAGGTGAACAGTAACTGCTATTCCATTGCATAAAAAAGCCTTTTTAGCCTTATGTTATAAACATTTAAAAGTCTGTCTTTTACCCTTTTAGAAAAGGCCCAGCAGGAGGTAGATAGAGGTCGCTGGGAGCCTCTAATTCATCTACATTTATAGTAGGTGTTGTAAGCTCTATTAGCAGAAAATGTATGACAGTGGGACCTAAGTTTAATGTTTTACTTAAAATCTCTGCCTCTCCAGCTAATGTCAGGAGCCCTGTTCATGATTGGTGGCATGTAGGCTCGCTAGCACAGGCTTCCCCTTAGCACAGCCATCAGCTGGGATACTGCTGCTAGGATAATATATTTGAGTATCATACTGGAAAATCCTGCTTAACAAAGGTTTCTTTCCTCAGAAGCCAGCAGTATCATACACATTTTTGTTTTATGCCAGTAAAGATACTGACTGACATGCACTAAATTGTTGTATGATATCCAGATATGTTTGAATATTATCTTCGGTTTACCAGTGTAAATTATTTTGTACAAAGATAATGATGTGCTTCTCTTTGCAGTAGCAACAGAGTACTAAAAGTGGGTTCAGTGGTAATATACTAATTTGACACCCCAGAAAAGCTTTCAAAGTACTGTATCCTGATTGACTTCATCCTGTAATTATAATGGCTTCCTCCCTGGGTTCCTTTCTCTGGACACTGCCATCTTGTGAGTACTAAATACATCATCAGTGGGTCTCATTCTCATGTATTACACTAATACATCATTGGACTGACAACTGCTTCTGATGATCTATTAATGCAATACATCAGACTGAGGTGTTTGAATGGGGTATTACTCAGAAACCAGTGCTGTCTCCATAAAGCCATTCTCACAATCCAATTCCATTTAATGACAAAGAAATTCATAGCATGCTAGCTAGCAGCGAGCTAATATTACCAAAATTTCAGCATTATCAAAGAAATTATTTGTATTCTCATTAAATTATCAACAAAAACTTTTTTTCCTAGAAATGATATGTCTAGTGAGTCTTCTGCTTCTGATTCCATATAAGCTCACCATTTCCTAGGATGCCAGAAAAATTAGTTTGCAATCGGCCATGAATAAAACAAATTTGCTTCTCCCTGTCTGACTACTTCATATTCTACACTTGTTAAAAGGGACATCAGATTTTCTCATCTGAAACACAATTTCTTTGGTAAACACACACAGTGCATTGAAGGCTCTTTGTAGTCACTAGAAACCATCTAAACATTTTACTTCTGTGCATATTAGATGCAGGAAAGACAGACAAGAAGAAAGCGGCTGAATTTGCTCCGGAGTCACTTGCTCGGCACTGTGTGCGTGTGTCATTTGTCATAAAAGCCATCATAACGCCCAGCCAGTCTCTGTGTTCTCCATTTCTGTGTAAGACAAGTAGATTTGTATAGTATACAGTGAAATCTAAAGTCCACAATCTACTGCTTTTTGGCTGGGTTTATGAACAGAATTTTATGATGTCTTTAACCATCCAATTTCCAAAAATCTGTATATGACCTCATTAACATGAAAACGTTTGTAAATCATTTTATCACCTTTTGCTTCTATTTTGTGTTCAAGTTAGAATCCCCTGAGTGTTTTCCATGGCATTTCTTCACAATAATTCAATATAATCTAAATAAAGCAGGTATCAAAATCTAACAGTGTTAATTTCTGAAGTTTAGGTCATCATGTTCTCCAATAAAGCTAAGACCTAACAACAAAGTGTTATCACAAAATGGTGGCATGGTTTATGACACAATTGAAATCGGGCTGGATAAACAAGCCTTTGTAACCAATTTCTCAAATAGAATATTTTGTTCACAAAGAATGTATTGTTAAAGCCTTTGGAGAATTCTTGGGTGAGTAGTACTGAAGATAAATGCAGTCATGTAAAGGTGGCATTAGAGGTAGTGGTGAAGTATTGAAGGCTATATTGGAGCACTGAAGGTAGTAGTGAAGATAGTATTGATGGCAGCATTAGAGGTATTGTTAGACCATTGAAGGTAGCATTGGTGTATTGAAGGTTGATCGGAAGTATTTAAGCAACTAGTGAGAGCAGCATTGAAGTATTCAAGCTAGTAGTGAAGGCAGCACTGAAGGCAATGTTAAGTTGGTAGTGAGGGTGGTGTTGAAGTATTGAAGGTAGTAGCGAGGACAGTATTGAAGCTAGTGGTGATGGTAGTATTGAAGTATTGAAGCTAGTAGTGAAGGCAGCATTGAAGGTAGTGGTGATAGTAGTATTGAATTATTGAAGCTAGTAGCAAGGACAGTATTGAAGGTAGTGGTGATGGTAGTATTGAAGTACTGAAGCTACTAGTGAAGGCAGCATTGAAGGTAGCATTGAAGTTAGCAGTGAAGGCAAATTCAATCATGTGAAGATTTATTAAAAATGCTTCACCCAGTGACATGTAGCCTGATAATTACCAGAATCCACTTCCCATGCAAAGCAATCTGCTGCTTGCCTTGCATTTATTATATATCCTTGATGTGCATGGTTTTCTTCCTTGTTTTGAGATTCATTGATATTATGTACCCTTAAATACCAAAATTTCTGACAGTAGATTGGAGTAAACATATGTAACCTTTCAAGAATTACCTCACTATCAACTACCTATTTCTGAAATGCATTTCAATTAAACCCAGCACTAAAATAACAGCATACGATCATTTAAATATATTTGATACAGGACAGTAGAGGTGGTTTAGCAGTTAAGGCACTTGCCTGAGAAGCCTATGGACCCATTTTTATTTCCTAGTACCCATGTAAGGCAGATGCACAAGGTGGAGCATGTGTCTGAATTTTGTTTGCAGTGGCTGGAGGCCCTGGTGTGCCCATTTTCTCTACCTGCCTCTCTTCTCTTTCTCAAATAAATAAATATTTATTTTTTTTAAAAAATTCAATATATTTGATACAAATATAGAGATTCTGCAAAGATATTTCCACTTCTAGAATGGAGAAGCGTGTGTTGTATCTGTGATAAAAAGTACAAGAAATGTAATAAATAATGCACATCTTATATAGAAATATAGATTCATTACTCTAGTTAGAATCTGTGATAAAATTTCCTATTACTTAAAACATGTAATTTTTTAATAATAAAACACCATTTTTCTATTGGAATTTATATGTTCCCAATACATATAGGAGTTACCATTTTTCTTTCCTTCTTTTACCTTTAACTAAAGGATATCTTATTGTTAGGTCTCAAAGTTTCCATTATATGTATTTTTAAACAGTGCTTACAGTCAATTTCAGTTTTTAGTTACTGCTGCTTAAAGAATAATCTTGAAATTAAAATGGACATGGCATAGTGAATGACATGTGCTTATTTAAAAGAAACATGTTCATGATTTATTCCACTGGTGATCCACCCCCCACCCTGCCTCTTTGTTTATTCCCTACAATACTTTTATGTTATTGTTTATACTTTCTCTCCCCTGCCCCCAGTGTTTTACTATGTATTCCAGACTGACCATGAACTTTCTTTCTGTACTCTAGGCTGGTCCTGAATATGCAATCATTTTGCTTCAGCCTCTCAAATGTTGGTATTATATGTGTGTATGTTAATATGTCCACTTTCCATGTAGTGCTCAATATTACTTTACCACCCTTTTGTGACTTTTAGGTTGGTGTCTCACAATTACTGTTGTATACCTACCTAGGCACTCACAAGAAGCAATATTGTAGTTTTCTTGGGTTAGTTCAGTATGTCACTATGCTCTGAAGCTGTGGTGCAAAGTTCATGGAGGCAGAGTCTCAGTGAAGTTCCAGGATGTCATAAGGAACAGTAGGATGGGTGGACTCCAAGCTCTATATGTACTTAGGGGCTGAATGAATTTGACATATGACCACATGTCTGAATGGAAGTGTGGTCAGAAAGCCAAGAGCAATTACTTTACCTTGCAAAATGTTTAAACCATATACTGCCTAGGATAAATCCAGAGACATCATGTGCTGGAAAGCTAGAAAATAAATTTGAGCAAAAATTTTGTAGGGTTCTTTTTTTACAAAAGATTGAACGGAGCCATAGGGAAGAGACACCAGCAAAGAGAGCCTGGGCAGTTCTGAATCCCATGCCCCTCTACCCTGTCATCTTTGTTTCAGGAAGTCTGATTCCTTTACGTTTCCCATCACCTTGGGGAAGAGAGCGGAGGTAAGTTACTTAATTTATAGATTGATGGAACAAACTTATTTAAAAATTCTCAGTATGTTATCATGAATCATGTAGGCCTATTAAACTAATTGCTAAGTAAATTTAAGCGGTATTACAGTAAAATTCAGTAGAATTTATCATCAATCTGAAGAGATCTTTGGTGGTCTCATGCTGCCCCCCACAGATATGTCTCAGAACATTCATTATGCCATAATTACAAAGTCTCTTTGAAGAGGCTAAAAATCCCTAGACTCTTCTCATCAATTATTTTCACCTGTTAATTCATTTTGTGTGAGGTAATAACCTCAGCATAATAACAAATGTGCAAGTACTCCGATTTTGCAATTAAAAGCAGCAGGGCTTCTATTTTGATCATACAGACTGTGACATCCATCATAGAAAACAATTTGGGCCTAGCAGGATGACAGATGCCGCACTGATGGCTCTACTAACTAACTGCCTGTCCTAGAAAAAAAAAAAAAAATGGCCAGGCTTCAGCCTGCAGCTGCAAGCTATCTGATAGCTTCTGACCAGTCAGCAGGAGAAAGCCTGCAGTGACTAAATTACTGAAAGGTAATTTTACTTCACAAAATGAGGATTTCGGAGCCATAAACGTATGCATTCCAGTGGCTGCTGTAATTTGGAAACAAATAGCCCTTTTCATTTGAAAATGACTGGAATCACTGCCAGTGTTCAGGACATTTTGTTTCTCAGGCTTTTACATGAAAAATACAATATAATTCTCATTATTTCTGCGCCCATTCACATCTTATTAGAGAATGTGAGGTGGTTATCTCTGCTCTCTTAGACTAGATCTAACCAAAGTTTTTTTTTCTCCCCCCCCCCCTGCAACCTCTAGCAGGTGCCTAAATAATAGAAGAGTGCTCATTTTTGCTTTTCAGTGAGCTCTCAGATTCAGAACCTACTACCCACTAGTGAGAGACAGGATACAGAATGGTGGAATGGTCACAGTGCCGTGGTGCTAGCTGCCTTCATGTCCTGGCTGCAGAAAGAATCAGATGCTAACGGATGCAGATACAAGGCCTCTGACCATATTTTTAAATTCTTTAGTAGTTAATAAGTGTTCCTAAGCTATGATGTGCTTTCTTTCTTCAATTCACAAAGCAGTTGCTTGGGATCTCACACTAATCTCTATTGGAACAATGATTGTCTTTTCTGATACATACATTATACTTTGCCAATCCCAAAAAGAAAATCACCCACAGATGAGTCAAAGTCATGGTTAAATGAAAACATAAATATCACCATTATTATCATCACTGCGAAAAAGATCTCAATAAGCATCAAGAGGCTTTGTGCATTATTTCTCCTTCTAAACTAAATTCAGGGAGGGATAACATTATGGAACATAAACCACTGAGTATAATAAAAACACTTATGAAAAGCAAACAAAGCTATATTAAGGAAAATTGCTTTGTTTTTATGATTGCATTCAGACTTTTCTTTTTTGTCATGTGAAACACTTTGACAAAGGACTAGGACAAGACTAAGGGTTAAGAGTAGAATGAACTTTCTGAAATGTCCTCCAACTTGAGTTGAGATTAATTACACTGTTTAGAACATCAGCAGATCACAGTGTTTTACACTTTACACTATGCCTATGTTCCTTGCCACAAAGAGCATTGTGTCTCTAGGGGACAAGCTAGGCTTCCTAGTGCACTGTACCAGATATACACAGCCTGTCAGCAAGAAGGATAGATAGATGGCTGGCTGCTGAAGAAAGCAAACAGGAAGGAGAATGCTGCTTTTTCAACACTACTTTGTACTCTTCCTAAATCTCTTGAAGGAAGTCCAAGGATAGACCTTGCACCCTGTTGATTTTTTTCCCCACAGTGATCCCTTCACATTCACAATTAATAAATCCTTTAAATTTATGCAAAGGGATTATGTATAAAGGCCAAATACTGAACAGCTGGGGAAGTTGTGAAACACAAATTCTTTTCATCGGATCACACAATGAACAATCAAATGGAAGAGACACATTAGAACAACTAAATTGCAATTACATATCCCAGATCATCTTTAATGGCATGTCAGAGGACGTGTGCTTTGCACACACACTGTGACTGTAACAAATAATCAGTAGCCATCAACAAATTATGACTGGTGACACTTTTGCTGCCATAGTATTAAGCCCAAAGACCAATGGAGAAAATATATGGTTTTTATTACAAAATTGTTCTTGTTTACAATTCTAATATCCTCTTCATTATCTACTTTTCCAGACATTTTAGGCAGTTCTGAAGACCTAGGGCAGCACTAGTCCTGTCATAAAGAGAAATTAATGTTGTTAAAGTTGGCTCAGCTGCCCTCTGGGACAGCTGAGGATGCGGAAATATAAGCCTCTGTTTTTAAAATGAAAATGATTAAAGACACAGACACCTTGGTCTCTCAGCAGCCACTGAAACTTTTAATAAAACACATAGTCACATTCAAACAGGAACTTATTGTCCCTTCTCTCTTCACTCTCTCTTTTCTCTCATCTCATCTCTCTTCTATTTCTTGTGTCTCTTCACTTTCATGTCTTGCCTCCCCCTCTCCCTCAGCCCCTCCCAAGACCAGCATTGTTCTATAAGAAACAGCATGCTCTAAGGAGTAATAAGTGCAGGAATGACCTCATCGCTGTAAAGAGCACATTCATTTCAGCAGTAGCTCACTCGCTAAGGGCCAGGATCAGGCAGAGCAGGAGCAGACTCTCCAGTCAGTAAGCTAATTAGCAGCACCACAACAGGTCATCCTTACAAGAACTGACAGGCTTAATTCAGCTTCCGGGAAACACTTAAGAATGGCCTAACTGTCTTCACAGATGAAGGTGTGAAGCCCAGCTTACATCTTTTAGACTGGGTTTCATTCTAGGGAAACAGGAAAGAAAGAGCAAGCTGACATAGGTTACTTAGAATCCTTTAAAAGGGAGCATGCCAAAGTAGCTTGAGCAGAAGGGCTCATGTATCAGGAGAAAAATGGCAGGAAATAACTCAAAGGAATTGAGCATGACCTTTGCCTCCCAAGGGCAAAAGAATTGCAGTCAGGGTTTCACCTCTGACTCTCCCAGCCTTAGTCATTTCATCTGGTTAAGTGAACAGGATCAGAACAGAGCTTGAAAGTAAACTAACAAATCCATTCTGCAAATGATCTCCTTGCATTATTTTGTTTCAATGAGTTTTATATTTCCATTATTGTTTCCCTTCCTTATTTCCCTCCTTTTTGCCCTTCTGACTTCTTTTCAATTCTTGACACTCCACCAATGTTCAGTTCAGATGAAAATTTGAAATTCTCTATGTATAAGAGGAATAAAAAATAAATCTACTTAAACCATTTTCACTGTATGATTGGTAGGTTATTGCAAGAGGTAACATAGCTATCAATGCAGAATTCCTAGAGATCAGATGCAGATCATGTCTATCACGGGCATGCAGGGTTCCCTTCTTCTTTCATTTGTCTGTCTACTTTGCAGAATCAGCAACAGAATTGAGTTATTCCATCCTCAAATTTTCAAGCAGGATCCTTTAAAGGCTAGGCACTAACACAAACTGAGGCCATTTCAATACCCTTTTAACACTGGTACCAGTTCATCTACTAAGCAGCCTGAGGAGGTAAAACAGCCTTCCTGCCATGAAGCTCATCCTCTGCTCTTCTTTCAAGTTGTGACCTTTTATTCTCCCATGTGTTTAGGCTTTGTTTTCTTTTGGGGCTCCTTGTATTGGGCTGCCAATGCAAATAGATGGAGAAAACATTTTGCCCACACATTAATTTGAGGTATGTCACCTATAGCAAATTGCTACATTCGCTGCCAGTCCTCTCCCTTATCTGGGGTCTGACACCATGTATATGAAATTGTACAATTGAATGTCTTGTCCTTTGTGCTTTAATGGTTCTAACCTTCAGAAGTCACCTAATTATTTTTAATTCCTTTAAGTATAAACACCTTACCAGAGACAGCTAATACCTTGCTGGAGATTAGTTGACAAGTGGATTTAAAGAAATTTAGCTTGGTATAATCATGGCAATAACATTAACATTATCAAGAACTTGCTCTGTATCTGTTGTTGCTATTCTAACTTCTTTACATACTTGAACTTATTAAACCCCACAGCAGCCCTTTGAAAATGAAAAAAAAAAAAAATGACGCACAGAGAAGTTAAGACACCCAGCTGTTAAGGACTAAACACAAATAAGAGACAGAAATTCTGGGTTCAAGCTGAATCATAAAGGAGACAAATCTCACAGCTACACTCAAGTCAGAAGGGGACAAGGTGCCGTTTGAGGGAGTGGACTGAAAAGTGATGCTATAAAGTGAGGCAACTTTCTCCAATTTCACCTAAAGTCTCAGAGTAGGACCACAGGCCTCAAAAACTGCTTGTGTGATGCTAAATGAGCACTATCCTTTCTTTCATTAGTAATTTCTCCATTAAATCTTATAGCATTTTGTTTCTGTGATCCTGTTTTGTTATGTACCTTGCACAGATGCTATTAATCTAACTTCATTAAGTTGCCAGGACATATTTGGAAAGCGGCTGGACATGGTGGGGGGGGGAGATACTGTTCTCATATATAGCAGTGGTTTGCATTCAATCAGAGGCTAGGTGAAACTTGCATATGTATGTTTTTAATTATGAGAAAAATTTCTTAAGCCAAAGATGGAAAGCAGGTCCCATTCTCATATGGATGAACAGTGCTCTCATCACCCAGAGCACTGCTCATCACAATCTATAAATTCAGTGCCATCATACATTACATCAAAGAAATTGCTTCTTAGTATATGCAAATGGTACAAGTTCCTGATTATATATAATCAAAAATCAATACCAGAGATTACCATCACACCCCATCAGCTTGCTCAAAGCTTCACTTTGCATTCACACTCATCACATCAACAACAAATGTATAAATGTGTTTTAATATGAAAACTTAACAATCGTTAAATACGAATTGGTCAAGCAAAAGAAATAGAGACATCCAAGGATTAAAATTTGTTACTAATTCAGTTAGCTTTCTGATCTTAGTAAATGTTCTTTAAACTCTTTCTGCTTCTATTCTCTTGTTAATCAAATAGGAACAGAACACTTCCCACTTTATGGAGTAACTGCGAAAATGGAGAAGCAGCTGGCTTTATTGATGAAAAGCTAGATAAGAACTTGTTACATTATAGAAATATAATGAATTCTTATTGATGTATTTGGGTTTTTTCATTGATTCTGATTCTGGTAGGTGTTAATTAAATTTACAATGTTATTTTTCACTATTTTGGAGAATATAAATCTCACATGTACTATCACTAATTTTAAAATATTTTATTTTTATTTATTTATTTGACAGGGAAAGAGAGAGAGAGAGATAGAGAGAGAGAGAGAGAGAGAGAGAGAGAGAGAGAATGGGCATGCTAGGGCCTCCAACCACTGCTAACAAACTCCATACACATGTGCCCCCTTGTGCATCTGGCTAATGTGAGTTCTGGGGAATTGAACCTGGGTCCTTTGGCATTGCAGACAAATGCCTTAATTGCTAAGCCATCCCTCCAGCCCTGATTTTTAATATTAGAAACAAAAAGTCTTTATTATTTTCCTTCTATATCACTCCCCCTAAACCATCTATAAATCTTTGATTTCATTACTGAAGAAGATTTTCTAAGCATCACCCTTAAATCACTGATTCATGTTTCTGCAAGAAGTACCAAGACAAAAGGAAACAAGAGTTGTCTTTTTTAAATCAGAATTGAAAAAGGAAACTTTACAACTGTACTTACAGTGGTGATCGGATTGTTAAAGAATGTTATGAATTCTTGGCAGCAGGCCAACAAATTAAATTATCTAAATCAGGAGTATTCAGATCACAGAGCATTGACACAGGATAGCTATGAATGGAGCCAAACACAAAATAACTAACTTATTTTAAAAATTAATAGTTTTGTTTTTGATGTGTGTATGTGATATGCAATTGAATTTTGAATATGCATATGTGTCTCAATGTCACAAGAAATAAGGGTATGTATACCCCAGCTCTTTCTTAATGTATGACTTGGTTTACATTGATGTGTAGATTTCAATGTGTTTTCTTCAAAGCATAGACTTCTGAGCAGTATCAGATGTTACCTGTGCTTATGATAACTCAGCAAGTCAACGATGAATAAACTACCATTGCAAATGATAAGTGGTTTGTACTATTTAGAAGACAGGTAAGTGTTCTTATTTGCTTGTTAAAGATAATTCGATACCTTAAAGGTAACTCAGAAGGTCCAACATGATATACAACTAGCCTTCCTATACATGGACAGGATGAAACTTTGCTATTTTCCTGTCAGTTAATTTTCACAATAAAACTAAAATACATTATCATTATTTTTGAATCTCAGTATAGTCTCTACAATGTCTCAAAAGCAAAGAGAACCATAAAAAGATAATATATAGATGAAAAAAGATCTATTTTCAACAAAATGTCAGATTACAACTATTTTTGTCCAGACAAATACTAAGGCACACTGTTTAATTTGTAGGGTATTTATGCAAGTTTTCAAAAGCCATAACTTGAAATGTCATCATATAAAAAAACATGCTGCCAAAGCCCATACATATCAAGGATTGTGCAGTAAGAATAAAACAGCAGAACTAAAGAAAAGTCTGCTTCTCAACATTTAAAAAATATTACAGGTCAGTTGGATTCTATTAGAAAATCTAGTTATGTGGTATCATATTTAACAGCAAAAAATTCAAAAGTATTTTCTGATGGTGACGTTATTAAGCAGTGTAAGGAGAATGTGACAGATAGCATAAGACTGAAGAAAGGCAGAGTTTTCTAAAACCAGTTTAGCTTACCAGACTATAACCAGGAAAGTAGAAAAACGGAAAAATATATCAGAGAAATTTAGAGAGTAGAGCTGCTAATTTTAAATTGTATGCATTGACAATGAATGGATTCATTGATGTTACGAGTATAAGTCAACTTGTTTTTATTAGAGGTATTGGTGACAAATCTAATATCACTAAAGAAATACTTTATTTAGTGTCATTCCAAGACACAACAAAGTAAAGAAATTTATGGAATTAAAAAAAAAAGTGTTAAACTAGCTGGGCATGGTGGTGCACGTCTTAAATTCCAGCATTTAGGAGGCTGAGGGAGGAGGATTGCTGTGGGTTCAAGGCCAGCCTGAGACTTCATAGTAAATTCCAGGCCCGCCTAAGTTAAAGTGAGACCCTACCTTGAAAAATCAATTAAAAGAGAAAGAAGAAAGAAGAAAGAGAGAGGGGGGGCATGGGAGGAGGGAGGGAGAAAGGAAGAAGGAAGGAAGGAAGGAAGGAAGGAAGGAAAGAAGGAAGAAAGAAAGAAAGGAAAACATGTTAAAATGATTTTCTTTGTTTATTGCCAATATATCTTCTATAGTCATGAATAGTATCTTAGTGCTGGGAGGTAAAAGAAAGGCTGGGTCTTAGAACCAAAAATCATATATAATGAAATTTTATTGCATAGTAAAAATTATGGGAAGTAGTATTAAAATGGATAACATCATGCTAATCATGATCAAGTTGTAATTTTCTTAGCGTCAAAGGATTAAATCATAGTCAATTCTATGAGTTCCTTAAAAGTGTTGATGCTAACCATGTAACATCATTTAATTTGAAAGTGACATGGCTAAGTTGAGACTAAATGTCATGAAGACTTCATGATTTGTAACATTATCAAGTCATTTTTGGTATCAAAGACAAAATGTGTGCCATAACTGATGATGAAAAATGTCTTATAGGGCTAGAGAGATGGCTTAGTGGTAAAGGCATTTGCTTGCAAAGCCAAAGGACCCTGGTTCAATTCCCCAGGACCCACATAAGCCAGATGCGCAAAGGTTACATGTATCTGGAGTTCATTTGCAGTGGTTACAGACTCTGGCATGCCCATTTTCTCTGTCTTTCTCTCTTCTCTCTATTTCTCTCGCCCTCTGCTTGCAAATAAATACATAAAAATTTAAAAAAAATTTTAAAAACTTAAAAAAATGTACTATAGATTTAGCATCATTAGTAGATTTAATTACTCATTTACAAGAATCATTTACAAGAAGCATGCCTTCAAAATGAAAACTAACTTATCAGTAAAATGTTTGAGGAAAAAGCATTTCAAATGAAACTGAAATTATGGCAAGCTCAAATTAAGGTAAACAATTTTATTTATTTTGACATGTTGGCTAAACATAGTCCTTTGAACAGCAAAAATTATGTAGCCTTCTTTTACATTTAATATAAGAATTTGAAAGCAGAGAGAGAGAGAGGGGGAGAGGGGAAGTGAGGGAGGGAAGATGTAGACCATTAAGGTTAGTCTTGATCTTACCCTCTCCAGTGTCTTGTGGTTCAGGTGATCCCTGTAAGGGCCTGGTGAAGGATCAGCCATTTGGTCTGTCTTTTAGTAAGTAGAAAATTATGGTACCATTGCCGTTTGGGTCTAGATTTGTGTTTCCCATCCCTTTGATGCCCTCCCCTTCCATCCTAGTGTCTAGTCTAGGAGATGCTTGCTGGGTATGTAAGGTATATTGGGTAGATTCAGGTTAGGTGCTGTAGATGAGTGAGACTAGGTGGCGATTTTTTTTCTGTGATTGGGTACGTTCACTGAGAATGATCTGTTCCAGGTTCAACCATTTTTCCTCAAATTTCATTGTGTCATTTTTTCTTACTGCTGCATAGAATTCCATTGTGTAGATATACCACATCTTAGTTATCCATTCATCTAGTGATGGACATCTGGGTTGATTCCAGCACTTAGCTATTACAAATTGAGCCGCTATAAACATGGTTGAGCAAATCTCTCTAGCCTGTGGTTTGAAGGTTTTAGGGTAGATGCCCAGTAAGGGAATAACTGGATTCTAAGGTTCCTGGCAAAATAATCAATATTGTGGCTTATTTCCAACTTCATTTTCAGTCCTCATAAATATATGAACTGCAAATTTTCAGATGCTATGCGTAGAGCTGTAACCTATCATTCAACTTAAAGAAAAAATGTGACCATGTCTCTTTACTACACTTCCATGTTCTATCTCCCCAGAAATAAATTTCACTCATTTCACAATCACACCTTACTCATGTTATCACTTTTTGGTAACAGGTGCATTTGTGAACAACTATTTTACAAAATGAAGGACAGTAGTAATCAAATTAGAACTACAAAACAAAATTGGCAGGTCCCTATCAGATGGCTGGGATTTGTGATGGAGTTATTTTGTTCCAGAAAGCTTCAGTATCCTTGCCTGTCAAACTCTGCTGTCTGTAACTTGCATAGCTTCTCTCTGGGTTGGCTATACTCAGAGCCTGTCATTTTACTTGGTGGCCATTCTATAGTTCTGGCACCTCCAATATCCTGGAGTCTCCACTGCAATTTAGGCTTAATCTTCACAGCTAAACACTGGGGCCTCTCCATGCAGGGAATCTGACCCTGCCTCACATTGCCTAACCTCAGCAACTCCGAAACAATGGAGTAAGAGTCCGTGGCCCTCATGATCTTGCTTCTTTCATTCCTAAAAAAAATATAAATAAATAAAAGTTAAAATTAAAAAAAAAAATTCTGCTGCCAGCTAAAGATAGATCCTAGCTCCCTTGGACCAAAGCTTTAATGAATGTCATCTCCATGTCATTTCCCCTGCAGTTGTTTTTGAGCAGGAAACCCCTTTTGCACCATTCTCCCTTCATGTCTACTGTTCAAAAGAGCTTTCATCGTCACCAGTGCATAACCCTCAATGGATGGAGTCTTGCCTTTGGGCAACTTTCTAATGTCCCTGTGCATAGCAGTTGGGTTTTCTTTAATCACATTAATCTGTAACAATTAATGAAAGGTGCACTCTTAGCAGTCTCAGTGTGGGAAACTTTAAACTTACTCCTTTCCTCACCAAATGACACATTCTTCAATTTTTTGCTCTACTTATTGTTCTCATAGACCTGGATCAGAGCTTTGGGCAATAACCATGACACAGACTCTATGGTATCCTTAAACTTTCTTCCACTAAATGCATTAGTCCAATATTTTTAAGTTCTGGCTTATTCAAGTTGTTAGGACATGGCAGAATACAGCCAGATTCATTTCTAGAATATAACCTAGCACAACTCCCATAATATTCTTTGTCTCCTATTAACTCT